>JAKOGI010000108.1:458657-1053657 GCA_029747015.1 Carnegiea gigantea | reverse complement strand
TTCCCTCTACTCTAGTCACTTCTTAAGCAAGGACACAGGGGCTAGGAATGAAGAACAGGGTGCATCCCAAAAGCAAATTCCATTTTTCTGCATTCACTTTTGTTACATGTCAAATGGACAGAGGAAAAAAAAAAAAATTCTCCTCTGCTTTGCATATGTTCTACGAATTCTTGAAATAATGATTATCCAAATGAGTTATACACACAACTTTAGATCTCTTGAGACATGTACCATTTTGTGAGGCTGTAATAGGGACAGGATGGGGAAAAAGTGTTATTCTAGGATATGCTTGTAGGAAGACAAAGAATGCTCTATAAGATAACCTGTTTTTCGGTTATAGCCATGAATATCCCCACATGCTTATTCTAACAACATAGTGCAGTGGGCAATCCATACCTGAGGCTGTGGTTCAGGGTACTTAATGGTTTTGTTGGTGATAATAAAAGGGTGATTTTTGTTGATGTGGATGAGATTTTGTTTGAGCATATGCTTTCGTTGAGATTTTTCGCACTCTGTTAGATTCATATACGCTATCACGGTTGCAGGTATATATGCCACATCCACTTTCTTATCTATTATGTCTTAGTTGAACTGAATTTAGTGTAGATCACATATCCGAATATATCAATTGCCTCTCAGTGTGATCCTTATATTTCACTTGGAGGCATTGTAATATGTGACTAATGTGAGCATAATGACATTCTTACAATCCCTGTATGTAAGGATCCCTGATTGTGTGTAGGAAACAGCCAGAATATTGTTCAAAAAAGTGGATTGGGTACACTTGACGAATAGCTGAAGAGGTAATCCTTTCTGGGAAAATATTTTGCCTCTATATGACATGCTTTCCCGAGATGTATCATATGGTTTTTTCCTTGAATATGTAATGCGTTTGCTATCATGACCTATACAAGTTCACCACCACCCCATGTGAACATAGAAAGAAGTGTGTGTCTCATTATCTTCTTAAGGTAAGATGCTTGGTCAGTAAAGTTAATACTATTCACTAGCTTGTAGATGTAGATTTAACTCTTTTAATCAGAATCCTCTGCTAGAGGAGTGCTTGTCACAGAAAAAGAAGAACAATACAATTTTTTGAGTTTAATACAAGCAAGGACTGAATAGGACTGAATGATTCTACCACCTTACATGTCACGAGCCTTGCTTGTGGTGATTATATTTGTATCATTGGATTAACAAGTATCCACCTAAAAGCGTTTGTGGGTACTACAAATAGGACTGAATGAATAATGATTGGCGTAGGCATGAATAAAGAGCAAGTTTGGTGAACTGTGCTAAATTTCTCTGTTCGTTTAGGGGAACTAGTACGTTTGAGTAAACTTATATATTCATTCCAGTGGACTTGGCATTCATTTAGATAAACTTAGACATCCTTTTTAGTGAACGAAATGCAATTTGTCCAATGACCCTATATATGCTTATTTTGGTGAACCTTTGCATCTATTTATCCATCTTACTGTACTTTGCATATGTTTGCAAAATTTTGAAAGTGAACTTATACATTTACTTTAACGAACTTGAAGATGTATGTGGGTGAACTTATACATGTACTTTAGTGAACTTGTATTTTTGTCATGGCAAACTTATGTATTTGTTTTAATGAACTTACACATGTATGTTGGTGAACTTATACATCTACTTTAGTGAAATTATGTATTTATTTTGGTAAACTTGGACATGTACTCTAGTAAACTTGGATATTCATCATGGATAAACTTAGACATCTTTTTTAGTGAACCAAATGCAATTTCTCTGATGACCCTATACGTTTATATTGTTGAACCTTTGCATCTATTTATCCATCTTACTATACTTTACCCATGCCTCCAAAATTTTAAAAGTGAACTTGAGCATGTATATTGGTTAACTTGAACATGTATGTTGGTGAACTTGAACATGTATGTTGGTGAACTTATACATGTACTTTTAGGAGATGAACTTGTACTTTTAGTGAACTTGCACATGTATTTTAGTGAACTTGGCTATTCATCATGGTGAACTTCTATATATCTTAAAGTGAACTAAGTCAATACCTTGTACATTCATTGTTGTCAATTAAGTCATGGATTTTTGATTGAACTTTGTACACATATTTTGATGAATTTATATATTAGTCTACTTAGTAACTTTTGCGTTAGTAAACTTGTACATTCATATTAATCAAATTGGATGTATTCACCGTGGTGAACTTATACGTGTGCTTTAGTGAACTTGTACATATACTTTAGTGAACATGGCTAGTCATCATGGTGAACATGTACATTTCTTAAAAACTGAACTAAGTGAATGCCTGCCTTGTACATTCATTCTTGCGTACTCTTAATGACTTGGTTTTGTTTTTCATTTTAGGCAAAATGGTTCATACAAGAAGCAGTCAAAAGTCAAAAAATCCCAGTGATTGTGAAAAAGATGTAGCCATTGAAATGCACAACACTCAAAGGTATTATCTAAATCATTTACTCAATTACGTGAATCTAAAATTAGTAATTAGCACCTTTTTTTTTTGGCAATAATAAGAAATAAGAATGGAAGAAATAATAAAACGTCATCATGGTGAACTTATACGTGTACTTTAGTGAACTTGCACATGTATTTTAATGAAATTTTGTATTCATTATGGCGAACATTGTGCCTTTTAAAAGTGTATTCATTAAATCCCTTTTAGATTGATTCAATACAAACATATATTTGGGTTCAACTGATGTATATATTTATTAAATACTAATTAAATCCCTTTTATATGTTTTAATGAATTTATATATTTATTTTTTTGCGTTCAAATGGTGCATATATTGGCGACAACTTTGCTCATATGTAGCATTGAATTTGTATTGCAGGTTGATTGTGTTAAATAATGTGATTTTATGACAAACTTATCCTAATCTCTTTTGCCACTAAATAATATGCATGTTAGTGAATTTGGACACTTTGTTTTAGTGAAATTGTGCATTCATATTAATGAAATTGCATGGTGAACTTGCACATATGTTGTAGTAAACTTGGGTGTTCATCATGGTGAACCTCCGCCTTTTGGAAAGTGAACTAATTCAATCCCCTTGTATATTCAGTCTTGTCAATTAACGCATGCTCGTTTTGGTTACAAATGAGTAATAAACTAATGCACTTGTTTTAGTGAGGTTGGATATATGTTTTTGCATATATGGTTTGAATGTAAAGATGCATTACCGCTAACTTCCAATACTAAGCCACTCAAACACTCATCCAATGTGATCGTCTTTTGCAAATGTAGATTTGATCTCATATGTATCCATTTTAAGTGTACAACTCATTCAATATAATTGTCCACCAAATATGTATATTAGCTGCATGCTTATTAATACAACCCTAAGCTATAGAAAACATTTACGCTAATTTGGTTCCTCTATTGTATACTACTATCAGTTTATTAAAATTATTTTTGCAGTGAACACTCTGAAAGTAAGCGGTCTCAAGGAGAACAAAAACACAGAAAGGGGAAGAAGCTTCGTGCTCAACCAAAAAGATTGTGCGTTCAAGTTACTTCAAAGAGACCAACATTGATCTACATTGCTACCGCTACTGGCGAATCTAATGAAGCTTCTAGTGATGCACACACGGAAGAGTACATCCCTTTGGAGACAGCAACTCCCACACCCACACCTACCTCAACATTTCCCGGTTAATGTTCCCAACCAAGCCTTCAACCTTCAATTGTACACTCTCAAATGGATCTAGAAGCAGCACCTTTGGATGGTGAGTAAGGTACACTAAGAAGTCATGATATGGGTGATGCACAACCAATGACCAAAGAAGAAGGGGTAGTAGCATTAGGCAGCAATTCAATGGGTGTTCACACTACCCAATTGAGAAACAAACAAAAGCAAAGAAAAGCAAACCAAAAGAATTCAACAATCGGATGTCACCCAAGGGTTTGAGGCAGCTAATTGAAAAACTAAATGATAAGCAAAAAGAAGCCGTTAAGGAAATTGGGTTTGGCGGCTTATTGCACTTGCAACTTGACATGATTCCAGGGAAGCTAGCAGTGTGGTTAGTTCGCAATTTTGACACTTGCTCATGCTCCCTGCCCCTCACCCATGGTAGGTTCAGAGTTACTGAGCATGATGTCTATATGACATTAGCTCTTCCCAAGGGCCCCTTTGAGGTGACTGAGGCCAAAAGTGAAATGAATTCTAGTACGGAATTCAAAACCTTACTCAAGCAATGGAAAGAACAATGGCCTAACCGAGATAGTGTCCCTAAATCTGGGAGATGGTTGACATGATATGTACTCAGGTAGATGGGGGAGAAGAATTTAAAAGAAACTTCATACTGTTTGTGGTGTCTAGTTGTCTCAATGGGAACCAAAAAGGTGAAGTAAATTACTTGGTACTTGATTCATTATTGGACTTAACCAAAGTGAGAGAACTCAATTGGGTGCGATACACAATGGCAGCCCTTGTCTCATCAGTTGATGAGTGAAAACAGAAGACCTCGAGGTTTTTTAGAGGGCCAATACTTTTCCTAATGGTATGTTGAGAATTTCTATTCATTCATTTTATTCATACACTTAATTGGAATCGTTAAAATTTTGCATCATCTAATTTTTCATGCAAGTTTTGTAAAAACAAATTGAACTTTTTTCTTATTTTCACAGCTTTGTTATTGTAAGACCCACCTTCGTTATTTTTACATTAAGTTGCCTGTCTTGCTTTTACGTTATAAAATCGTATTTTTAGTAACTGTGTGAGTTTTTAACGATTAAATTCATTAAAAAGAACGATTATTTGATTAATGTTATTATCGATGTTACTTATTTATAAAATTATCGAATCAATGCTAAACCGAGTTTTTAAAATCATTTTCCATTTTACTTGGCCGATTTCAAAAGTTTAAACCGAAATGTTCATGGTAGGTCATTCAATTCGGGTTTAGCCTAATCATTAGCGAGTACGGGACCAGAATTTAGTTGAATGTTGTTAGTTTAACCCAAAATAACCAAAAAAAAAAAAGAAAAAGGATTGAAAAGGGGAGGGGAGACCTAAGCCGGGCAGGACCCCGACCCCCCCAACCCCTCACGCTCTCTCTCTCTCTAACGTGTCTCTCTCTCTCTCTCTCTCTCACCGGCGACCGGCCACCTGGTGCTGCCGCCGGCCAGCACGCGTCACCGGCGAGAGAAAGGGACGAACGGTCCCTCACACCATGCATCTCAGCCGCCCATTCCACCACCAAATTTCATCCACTTCGCACAGCCTCACACCCACGCGTCTACGCGCCCAAAACCGGTCATCCACCGGCTGGAAACCGACGACCCACCTCCATCCCAGCCTCCTCTATAAATTAGGTGTTAATTTCTGGCCAAAATCAACCAAAAACACCACTAAATCGAAGCTAGGGTTTCGGATTCTAGGAGTAGCCGAGCCTGGGACGAGTTCAAGGGAATTTTGGGTGTGAATTGCTACCAATTTAGTGGGTAATGAAGCGATTCCAGGTGGGCGTTCTCGCCTCCTAAATTATTACTATTTTCAAAGTTAATTTTCAGCAGATTGATGTTGCATGTCAAGTTAGGGTTTGTTAAATTCGTTAGAAATGTCAAGAAAGGAGCTGTTCATGCTTAGGTTTGATTCATTTGGTTGATTTATGCCTGAAATTGTAAATCAATACGAATTATGTGCATTTAGCATTGATTCAAGTCCATGAATGAAAACCATGCGTGAACTGTTAATTCGAAGTTATATTAACGTGATTAGCTTCGATTCAAGTTGAGGAGTTAATGCATGAAAAAGAATTAAAAACGAAGTTATATTAACGTGTTTAGCGTCGATTCAAGTTAATGAGTTAACATGTGAAAAAGAATTAAAAACGAAGTTATATTAATGTGTTTAGCGTCGATTCAAGTTAATGAGATAACGTGTGAAAGAGAATTAAAATCGAAGTTGTGTTAACATGCTTAGCTTCTATTCAAGTTATTTAGCTAATATATGAAAAACGGTTAAAATCGAAGTTCTTTTAATGTGTTTAGCTTCGAATCAAGTGGATTAGCAAATGCATGTTAAAGGAATTAATCTCAAAGTTATATAAACGTGTTTAACTTCGATTCGAGTTAAACTAGCTAATGCATGTAAACGAATTAAATTTGAAGCTATTGAAATGTGTTTAGCTTTCATTCGAACCCTTTTTAGCACATTCATGCTTAGGAAAGTTACTTCGAAATGCATCGTATATGTTTAGAATCAAATTATGTTTGATTTATTGAATAAAGTGCTGTCGATTTATGGATAAATGTGGCTATATGTACGCTTGTTGTAACGCACCGCTAAATGGTGTTGGTTGCTCAGGTAAGAGCCTAAACCTTACTCCCTTTTACATAAGCTAATATGATAATATGTTGTGATTAATGAATCGATGAATTGAGTTGGTAGTTGGATGGTTTGAGGAAAGAATCATGAGCGTTCGAGGTCTTGTGGTACGGTGCTTGTGAGGAGGGAGTTCGGGTTGTGAAATTACCGCAATCGTGTGGATTGCGAGGCCATGTGTGGCTCATTGTGTTGAAATGATTATGAAGTGTTTGAATGTGAAACGTGTGAATCCCTTTTCCCCTTTTATATCTAAGATGCATTATGCGTGAAAGTGTGGTGATTTGACAAAGAACGTTTTTCGTGTTTTCAAACTAATAATAGCCATGATTAATAGCAAGCAATGGCCTATTTTCGCTATACAAACAGTATTTGGGAGTGAACCTGCTTGAACGGGGGAATCCCTAAAACGGTTTAGAAAAGTGTGAGTTATGTGATAAATGATTTTACCAAAAGACACAACAAAATTATTAGCCGTTATGGCCCATACGCTTTAAGTGGCTAAGATAATGTGCTGCGGACAATATGATGTGATGAAAATAATGTTAACCAAGGAGATAAGTCCGGATAAACCCTAGAGGCCCTGACGAGGGCTAATGTAATGGTCTGATATATTATATGTAGCCATCCCGGGAGTAAGAGCTTAAGCGTGAGCGTTAGGTCTCACTATGGGGTCGAGAATAGTTCTCACCCAATCAGCACCCTGTAATGATCTTATGCCAGAAGTACTTTCGTACTAAGTTAAGAAAAGTAATTGGCCCTTTGCCATTTTTAAACGATTAAAAAGGAAAGGAAGTTCTTTTTATGGGCCCAAAAGGCTATATGGAATGATGTATGAAAAGCTTATAAGGGTCGTTACACGACCAAACGAAATGAAACTTCCTTTGAAGACTAAGAAAACGTTTTCAATGAAAGAAAGAAAGCTTTCAATGAATGAGTTATGAAATGATCCTCAAGCATGTTTGAATGTGGATTCTTAGCCTGTGTATTAAAGGAAAGCTTTCAATGGATGCATTATGAATGATTCTTAAGTATGGTTGAACGTGGATTCTAATCTTATGTGGCATCATTCTTATCCATAGCAAATCTGTCTGATTTAAAGTGTATGAGATGAGAAAGAAAGTTATAGCACGTTAAAAATTCCATGAATGAAGGTCTCTTCCTAAAAGAATGAACGTTGATATGTGAATAGCATGCGAGGGTGTCATATAGCTTAATATGATGTTTAAAGGTACTTAAATGCTTGATACGTGTTTATGTGTGTGATATGTACGTTATATGAATGAAATGCCAAGAAAAGTGTAATTATGAAAAAGGATAACCTTATATACACATCATATGATTGAAGTTCATGTGTAGTTCAATTGAAGCGTTAAGAAGTTATATTATGAAAGGAACAAATCCTTATACTTAGCCTTCGATGCTTACTCGCGTGCCTAACTGCTTGCTAAAAAAGAACTCTATCGTTGAGGAACCTAGAAATATGATTGAGTGGTCGAAGTGAAGTTTATGTTTAGTGATCCTCCCATAAAGGTTCTATGAATATCTATTATGATAGTAAAGTATGGAAACATGATATGTGACTAGTAAAGATAGTATTGCCTGCAACGGTTTTGGTTTTAAGGGGGTTGGGGGACACTCACTGAGGGTGTGGTTGCTCATCCCACTACTCTTTCCCCTTTTTCCTAGGTTTTCTTTCTGACAGGAAGAAGTTGAGTCAGATAAGTCTAGAAGGAACCTATTGTTGCTTACAAGGCATCGTATATGCTCATTTGAAGGGATCTTACGTGTTTAATGAAGTCATGTAATGTACTCTTAGTTTATAAAGGTCTGTAAATGATTATTCTAGTTCATGTAATGCATATGGTATAAAGGTCGCTCTGTATGGCCGCCTGAGCCAACCATCAAGTTAGTTAGATGTCTTCTTGGTTTAATTTAGCTATGTTTTGGGATGTAAATCTTAATACTCCGGTTTTGTTAACCGTTGAGTTGTATCTTCCATTTCTTCTTTATTCATGAATCAATCTGGTTGGTGTACTCGAGCGAGTGGCTCGTTGAGTTATGAACTCCGGCGTGTGGCCGTTGAGCTATGTTTTATATGTTTACGCTTCCGTTAATCTACAGGGACTTATTGTAAGGCGTTTAGCCTGGAAACGGTCAGTTTTCAGGGAGAACTCTGTCTGTTTTATCCCAGAATTTAAGTAAGAAGTTAGAAAAACGTAACGCTTCCGGCCTAGGGGCCTGGGGGTGTTACAGTTATCTTGATCAGGTTGTTTTCAAAGTGCGGACTGTCAAGCGTCAGTTCCCAACCTTGAGAGGATGGACAAATGATAAAGTGAAATCAAGGAAAGAACAAGAATTTCAAGTCAGTTTTGGCAACGGTGCCCTTGAGGACTCTCTAGATGAGACCGAAAGGCCCGCTGAAGCTCAAGTGGCTCATAAAGAGGAACCATCTAATGCAACCCCTGAAGCTACTGAAGCTGAACATCATACTGTACGGTCAAAAATGAAGGTATATGACCCCCTACGTTAGACTCTTTGCTCTGCACTATATGTTACATTTAAGTGTCTATGCAGTTGGTAAATGGCCATACTTTTAGGTTTGTGTGTGATATCTAGAAGCAGATATAATGCTCACATATTCTTGCCATGTGCCCTGACCATCAAATCCAAGGTTAAGTTGAACTTGAAATATAATTACTTGTTTAGTATTTTGATTTGATGTGAATTGATAAGGAAATGTCAAAATAGCCCTCAAGTCGGTAGACTTGTGTGAAGTCTCAAGGATGAACGTCACCTAGGACCTTATGTTGCTTGACCTGTCTTTGTTTTGATCAGGCACTTCTTGAGGATGCTAAGAAGGCGACCAATGAGATCATCACCAATACTCGTGTCTTGGCAGGGGTGATCATGGAATTAGAGAAGTTGGTTCCTGAAGCACATGCTTCACTAAAGAGAGTAAGAACAATAGCTGTGCAAACCGCAACTGCTGCACTGTTTGCAGAGACAACTTTGCCGGGGAAGTCAAAGATTACCAAACGGGTACTCTCACCCGACCCCTATGAGTCGGAAGATTTCTTGTTGGCGACTGATGCAATCGAGAAGCAATTTTTGACTTCCTAAAAAAGCAAACATCACTTCCCACTATTTACTCCGCCAAGTTTCAGCCTCGGCTTGTCTCAAGCAGAGAATGAGCCAACAGCCACTCATCTCTTCATGCATAAACCACAGCATGAAGAAGAGACTGAAGAGACTGGCCCTGCTACTGGAGTTGTGATCAGAGAGCTAGATGTCGATGTTCCATTGCGAAATGTATAAGAAACAAGCTATGTTGGGAAAGGCGAAGCTATTATGGAGGAAGTGTCAAGAAGACCAAGAACGAGGTCCATGCAATGCAGTAGCATGCAAGTGCTAACAGGTATGTTTCCACCTTTGTTCCTTGGCCGCTCTCTGTGTCCTACACTATTTGTCTTTGTCTCTCTCTCTTTACATAATGAATGTAAACATGGCCTGACACAAGCAGCTAATAATGCAGTAAATGGTCCAATTACAGTTGTCTAGCCTTTCCATTCTAGAAATACTTATTGTTACTGCCACTTCCACTACTATATTCAAAGTGATTAGCATAGAAGTAAAAACAAGAATTAGGGGCCCAGTTTGTCTAAACTCGCAAAAGATCTAATCACCGCATCTAGGCTATATATGAAATGATCCTTCTAAATATGATTCAAAATCCCACTTATCACTGCAATAAATGGCCCAATTACAGTGGTACACCAGCAAAACTTGGATCATTTCTTTGAACTTTGTACAGGTGTAAAGTCTGAAATAATTTCTTAAGGAAAACTTGGTTGTCGCTGTTCTTTTGGAATTACTTGGTCTTAAGATGGGAATGTTGTTAATGCTGAGGAAGCTTTGGCTTCCTCTGTGTAAGGTCCATCTGTTGTCCGTCAGCGCTAGTATAGAAATGCTCATTATTACTACTACCATTATAACTGCGACTATATTCAGAGAAATCAGCATATATAAAACTGGGTGCAAGTAAAAATGAGAATTAGGGGCCCAGTTTGTCCAAGCTAGAAAAAATCTAATCACCTCATCTAGGCTATACATGATCTCATCCTCCCAAATTATTGTTGGCATCCAAACTAAAACTGCAGTAAATGGTCCAATTACAATGGTACAGAACTGAATTGGATCATTTCTTTGAGCTTTGGGCTGCTGTAATTTTTCAGTTGTACCTTATTATTGCTCTTTTTTTTTTTTGTGGGTAACCACATGGTTGTGTTACAAAAATCTTCATCTGTCAAGCAGAGCCTCAAGGAGACAGTGTTGCCCCTGCTACTGGAATTGTGATCAGAGAGCTAGATGCGAACGTTCCATTGAGAGATGTACTAGAAGCAAGCTATGTTGGCAAAGGCAAAGGCATTATGGAGGAAGTGTCAACGAGACCAACAACGAGGTCTATGGTATCCAGCAGCACGCAAGTGCCAACAGGTATGTTTCCACCTTTCTTCTTTGCCTTCTCTCTCTCTCTCTCTCTCTCTCTCTCTCTTTCTCTCTCTCTGTCTTATTTTTTGTTCTTTGCCGTGTCTCTCTCTGTGTCTCTCTCTCTCTCTGTCTTCTTTTTTGTTTCAATGACATTTGACTATAACATTTCTAGGGGATGTGCTTGTGGTTTCAAGGGTAAGGGTTTAAAACCCTAGATTTTGACTGAACACCTAAGGAAGAGTCAGACCTGAAATTAGAAATCCTAGCTAAAACCCTAGATTTTGATTGAACACCTAGGGAAGAGTTAGAGCAGAAATTAGAAAGCCTAGCTAGAGGCAAAGATCAAAAACATTCTGAATTTGGCTTTGGACATCCAAAGATGATACTCAAAATCCAACATTGAATGAACAATGTGGTGTAACAAATTGTCAACAATTTTTGCTAGTGTTTTGATCAACTGCTAAGGAAGAGTTTATGAGCAAGCCAAAACCACCTAACTAGGATTTCTTAAAAAATCTAAGATGCATTGCTAGTTAGTATTCTTCCTTTAAAGTAATACTTTATGAACTTGACTAATTTAAAAGTTTGTTTTGAAAGGAGATGCAGGAAACAGAATGTTAGAACGGCGCGACTATCCTCACCGGGAAAGGAAAGAGTTCACACCATTTTTGTGCTCTCCTTACGTGCACAGGAACGTGAGTATCTTTGAGGCCTGAACCGAAGCTATATGTAGATTTTGTGTTTAACTCGTCAGAAGACGAAAGGTAACTACACACTGTTTACACTTCATAGTATGCATTTAATCAACCTGATCCCAAAGGATTGTCTAAGATAGGTGATTCTTAAATTAAGCATTGACCATCAATATTTTCTCTAGTATTCTGCTTTTGAGATTTGTGGACATGGTAATTTGAGGAATATATGAATGTTTCTGTCTTTGCTATTCTGAGTTAATTTTTATATCCATTTGACAACTAATATGACATGGGTGATTGATTCACTCTTTGCTGTCCTGATTGCATAGCCAAGTCATTCATATGTAAATAGCTTTGAAATCATCAAAACCATTTTCTATGTACAATCTAAGCATAGTTTAATGTACAATTTATCTATTTATTTTTGTAGCCAAGTGTTGTATGATGATACGTACTATGTGGCTACAAGACGTGCGCTTTCAAGTCTTACCGGGGATAATGACGTTGACAAAACCGTCATCAATATTTGGGCGCATATACTAAATGTATGTGAGCAGTATAGAGATCGATCTGGCGTTCATCGGGTTTTCTTTACAAGTGAAGCATTGGTAAGTCAATTATAAAGATTCTTGTATAACATTTTCACATGAATATATATGCTTTTACATATGAACGGTTAGTCAAGTAAAAATCTTTTTTTTTTTTGGGGTTTTGCCTTGAAGAATATATACATCAAGACAAAAGATGAAGCGCAAGCAAAAGCTGCATTCTTTCATAGGCTGGATGAGGAGCTGTCATTAACTCTGCATGTCAAATTCAAGGAAGTTGACTTGGTAAAATTTACTCAAACATATTACTTTTAAATGTATTTTTTTGTAACTAGTTTTACTGGTAGCTATTATTTGGAAATTAGGTTATCACCATGATGGGTATGTTATTCTACATTGACAAAAAAAAAACTTTATGTTGGGTTTTCAGGTGTTTTTCCATTGTGTACACAAGAAAAGACAAATTGTTCTTTGCTTTAATTTCAAGAACAAAACTGTGGATATAATAGACCATAAGAAAACAAAGCCAAAGGATAGTTGCCTATACGAGTTCTTCATAGATAATTTGGTGAGGTTACGCATTGTTGTTTTGTTTTATTATTTTTCAAATGAAGCATATAACGATACTATTTTTTTAAAAATCATATGCAAACCAAGCAGAGCACACTTTTGGGTGAATATTTTGTCAAGGAAGGGAGTGATGATAGGAGAGGTAGTTCCATTCAACAGTTTCAAGAAAGACACATAGATATGCCTTGGAAAATCGACAGTTCCAAACAAGATCATAATGGAGGTATTTATGTTATGAGGCGTATGGAAGAATAAAAAGGTGTGGCAACCAGTTGGGATGTTGGATTGAGGAAGAATGAGGTTAGCATGCTGCAGGCTTTCTCATTTAAAAGTGTTTCATCTTTCATTACATATTGTCATCATTATTAAATGAGAGAAAATCAATTGATAATATTCCACGGATGTCTCATAAACCCCTTTGTTTTTTTATTTTTTGGTTTTTGTGTTTTTTTGGGGGGGGGGGCATCATTCTCATGGGTTTCATCCCATAATTTCTTGATCTTAGTAAAGTAATTAGCAACCAAAAGACTTCTGAAAAATAGAATAATGATCTCTCTGTACGTCAAAAATCCTAGGTCCCTCAACTTGACTATATAAACTTACTGAAGCTCTACCCAGCAAGAATCATGTTATCACACCTACCCCATTGAGCGTGCAATGTTGGTGTTGCAGAACCAGTTATGGCAAAAGAACCTTGCACAAAGCTTAGCTTATTTTTACCGATCAAAGCAACCTCTATAGTTTATTTTCAATGACTATATTTTCGATTATCAAGAAGGTCACTAACAAGCATTCTTAGGGTTGTCAAATGGATGTAAAAACAAAACACGAGTCAACAATTCCTCTGCATTGAAGAAACAATCAAAGATCAATCATAAATCAAAGTTCATAAATGAAAATGATCATAAGAGAGACTATCAAAATTGGAAAAATTAAAACAAATATGAAACACTAAATAATAGCTACTTTGACTAATGAATCAAAAAAATCAAATAAAATCAAGAAAGACAAAAAGAATTTGATGAATTTTAGACAAAATCAATCGATGATGTAAATCGATTAATTGAAAGAGAAGAATCGAAGAACATAAATTTATATTGATGTTTTCATGTTTGTGAGCTCTGATGCCATGATACAAATAAAAGGTCAACAAAAAAGAGAGAGAGAAAGATAGTAGAGAGATAAAGTTAACTTTCATTCTATCTAAATTAACTGAATGATACAAGTTGGTAAACCAATTTTTATATGCTCCATAACTATCACTGAAAAGGGAATAATAAATTAGCTTCAACTATTTACTTAGAGGGATGGTAACCATGCTGAGCTGACTTAGGGAGGTTGAGGCTGGTAGGAGTCAACGCATTCAAGAGGTGGTCGGCATTATACAAGGTTTACAGAGCACAAGCAGTAATTTAGATGGTTGTACGAATGGGCCAAAGGTTCCTTTAAGTCCAGGATCCGACAATATTGAGATCATGCATGATGGGCTGATGGGCTTACCCAACCACAGCCTCAAGATAAAACACATGCCACACATTTATGCCAACATAAGGAAAAGTTTTGGCCAAAGCAACTTGATATTACTACTCTTAATTTGCCTCAAATCCAAGCTTTCAATGTAGAAATTATGCAGCACCAAAAAATCTCAACATATAAAGTTATAATTGAGATCACTCAAGGAGACAAAAGGCCATAAGTCCACTGGCATCTCCTACTCAAGTCACCCAGAGACCTTCCTAGTATCATAATTAGTATACCTATTTGTCTAAGGAACAATGATTTACCACTACACTTGGTGATACTAGAGACCCTGCGCTCAAGGATGAACATTAGGTTCATGAAAATTTTGGTGAGAAAGATGATCAAGACCAATTGTGTGTGCAAACTCTCTGTTCTAATGATGGAGAGAGACTTGAAGATGAGTTCAATTCCCAGCCCCCGGTTCTATGAGTCGACACACTCTCAGTATATTTACCTACCCTATTCTAGAATGGAATATTCAATATATGGGTAGTAGAGAATTTCTTTATTTACTTAAGGAAATTCTGAGAGGCTATGGCCCAAAAATTATTATACTTACTGAAACCAAGATTAATGAGAATGGTGTTGTTGAAGTTTGTAATTGTGAAATGAAGGGGAAGAAGATGATAGAGGAATAGAATCTTCATTGCTGTAATTAGTATCATGGCAGAAGCAAAAATACAGAATGTACTAACTGACTTATCTACAACTTGCCTCTAGATATTTATAGTAAGCTAACCACCTAACCAACTATGAGTGAGCTCACTAACAACTTTGCTGACTTGGATAACAACCTTGCTGACATGGATAACAACCTTGCATTATAAACCACTAAGTCTAACATCCTCTCCCTCAAGATGGAATTGGTATGTAGAGACTCCAACAATCCCAATCTTAAACATAGATATTCATGTTGTGCTTCACCAAGGGGTTTGGTCATGATATATGCAATTTGTTCATTAGAGGTAACATGTGTTGTTTGCAAGAACCCTTCCAAGACCTTGTCCCGAGTATAATGACAGTCAATGCAAAGATGCTTAGTACGTTCGTGAAAAAGGGGATTAGCAGCTATGTGCTATGCTGCCTTGTTGTCACAGAACATAGTTATAGGTAAAGCAACAGGGATGCACCAGTCATGCAGCAACTGTGAAAGCCACTCCAGCTCTGATGTAGTGGTAGATATTGACGTATACTCTGCTTCTGCAGAGGACTTTGCAACTGTCTTTTGCTTCTTGGTCTTCCAAGATACTAAGGAAGAGCCTAGGAATACACAGTGACTTGTTAAAGACCGGGCTATCATCTGACAATTTCCCTAATTTGCATCACAGTAAGCTGTAAGATGAAAATTGGAACTTTGAGAGTAGAAAAGGCCTTTATTAGATGTACCTTTCAAATATCTCAAAACATGTAAAGGCGCCTGGTAATGAGGCACCCTAGGTTGTTGCAGAAATTGACTCAAATGTTGAACCACATAGGAAATATGTGGCCTGGTGAGGGTAAGATATAAAAGCCTTCTTATCAGTCTTCTGTAAGGCTCAGGTTAGGCCAGAATCTCACCAACTTCTGTAGACAGTTTGAGACCTCGTGGAAGAGGGAATTTAGCTGTTTCGCTGCAGTCAACCCAGCATCTTGTAAGATGTCCATGATGTATTTTCTCTAGTTAAGAAATGTCCCTGCGGAGGACCTTGAAATTTCTATACCAAGAAAATATCTAGCCAATCCTAGATCTTTGATGGTAAAAGCATCATAAAGGGCCTATTTAATCTAAGTAATGCCAATGTCATCATTTCCTAAAATCAGCAAATCTTCAACATAGACCAAGATAAAAGTATGTTTGCCCTGTTCAGTCTCGGAGAACAAAGAATAATGATATTTTGACTGGCTGAAACCCTAACGTGGAAGAAACTTTGTCAATTCCAGATTCCACTGTCTGGAAGCTTGTTTCAAGCCATATAAGGACCTCTTTAATTTACATACTTGTCCTGGCTTGGCCTTAGAGTACCCTTCAGGGGGTATCATATACACTTCCTCATCAATGAACCCATGCAAAAATGCATTATTGATGTCTAACTGATGAAGAGGCCATCCTTTATTGGTGGCTAGGGCAATAAAAACTCTGACTGTAGCGAGTTTAGCAACTGGAGAGAAGTTGTGTTTGTAATCCTTATCCTTGACTTGTTCAAAGCCCCTAATAACCAACCTAGCTTTATGCCTCTCAATGGAACCATCTGGTCTGAATTTTATCTTATACACCTATTTAGAGGTCAAATCTTTCTTGCCATGAGGTAGAGAGATCAAAGTCCAGGTGCTATTTTTTTCAAGAGCCTCAATCTCCTGATTCATAGCCATTACCCATTCTGGATACAGTTTTGCATGTGCATAGCAACTAGGCTTAGGGATTTGTAGAACATTGATAAGTGAAGCCAAATAATTGGAAGACAAATGTGCCAAATCTGTTAGAAGGAATAAAGGATATGGTGTAGAGTTAGGTTTATGTGTTGTAGGTAAACTATGGGGAGCTGTCATTTGAAATGTGTTGACTGACTGTGCCATGGACTTAGAATTAGTGGCCTTGGAACAAATGTAATCCTGCAACCATGATGGAGGAGCTTTCCTCTAGTTGATCTTCTAGAGGTGGAGAAGAATTAGTCCTAGAAGCTTGAGGGTTTGAGTTGGAAGCTGTGTTATCTATGGGAGAAGAAGAAGACATCGGATCTGAGTGTGAGGAAGGAATGGATGAGGGGACTGATGATTGATGAATGTTAATAGTATCATCCTAAAACTGTGTTGAAGGTACTAGATGAGGGATTATGGATTCGCTGATAGGATCCTCTACAAAGGTAGCTAAATTATCTAATGGTGCCTTAAAAGGGAAGATATTTTCATGAAAGAGGACATCTCTGCTGTGGAAAACTTGTTTAGTTTGCAAATCATATAATTTGAAGCCTTTGATGCCAAACGAATATCCAAGCAAAACACATTTCCTAGCTCTAGGCTCAAATTTATCTGTCTCCCCTATTCTGGCAGCATAACACAGAGAGCCTATGGCTCTTAATTCATCATAAGAAGGAGTCTCACCATAGAGTACTTCAAAAGGAGTTTTCCAGGAAAGATTAGCTATGGGTAATTTATTGATAATATGGATTATAGATAAAACACATTCACCCCAAAATCTTTTTGGAAACCCCGTGTGAAACCTTAGGGCCCTTGCTGTGTTCAAGAGATGTCTTTGTTTCCTCTCTGCTATCCCATTTTGTTGGGGAGTTTTAACAATGGACCTTTGTAACAAGACACCTTTGGATGCAAAAAATTCTAATAAAGTGCTATTTATAAATTCTGTGCCATTATCTGTCCTGATCATGGTGATGTTTTTCTGAAATTGAGTTGACACCATTTGGAATAAATGAATCACAGCAGTAACAGCTTATGTTTTATCTTGTAGAAGTTGTGTCAAGGTGGTTCTACTGAAATCATCAACTAGTGTAAGAAAATAGTGAGCACCAGAAATATTAGCTACTTTGTAGGGTCCCCAGAGATCCATATGAACTAGTTGAAAGGGAAATTTAGTGGAAATGATGCTCCTATTAAAAGGTAATCTGTGAAACTTTGCCAAGGTATAAGTCTAACAAGTAAATGAATTGTTCAAAAACTGCTTACAATGACGAATGTGCTATATCTTAGGTAAAGAAGAATGTCCTAATCTAGCATGTAGAACATTAAGGTCTGTCAAAGGACATACTGAGTTGTTCAAAGAAACATGAGAGAAACTGGGCTTGTATTCTGCTTTAGGTGAAGTTCTTGTGTGGTTGCCACTTCCAGCAATCAAGAGAGCAGTGTTCCCACCACCAGGTGAAGGATTTATGAAATAAAGTCCACCATTTTCAAGTGCAGTGGCCACAGTTAGGCTAGTTGTAAGGTCCTAAAAGAAGCATTTGTCAGGGTAGAGGGTGACATAAAGGTTGTAATCTCTGAGAAATTTGTTTACAGACAAAAGGTTATACTTAAAATCTAGCACATACAACACATTATTAAGGGTTAGAGTAGACGTCAAGGGAATGTGTCCCGTTTGCTTTATAATTCTTAAGGTTCCATTAGGTAAAGTGACTTGAATGGGTCGAGGTAAATTGGTTTTGGAGGTAAATAAAGTTGAATCAAAGGTCATGTGGTCTGAGGCTCCTGTGTCTACAATCTAAGAGCCATTATTGCTAGTCAGCACAACACAACAAATACTAAAATGAGAGCTACCAGGAGATTTACCTGCAAAGTGAGCATAATGACTCAAGTTCCCTGGCTGTTGGTCAGTGACATGCTGTTTGTTGTTAACTAATTTCAGCATCTCTTGTGCAATGGCATTGATCAGACTTGTATCCATTGCCTGCCACTACTACCTTCTCCAATATTCCCAACATCATCCAGAGGGTTGTCTGCAGCTGGGCTAAGACCTGTGCTAGAACCAAACACATTTTCAGCCATTCTTGCAGGTTTCTTCACCTTGGAGGTATCCTTTTGTCCTTCATACCAATCTGGATACCCAACCAACTTAAAATACTGATCCCCAATATGGGCTGTCCTTTGACAATGAGTATAAAATCTTGAACTCTTTGTCTTCTTATTATCCCTCCTATTTCTTGGGACTCCACAAGCAACAAAAGCATTAGAGCCTCCTTCAGTCTCCTCAATCATCTGGTTTCTGCTGACATTTGCAGCTATTTCTCGAATAGCTTCAATATTACTTATCACTTGCCTTTGTTTTTCAACTCTTTGAATCATAGAGTAGGCTCTATTTATGTCTGGCAGGGGATCTAGTAACAGTATCTAACTTCGAATAGCATCATAACTATCATTTAGTCTCATAAGAAAGTGTATCAACTTCTGTCGTTGTTCTAACTCAATGGTTTTCTTGATAGCTGCACAAGCAAGATTAAGATTGCATGGGGGAGTACAATCACATGCAGGTAACTCACTCGAATCACTTACTTCATCCCAAAGTTTCTTGAACGTAGTAAAATATACAGGCACACTATCATTTCCTTGATACAAATCTGAAATTTCCTTTTGTAATTGATAAAGAAGCGGTCCATTACTTTGACCAAACCTTCCAGGCAGCTCATTCTAGAGTTCTTTAGCAGAATTTGCATACAAGAAAGCATCAGCCAAGTTAGGAGAAATTGAGTTCAAAAGCCAACTTACCACCATATTGTCGCACCAAATTCATTGTTCCAAGCTCGAGGAATTCTGATCTGGTTTAGGACAGCTTCCATTGGTGAATCCAAGCTTTCCTTTCATTCGCAAAGCAATCTTTACAGCTCTACTCCATCGCTAAAAATTGGCACCATTCAACTTGTTGCTTACCAGCTGCATAGCAGGATGATCCGAACTTTGCAAGAGCAATGGATCATTGTTGTAATTCTCTCCATTGTTAAAATTTGTAGACATTTCAAACCAAATCTAGAATCGAATACTCTGAAATCTTGTAAGGTTTAGCTGGATTAATTGGTGAAACAAGCCAATTAATCGAGGAACAATAAGAAAGAAAACAAAGATGTGACGAGTTTGATTGATTGATGTAGCAAAACAATCAATTGAAGATAAAAGAAAATCAAGATTTCAGAGCCCTGCTCTGATACCATGTGAAACGAAGGGGAAGAAGATGATAGAGGAATAGATCTTCATTGCTGTAATCAGTATCATGGCAGAAGCAAAAATACAGAATGTACTAATTGACTTATATACAATTTGCCTCTAGATATTTATAGTAAGCTAACCACCTAACTAACTATGAGTGAGCTCACTAACAACTTTGCTAACTTGGATAACAACCTTGCTGACATGGATAACAACCTTGCATTATACACCACTAAGTCTAACAGTAATAAAGTTGGGATGACATACCAATTTAGAGTTGAGGCTTGCAACTTTAGTGGGTGTATATGTGTGCCGTGGAATTCTTAGGATATATGTCCATTTGTAGGTGACTTTGTTTTCTTCACAATTTTTCATTATGAGTGTTACCATAAACCAAGCAGTAGATGGGCACTTCATAACAATATATGCAAGTTCAAATGAAACTACTAGAGAAACACTTTGGCATGACATGGACAATCTTGCTAATGAACATGATATTCCTTGGCTCTTAGAAGGTTATTTCAATTAAACAAGTTCTCATTAGAGCAGAGAAACTGTGGTCATGGACTATCAAGATGATATGAAAAATTTGACCATTGGATTGAGAATAATGGTTTCTTCGACTTGGGTTTCTTTGGACTCGATTTCACTTGGTGTAAAAGCCAGAACCCTCCTTAATAAAGAAAGTGTACACATTGATAGAGGTTTCTGTAATCATCCATGACGTCTGTCATTCCATCACTTCCTACAAAATCATTCAGATCCATGCCCTTTGTTAATTTTGCCTAATGGATTTAGCCTTATCCAGGCTATTCACCACCCATTTTGATTCCAAACAGCTTGGATTTCACATGCAAAATTAACTAGTCGAATAAAAACTCAGAAAGCAGACCTTCTACGTTGTCCTTTATGGGATCATCTAACAGTGGCCTTTGATACTTGGAACAAATAGGTTTTGGTAAATTGTTTCACTGCAAAAAGAAATTTGGGCCAAACATAAAAGGACTCAATGTGCTTTAGCGGAAGCACTAAACAAATCCCTTATGAAACCTAAAGCTAATCTACTGAGGGATCTTTATGAAGTACTCCTCCAGCGTGAAACTTATTGGCTCAAAAAGTCCAAAATGGAGTTTCTACATGATGGAGATCTTAATATAAGACTCTGCAATACCAACATTATCAATTTAATATCGAATTAATAGAATTGACTGCATCCAAGATGCACATGGAAATTGGCCATGGGACATAGTGGATATCAAAAGTTATGGCCCAAGAATTCTTCTTGTGCTTCTACTCTTATATATAACATATTTATATAAAAACATAAAGCATGTTATGAAATGTGAAGCATGTTATGAAACATATTCATAAAAATGGAAAACGAATATATATATACATATATATATATATATATATATATATATATATATATATATATATATATATATATATATGTATGTATGTATGTATGTATGTATGTATGTATGTATGTAGAGAGAGAGAGAGTCACGCATGATATTCATAAAAGCATATGTTGGGTTTCGTGGCCCAAAATCAAAGAAACGGCACAGTGGGACCATGTTGGATGACATGGGCGTGTCAGGCTGAAGAAACAACGATGAAAGGAGGCAGGGAATAGGCACGGGTAGGCTATGCCAGGTGGCACAGCCGTGCCACCTAGGCACGGGGTGACCGTGCCACCCAGCACGGTCATGCTGGGTTCCTAGTTTGGGCGGAGGCTTCTCGGCGGCTAGAGTTTGCATGTTGGCGTACAGTCTTCATGGAGGCTAGGATTCACCTTTAGGGGTTAAACCTTGGACTTCTAGACTCTATATATAGAGACCTTGCCTAGGATCTGAAATCACTCCTAAATCATCCCTGAATCCTATAACACATTGAGAGGTAAAGAGTGTTTTGAGAGAGATTACAATAGAGATTGTAATTCTGCTATTGGATTGAATCACTTTTTGTGATTGCGATCACTTTATACTCTCCCTGCTCATATAGTGGATTGATTGTGCTCGTCGCCGTCCGTGACTTTTCCTACATTGGGTTTCCACATTAATCTTGTGTGTTATTGCTTTGTTCTTGTTATCGTTCCTTAAATTTCTGAATATCTGTTTCATCCTATCGCTTCCGCAACTAAAGTCGCTCAATTTATCCCTAATAGCATACTGATCGTGTAACTAGCATAATGTTACATAAAATGCATGTATATAATTTCACTAAATAGTAATTAACATGAAGCATATTTACATAACACTTCTAAAAATAATATTATATAAGACACATTTATATAACATGACTTATGACATGAAACATATTCAAATCTTACTCGCAAATTCTTACGTACTCAACACATTCAAATAATATTAAGAATTTTAAATTTCATAAAATGAACTCATAAAATGTTGCTTGATGACACATTGCATGCATTCATATAATAACATGAAAAAGATTTATATCAACAACTGTGTTATGTATAACCACATTTTAATAGCAATTGGAAATATCAAAACATGAAGGATAATAATAAACACATATAAAAGGCTCATGGTCCACATAAATAAGTGCTCCAATCCAAAAGATAAAAGAAAGAACCTCTCCCTTTCTTGTCACCCTTAATGACCTCACTCTCTCTTCAACTTTTCCTCACCAAACCGCAAAAGAACGAAGCTCCAAAGCTCCTTCTCCTCTCAACCTCAATGCCATGGGTGACTCCCCTTTAAGCGCAACCTTGTCCCTTCTGAGCTATCATCAAGTCGCCAAGGAGGGTAGCCTCCAATGCCCTAGCGACCTGCTCTTTAAAAAACCCCAAATGATGAACACTGCCTTCCACCACCGCCTCTAACTGAAGCCTCTCCGGCTCACACCATTAGCACCATTGGGTAGATCGGTCGAAAAAAAGTTAAAGAAAGGTTTGCACCAAGAACATATTATGACGAAACAGCCGAAAAAATAAATAATAATAATAAAAGAAAATTAAAGAAATTAGAGTTAGATTAAATTAAAAGTCTAAACTCTAGATAAGATAGGGGGAGAGAGAAAAAATTGGACTTGGGTTTATTTAATTTAATTTTAATTTTCTATCAAGTTCCAACTTTATAAGTGCTGTACTTTTAATATTTAAAGAAATTAAAAATATCAATATGTGGGCTAGATATATTTAAAGAATGTATTCAACTTTTTGAACCTAATTTAGGGGAGTCCATATATACTAATTCAACACCATTTAAAATAGCTCATTAGAATTTTTTTGGGAGAGGGGTGTCTATGAACACCCCGAATTTTTTTGGGAGAGGGGTGTCTATGAACACCCCTCCCATGCAAATAGATCCGCCCATGCACCAAGGTGAAGGCCAGTTTAGGCTGATCACGTAGGTTGCTTCCTCGGAGGGTGGGATGAGGTAAGTCTACGGTTTTGTAACACTCTGATAACTGCTTAATGTATACATCATTTTTAGGGCTATTTTTCCATATTTTTAGGAGAATTATATGCTTTAAGTCATAATCTATACTCCTATTCTTAATTTATACTTAGGCATGATTGTTTGATGTGTTTTTATAGGATTTTAGGCCTGTTTATCCAGCATTTGATCCTTATTGGATGTATTTTGACCGCCCCCATAGACATCCATATGCTGCTACGCCTGTGGAGCAAGAAAATAGCGAAAAATCAGTTCCAGCCAAGACCAGACCTTGGTTCTTGCCACGGACCATGGTGAAGGGTAAAACTATTGCCTCTTCATTTTCCTTTGGCTTTGTGGCTAAAAACATCTAGATTTTTCTGTAAAACGTGACGTTCAGCAGCAGAGAAGTAAGCAAGGATAGCATAGTTCAATTCTCTTTCTCAAATTTGTTCTTTTTTAGTTTAGATTCTTAGTTTGGTTATTGTTCTAGTGAGAAATCTTGAGCGTGTGTGTTTAATTTTGAGGTAGTTTGAAGCCCTTGGTTAAAGGCTATCTCAGTCAAGCCCTTTTTCTCAGATTTCGCCAAAATATTCGTTAGTTGTTTGATCTTTTATCATGTGTGAGTAGCTTATTTTGTCTAGGGATTTAGTAGTTTATGAAAGTGTAGTTGAATCATATTTTAATCTATAGAATTGTGCTTATTCCATGATTCGTTTAATTTTGTTCTATCAAGTGATTATCCTATCGTGAGTGGATTTTTGGCCAAAGTATGCTTGCACACTTGACACAATTGATTGAAAAGAAAAGTGACATTTGATTGTTAGACTGATTGATAAAACCTGACGTAACATCATCTCGAAAGAGAGATTTGCATGCTAGGAGGACTAGAGAGTAATCGAAAATATTCAACTTGGATTAAGACAAATTAGTTTAAAAGAATGACTTTTGCTTAGTTTAGGAAAATTTGGTTGATTTCGAAAGAATAGACAAATTTTTGGAGAGATTGCAATTCCTCGAGATTAACCGATTAGAGAAAGGCACATGCTTATCATTTTGATCCAATCAACTTTCATAACTACATGAATTCCTAGGAATTTTTCCTTAATTGATTTAAAAATAGTGAATTAGAAGTTGTTAAATCGAACCCTCTTGAATTAGATTTTTACTTAGCATATTTTAATAGACAAAACTCGATAGATTACATTGTTCCCTGAGGAGCAATCTTCTTTTATCTATACTACAACTACCTGTGCATTTGCGGCAGTGGT
Organism: Carnegiea gigantea; assembly: GCA_029747015.1. Taxonomy (NCBI): domain Eukaryota; kingdom Viridiplantae; phylum Streptophyta; class Magnoliopsida; order Caryophyllales; family Cactaceae; genus Carnegiea; species Carnegiea gigantea. The sequence goes on along the minus strand of JAKOGI010000108.1, from coordinate 1,029,176 downwards.
CAAGTTTTTGGCGCCGTTGCCGGAGATCAATTTGTTAACTATTGAGTCATTCTTACAAAAGTGACTAAGTATTTTTTTGTCTTTTACTTTTATTTTCTTTTTGATTTCTTGTGTAATTACGCTGGTAGTGTTGGTGATAGTGCTTGCAGAAATTTTTCCTATTTATGCAAAGTCCAATCTTGTATGAACTCGATCCCGAGATTGAAAGGACTTTCCGCTTAAGGAAGAAGAAGCAAATGATTGAAGAACAAAGACGCGAGGCAACAAGGAATCCAATAAACATGGCGGGAGGAGAAGGTGACCAAAGAAGGACACTTCGAGATTTCGTTAGCCCTGGAGTCCAAGGGATCGCCTCAAGCATCGCTCGCCCTATTGTTGATGCCAACAATTTCGACCTCAAACTGGCACTCATTTCCATGGTGCAATAATCCCAATTTGGAGGAACTCCTTTGGAAGACCCGAATCTACACCTCTCGGTCTTTCTAGAGGTGTGCGACACATTGAAGCTTAATAGAGTCTCTACTTATGCCATCCGATTACGCTTATTTCCCTTTTCGTTGAGAGATGAAGCAAGGGCTTGGTCAGACTCTTTGCCATCGGGATGTATTACCACTTGGGATGAATTAACAAGAGCCTTCCTCGCCAAGTTTTTCCCTCCAAGCAAAACGACCAGTTTAAGGAATCAAATCACCAACTTTACGCAAAAAGATGAAGAGATGCTCAATGAAGCTTGGGAGCAGTTTAAAGATTTACTGTGCTTATGCCCCCTTCATGGTCTTCAACATTGGATGATTGTCCAAGCTTTTTGTAATGGTGTGACCCAATCAGTAAGGTCCACTATTGAGGTGGCGACGGGGGGAACCTTGATGAACAAAACTAAGGATGAAGCATATAACTTAATGAAGGAGATGGCACTTAACAATTTCCAATGGTCCACCGAACACGGCCAACCCAAATGGGTTGAAGGTAAGTTTGAAGTTGATGCGCTTACTTTGCTTTCTACTAAGGTAGATGCTATGACTCAGAGATTGGACCGAATAAATGTTAATGTTATGAATTCTAATGCCCCTTCCCCTTGTGAAATTTGTGGTTCTATTGAGAATGTGACTTTGAATTATTAAGTCGGCAGCCCTTTTTTCCAAAACCCTAGTGAAGTTAACTATGTTCAAAACTTCAACCCGAGATCGGCCAATGATCCTTACTCTAGTACCTACAATTCGAGTTGGAAGAATGACCTGAATTTCTCATATAGGTCTAATCCAAACCCTTTGAATATGCCCCTAGCGAATGCTAGACCACCTCCCGATTTCCAAAGACCTGTTTTCCCTTCTCAAGTACCCCAAAAGTCCAATTTAGAAGCGATGATAGAAAGTATGCTTATGCCACGACAAAAACAAAATGAATACATTAAGCAATTAGCCTCAAAGGTTGCTGTGCTTACAACTTATAATAGGATGTTGGAAGCCTAGATTGCCTAAGAAGTTAGATTTTAATCGACGCCCCCAGATTGACTTTCTAGTAAGCCTGAGCTTAATCCTAGGGAGCAATATAATGCAATGATTTTGAGAGGAGGAAAACAACTAGAGGAACCTAAGGAGGTTACCAACGATGAGTCTTTACATGATAAGAATGAGCATGTTGAGAATGTCAGGAAAGAGATGTCTTCACCCTCTAAGGAAGTGATTGATAACGTCAGGTATAAGCCTAATGAGGTTTCTAAGGATCCTAAGATCATTTCCCCAAAGCCCTATACCCCACCTTTACCATTTCCTCAGAGGATGGCTAAAGCTAAACTCGATTCGTAATTTGGGAAATTTTTAGAAGTCCTTAAGGAACTCTACATAAACATTTCGTTTATTGAAGCCCTAACTCAAATGCCTTCATATGCTAAATTTTTGAAAGAAATTATGTCTAATAAAAGAAAGCTTCAAGAACATAAAACTGCAGCTTTGACTGAAGAATGTACTGCGGTGATCTAAAACAAGCTTCCAGCTAAGCTAAAGGATCCTAGTAGTTTTTCAATTCCCTGCCTAATAGGGAATGTGCCTATAGATCGTGCTTTATATGGTTTACGATCAAGCATGAGCTTGATGCCTCTTTCTATGTGTGAAAATTTGAACTAGAAGAGATAAGACTAACTACTATCTCTTTACAATTAGCGGGCTGTGCTGTAAAATACCCTGTAGGAATTTTAGAGGATGTTTCAATAAAAGTAGGGGATTTATATGTACCAGTAAACTTTGTGATTCTAGAAATGGAAGAGGATACATAGACCCCCATCATTCTTGGGAGGCCATTCCTGACCAATGCAGGGTGCCGTATCGATGTGAAAAACGGTACACTATCTTTTGATGTGGGAAATGATCATGTGGAGTTTAATTTACTAAAAGCTGCTAAGTTTCCTTCCATTTCTGGTGAGTGTAACAAGATTGATGTGGTTGATGGTTTAATATGGGAAACTGTGTCTAACCTTGATTCTAATGATCCACTTGAGCACTTGATGTTGAACAATAGCACTACTAAGGATGAAAATCCCGAAGTAGCTGGTTGTGCTCAACTTCTGGAAGCCTCTCCACCAATTCCGTTTTCTCTTGCTAAGGTGGAATCATTACAAGATGAAAATAAGCCTCGTCTGATGAGATAAAAGCTCCCGATCGTGAACTGAAGCCTCTCTATTCATCCCTAAGGTATGAATTTCTTGGACCAAAATCTATATATCCAGTAATTGTGAATGCAAGTTGAATGCATCCCAGATTGATTCTTTGCTTAAAGTACTTAGGAAGCATCACAAAGCCATAGGATACACCCTTGATGACCTAAAAGGAATTTATGCTCCTTTGTGTATGCATCGAATCTTAATGAAAGACGATCATAAGCCTTCAATTGAACAACAAAGAAGATTGAGCCCTAGCATGCTAGAGGTGGTTAAAAAGGAAATTTTGAAGTTGTTTAAGGCCGACATTATCTGCCTCGTCTCTTATAGTGTGTGGGTAAACCCGATCCATGTTATACCTAAGAAAGAAGGGATGACTGTTATTGAAAAAAAGAATAATGAGCTAATCCCTACTAGGACTGTCACAGGCTGGCGTATGTGCATTAATTATCGAAAACTGAATAACGCCACCCATAAAGATCACTTTCCCCTTCCGTTCATTGATCAAATGCTTGAATGATTGGCTAAAAACTCATATATTTTACTACTTGGATGGATATTCGGGATTCTTTCAAATCCCTATCCATCCTAATGACCAAGAAAAGACTACTTTTACATATCCTTATGGTACGTATGCTTATAGACGAATGCCATTTGGGTGGTGCAATGCCCCTGCCATATTTCAACGTTATGTGATGGCTATTTTTTTTGATTTTATTGAGGACATAATTGAAGTCTTTATGAATGATTTTTCTATGTATGGTACAACCTATGACCAATGCTTGAACAATTTATCTAAGGTTTGCAAAGATGCGAAGATGTGAATTTGGTCTTGAATTAGAAGAAATGTCATTTTATGGTGCAAGAGGGGGTTGTCCTTGGTCATGTAGTCTCCAATAAAGGCATTGAAGTTAACAAAGTAAAGGTGAAGGTGATTGAGAAATTGCCACCACCAACTTCTTTAAAAGATGTGAGGAGTTTTCTCGGACATGACGGTTTTCACCGGTGGTTCATTAAAGATTTTTCAAAAATTATAAAACCTCTCACCCAATTATTTGTCAAGGATGTGCCTTTTGAGTTTAATGAAGAATGCTTGAGTGCTTTTCGCAGGTTAAAAGAGGCATTAATCACTACCCCAGTAATGCAAGCGCCAGACTAGGAGCTACCTTTTAAAGTAATGTGTGATGCAAGTGATTATATAGTGGGGGTTGTTCTAGGCCAACAAAAGGACAATAAGCCATATGCCATATACTATGCAAGTCGTACTCTTGATGGGGCTCAAGTGAATTACGCCACCACTGAGAAGGAGTTCTTAACAGTTGTCTTTGCTTGAAAAAATTTTGGTCTTATTTGATCAATTCTAAGGTCATCGTTTTCATTGATCATGCCGCTTTGAAACATTTAATGAAGAAAATCCGACTCTAAACTCTGACTCATCCGATGGGTCCTCCTTCTTCAAGAGTTCTATTTAGAAATCAAAAATAAGGTCGGGTTGGCAAATGTGGTTGTCGATCATCTATCTTGTTTAGGCCCAGGGGCCACTCCTAGTGAAGAGCTCTCCATTGATGACTGTTTCCCCGATGAGCAGCTATTTGTTATATCCCAGCAAGCTATCCTATGGTATGCTGATTTGGTGAACTTCAAGGTATGCGGAGTGTTACCTCCGAGATTCTCCTACCAACAAAGAAAGAAGTTCTTTGCTGATGCCAAATACTATGTGTGGGAAGAACCTTTCCTTTACAAGATATACGGAGATGGGATTTATAGAAGGTGCTTGCCTGAAAATGAGGTCCATAGTATCTTGCATCATTGTCATGCTTCAACTTATGGTGGCCATTATGGACCGGATAAAATGATTGCAAAAGTACTCAAAGCAGACTTCTATTGGCCCACACTCTTTAAGGATGCAAGGAAATTTATTATGACTTATGATATGTGTCAGCAAACAGGGAACATTTCCAAGAGGCATGCGATGCCTCAAAGTGGCATACTTAAGGTAGAGTTATTCAATGTATAGGGGATTGACTTCATGGGTCCTTTTCCTCCTTCTCATAACAACCTTTATATCCTTGTAGCGATTGACTATGTTTCTAAGTGGGTGGAAGCCACTGTCTCCGCAACAAATGATTTCAAGGTTGTCCTTACTTTCTCAAGAAAAATATTTTCATAAGGTTTGGCACGCCAAGAGCTGTTCTTAGTGATAATGGCACACACTTTTGCAACAAGCCACTTGAGTTACTATTAAAAAAATATGGGATATTTCATAAGATAGCTACGCTTTACCACCCCCAAACAAGTGGGCAGGTGCAACTCTCGAATAGAGAATTGAAGAGCATATTGGAAAAAATAGTGGATCAGTCCCACAAAGATTGGCCAAACAAGCTTGATGATGCTCTTTGGGCGTGCCACACTACTTACAAGACTCCTCTAGGCACCACTCCATACCGGTGGGTGTTTGGGAAGTCTTGTCATCTGCCAGTGGAGATGGAACATAAGGCATATTGGGCTATAAAGACACTCAATTTTGATCTTTAGGCAACCGAAAAACGAAGATTTTTGCAACTAAATGATCTAGATAAGCTAAGGTTGGAAGCTTATGAGAGTTTGCGTATTTATAAACAGCGAACTAAGAAATGGCATGATAAACACATCATGAAGAAAAGGTTCGAAAAAGGAGACATGGTCCCATTATTTAACTCCAGATTAAGATTGTTTCCGGAAAAACTGAAGTCCCGATGGTCAGGACCATTTAAGATCACCAAGGTTCAACCGAGTGTAGCACCTGAAATATGAAGTGAGTCCACCATTGTGTTCACAGTTAATGGACAATAATTAAAACTATATCTTTTGGGACAACCCATTGATAAAGCTAACATCCATATGCTTACTAATCCGGAGCAAACATAGAAGAAGGGTCAAGCTCTTAACCTTAAAAGAGCGGTTCTTATGAGGCAACCCAAGCTCTTTTCCTTTTTTCTTCCTTAGCTTTGATTTTTACTTTTTTTTGTAGTTTGTGAAAAACAAAAACAAAAAAAAGGAGAAAAAACAAAAATATATGGAATCAAATGTTTGCCACCAGGGCCAGGGTACCCAGCACCGCGGTCGTGGAGTGCCAACCCAGAAAAATTGAAAAAACTGGACCCATTAGACACCACGGTCGCATCGTGATGAATGCTACGGTCCGTAATAACCTGCTACAGCATGTGGTCTAGGTTTTGACGGCGGTGCCCCCTCAATTTCCCTTATATTTCATCTTCTTCACGGCACACTCTCTCCCTCTACCTCCATTTTCTCTCTCTAAACCTTCATAACTACAACCTCCATTCTTGCCTCATTTCTTCTTAATTTTTCACCCATTTTTACCCAAAAACATCCCTTTTCACTTAATCTTTTCTTTTTTCACACAAATTTCATCTCTTTCTTCATCTTCTTGTTTAAACTCATCTCACTTCACTCATCCACCATACCCGTCTTTTTCTATCTTATTCTTCGCCTTTTTACTTAAAATCTTTATTGTTTCCTCAAATTTTCTTATTTAGGTTTTAGTTTTGGTTTTTATTTCATTTTGCAACAATGACACCTACCAAGAGACAAAGGAGTATCAAGAAAGTTGGATCTTCAAGTCAAGTACTAACCCGACCTCAAAGGACATCCCGAACCTCCACCCTGCACGAGATCAAGGTAACATTCCTCACCCCCTTAGTTTAACGCATCCTGATTATGTTGCTCGATATACTTGTTTGAATGAATGCACTGTTGCGGCAACTAGATATTATGATGAGAAATTGTTAGCTAGATTAGGAATGTTATATGATATTTGGTGGTTATTTGTACCAGGTGGTATGGGACACTTTTTAGAAATAAAAGAGCATATGTACCGGTACCTAACTCTGGAGTTCCTGAGTATACTCCATGTCAAGGTCACTAGAGGCCCTTAATGTTAAGCCGGGTAGATATCATTTTATTTGTAGGGACAATGTTACGAGTTAAACTTAGGTACCTTTAATGGCATATTCGGTTTTCCACTTAGCATGGATTTACCTTACTGCTAAGTCCCTGTGAATTCAATCCGAATGCATTTTGGGGTGAACTTTCTGGGAGTATTAGGTACAACACTAGTTCATTGAAGTGCACTCATATTAGGAACCCTTCCATCAGACGAGCCCAGCGTATCTTGGCTTGTTGTTTCTTTGCTGGGGACGATAGTATGAATGTCCCGAGATTATCTGAATTGATGGTGTCTAGCTTGACCCTAGTTCATTTTTAGCTAAGCAATCGTACAGTGCTGCTATTAGCACTAAAGGTAGGACTATCATAGGTGGGATTATAACTACCATCGCTAGATTTTTGGGTACTGAGCCAAACCCTGAGGATAGAGTTTCCGGGTTCGAGCTGCTTGATCAAGCTACTTTTGAAATTATGAACTTTTGTAAAATTGAGGCTAGGCGTTTATGTTGGATTTATCCTGGAGGCTAGCTTTTTCTGCTTTCCAATGTCGATCGAACCACCTTACTTCACCGGGCTAACTTTATTGGGTACCGGGTGATAATAAGGTTGTTCAACCCACACCACATCATCTAGCCCCTCATTCTAGTCAAGCAGGATTTAGCTCTTCCTCTCAACTACCCCTTCTGACTACACCGACCTCCAAGACACCTTTAGATCCCCCTTCGAGCATTTGTTGCTTCTGAGAACGCCGCTCTTCAGGACTTTGTCCAGCAGTGCCATGATGAGCTTTGTGGAATGCTTGCTACCCAGACTCAATATTTCCAAGACTATAGGGCATGTCTACAGACCTGGCGGGATTAACATATCTCTTATGGCCAACCACCCCATCCTCCTCCACCTCTTCCTTTCTGATTGCTTTGTGCTACTCCTCTTCCCTTTTCTATTATGTCTCCACATTAAGGGCCATGTGTGACTTAAGTATGGGGGAGTTAGTCAGTATATTTGGCATTTGATGCCTGATTTGGTTTGATTTGGTGTGCTTGTGCTTTGTATATGTAGTTTGTGATAGTTTTTGGAGCTTTTGTTTTATGTTTTAATTTTGTTTCGCAGTATTTCAGTAAGTGTATTTAGTTTTCTTTTTATTCTAGGTCGCATTTTAGTTTTTTCTTATTAGTCCCTTTGCATTTTCGTTTGCATTGTTATTAGAGCATGCATCTATAAAAAAAGAAGAGTAAAAAAAAAATTGAAAACCAAAAAAATCCTCCGATGATGATCTTTCTAGATTTGGTAGACTTCTTTGGTTCAGTTTGATCCTTTGATTTGCCCAAATTGTGCATAAATGTTTGAGGTTGAGTTTAAGAAAACGAGATCCATGTTTTGACCACATATCGAGTGCGATTTGATTACCCCATGAGTCTTTACATGAATTTTAGCGTGTGTTTACTAATGAGCTAGTTATGACCTTGGTAGATGTCCTATGAGGATTTGAACTTTTAGAGATTATTTATCAATTTAGTCTCCTGTTATCTTTCATGTGTGACTCTTCCTTAACATCATTTCTCTAGAACTTACTTTGATTCTCATTCAAGACCACATTTCGCATATGCATTTAGGCAGTATGGTTAGGGCATTGTTCTTTAATTTGTTAAACCCAATGGCCAAATAGCCATCTTTGTTGTATATTATATCTCTTGCTAGCCCCTTTGAGCCCATATCCATTTTTTTTTTTAATTTGAACCTCCTATTATAACCTATGGCCAAAAGATTATCTTATCCTTAAGCCAAGATTAGAGGAGCGTTTTGTTCTTTTGCATCAAGTTTGATAGGGCACTAGTAAGGCGGATTGTTCTCTTTTAGTGGGTTTTGGCTGTTTGGCAAAGGGATGTAAAATCTTGATAAATCCTTTGTCTAATTATACAAAGTTTAGAGAAGAGTTGGAGTTTAAAGTTCATTATGAATTTCCCTTGGCTAGCTCATAAGGGAGAAAAAAAAAGAAAACAACACCAAAAAAAATTAGAGAAAAAAAAGGGGAAAAAAAAAGAGAATAGAAAAGTGTTAGCCTTGTTGGAATTTGAAATTCTTGTGATTTTCAACTCTTTCTCTCTTCAATTAGGGATGTATTTTGTTGATAAATTATAATGGTCTAAGAGGAATGTAGTATGATGCATTGGAATCATTTAGCTCTTAGTTTATGACTTGTAGCTCCTCATTTCCAAAACATTTGCTCCCCTCTTACCTTTACCCATAGCCCCATGACAACCTTATGAAAGTCCTCATGATTGTATATTGTGTTTGCATTTTGATAATGGCGGATGTGAGAGTCTTATCAAGCTTATGGTGGATTTGAGTCTAAGAAATAAGAATTAAGGGAACGTTTATGTATATATACATTTTCAAACACATGAGGGATGAGTGTCACATAACTATAGTGAGGTTCTACCGGCCTTGCTAGCCTCATTTGTTTCATATGTTGAATGACTGTAACTGTTAATTTGGAGGGATTAATTCAAGCTTGACATTGTGGTCTATCAAGTGATTTTCGAAAATCTCATTCCCTAATCTGTTTGCTAATGATTTTTGCATCTTTTTGGGCTACCTTTGGATTCGATTTGCCATTGGAATATTACGTATACTATCCTGAGGAGGTTCTATATATTTTTGGTTTTTAGCATTGCTTGAGGACAAGCAAAAGTTTAAGCATGGGGGAGTTTGATAAGTGCTTAACATATACATCATTTTTAGGGCTATTTTATCACATTTTTATAAGAATTATATGCTTTAATTCATACTCTATACTCCTATTCTCAATTTATACTTGGATATGATTGTTTGATGTGTTTTGTAGGATTTTAGGCCCTTTCACCCAGCGTTTGATCCTTATTGGATGTATTTTGGCCTCCCTCACAGACAACGATGTGCTGCTATGCCCATGGAGCAAGAAAAGAGCAGAAAATCGGTTCCAGCCAAGACCACGACCGGACTGTAGTGCCTGCCAAGGACTGTGGTGAAGGGTGAGACTATTGCCTCTTCGTTTTTCTTCGGCTGTATGGCTGAAAACATCCAGATTTTTCTATAAAAGGCGATGTTCAGCAGCAAAGAAGCAAGCAAGTATAGCATAGTTCAATTCTCTTTCTCAAATTTGTTCTTTTTCAGTTTAGATTCTTAGTTTGGTTATTGTTCTAGTGAGAAATTTTGAGTGAGTGTGTTTGATTTTTAGACGGTTTGAAGCCCATGGCCGAAGGCTATCTCAATCAAGCCCTTTCTCTCAGATTTTGCCAAAACATTGGTTAGTTGTTTGACCTTTTATTATGTGTGAGGAGTTTATTTTGTCTTGGTATTTAGTAGTTTATGACGGCGTAGTTGGATCATGTTTTAATCTATAGAATTGTGCTTATTTCATGATTAGTTTAATTTCGTTCTATCAAGTGATTATCATGTTGTAGGTGGATTTTTGGCCAAAGTTTGCTCGCTTACTTGAAACAATTGATTGAAAATAAAGGTAACATTTGATTGTTAGACTGTTTGATGAAACCTGACATAACATCGTCTCGAGAGAGAGATTTGTAAGTTAGGAGGACTAGAGAGTACTCGAAGATATTCAACTTGGATTAAGATAAATTAGTTTGAAAGAACGACTTTTGTTAATTTTGAAAGAATAGACTAAATTTTTGGAGAGATTGCAATTCCTCAAGATTAAGCGATTAGAGAAAAGCACATGCTTATCATTTTCATCCAATTAACTTTCATAACTACATGAATTCCTTGGCATTTTTCCTTAATTGATTTAAAATTAGTGAATTAGAAGCTGTTAAATCGGACCCTCTTGAAGTAGAATTTTACTTAGCTTATTTTAATAGATAAAACTAGATAGATTACATTGGTCTCTGAGGAGCGATCTTTTTCTTTTATCTGTACTATGACCACCCGTGCGCTTTGGGTAGTGGTCACACTCCTAACCCTAGGGCTAGAAGCATTAGTAATTTCTTAAAACCTGTGGCGAAAAGGATAGAGTTTTGTATAAAAACTGACCATTCCAGGCTTAAAGCCTTACATTAGGTCGCTACAATGAATAAAAGCATAAATGAACACCAAAACAAGCTTAACGACGGCACGCTGAAGACCATAACTCTACGGGCCACAAGCCTGGAGTATGCCAAATAATAAGGTTTGATAATAAAGAAGAAAATAAAATATACAGCTCAACGGATCACACATCCAGAGTACTAGGGTGTACATCCCAAAAATAACTAACTTCAACCAAAACAAATGACTTACTATTCAGATGGTTGGCCTACATGGCCATATAGAGTGACTGTCATTTAATATGCGACACATGAACCCAAGTACTTTATTTCCATGCATTTAGAAATCTAAGATTGCATCATATTGCATCATTAAACTCATAAGACTACGTATATATGTACACATAACCCTTTTTTGAAGCAAGGGGACACTGCAACTTGGCATACGTAAATTAACTTTTACCTGTTACATCGAAAACATGGGAAAAGGAGAAATAGAGAGGGTGTGAGCTACCATGCGCTTAGTGAGTAATCCTCAACCCCGAGAAAAACAAAATAGTTGTATGTAATATTTTTAAGTAGCAATCACACACATTTGATATTTAACATCACATAATAAGTACATTGTGTCTCCTATATTAAGTGTCTAATATACTCTCACAGTTTTAGATAAATTGACCTTTGTAAAATTTTGTCTGTTTTCCCTTGCAAAAACTTTTGTACTTTCTCCATGTTTTTCAAAAAAAAAAAAAAACGCCTTTCATAATTCTCTAGAATATACAATTTTGGAACTCGACTCATCATCGTGAAAAATAGTATCACCAATGACAAATGTATCATCTTTGTAATTTTGACTTACGTGAAATTTGGGTTATCAGGATCTTACCTTGGCTATCTTCTCCCCACCTTATCAATATATGATGATAATGCTTGGAAAACTAAGCTTGAGCTCAAATTGAAGGTAATCCACTTCCAATGAACTTGCTTAAAATGATATCGGGTTGGCCAAGATGGCTAGCGGATGCTTGTCTTAATTTTGAGCTGGTGAGCGATTAGGGATAACCCTAAAAGGTAAGAGGGTTCTGATAACACAATTACAAAATTGATTTAGGTTAAAGTGGCTCTGACGCCCCTATTTTTCCTTTTGGCTTGGTGGAATTTGTATCACTCGTAGAAAATTAATTTAGGATGGTAGCCGTGATACCACTGTTAGAATTTTTAGAGGTTTAGAAGATAGGGGTGGTTGATCGGTATAGAGGGAGGAATATTAGAAAAGGGATTTCAATATTATGGATGCTTAATGTAGAACTACTGGATTTTTTTGCACACCATTCCACTACCCCCTCATCATCTATTTATACCAAGGGTATGAAGACAATGGTGGGATAAATATATCATTCACATCTATACTGAACCTTCTAAATACTATATGTTTTTGTAGTTTTTAGGCATTTCTTACAATGATCACAAATTTTCAATACAATTCTAGAACATTCATACTAGATGTCTCCAAATAATATTATAGGATTTCTATTGGATTATTCCAGACTATAACAGCTTGCAAGTTGATCCCAATGTTGTGTTCTTTTTTCTAAGTTGATGGAGGAGACATTGTTAATTGTATTAATATGCACAAGTAACTAGCTGTCCTCCACTTTCAGTGAACCATACTATACAAGTTAATTTGATAATTGTTATGCCATATAAGCATCAATTTAGCTTGTGTCCTAAAGGGATTTTATTTTTATTTTTGGTTGGTCAAAATCATTCCTTTTATTTTGATGATAATCTAGGCAAGCCTACCCTTTGCGTAGAGGCGTCCATAACAAAGATTAAGAGGATGGAAAAAAGACAAAAGTGAACATTGATCATGAAAGCCAACAAGATATATACACACACACACACGCGCACACACACACACACGCAGGGGCTACTTCAGTAAGATGAACTGCTTCATGAGATGAGTAAGATGAGCACATGAAACTGATATTTGCCTCTCATGTAGCATTGATCGCCCAACAGTGTACTAATGATCACTGAAACTAAAACTATTGATCGTCAATCAACATTTATATATTGTGTTTTTTAATGAAAGAAAAGCTCAAACACATAAAAAATAATCTCTCCCAATTGTAATTAAAGATATGGTTTATGAGCAATGAACATGTTTTTAATGATTGCCATAGATAGATCAGTCGATCACCAAACATAATTCTTATTATCACTAAAGCTGAATATATTGATCACTAAATAATATCATAAGCAAAGACATATATGAGTATTTTTCATGAAAATAAAGTTGGAATTATAACAAATAGAGCTCACCTAAATAGAATTGAGTGGAGAGTCTATGAACAATAAACATATTCACTATGATCACCATAGAGAGATCAATTGATCAACAAACATAATTTTGCTGATCACTAAAACTGCACCTACTGATCACTAACAGATATCGTTAAAAAAAATACTTATATTATGATGTTCTATTCACATATTGATGGTAAACATGATCACCAAACATGGGATGGTTTGAGGGACAGACTTGGAGATGGAATCTTTCCTAGGTAAGGCAGTTCTTACATGAGGAGCAAAGCCAGCTTGACAGTTTGCAAAATCTCCTCCAGGAGAACCATCTAGAGAGGAATGTAAAAGATAGGGCTCTTTGGTGCACAGAGGATACTTTTAGTGTCAAGGAGCTCATTTCCAAAGTAGATTTATTAACAGATCAAGGTGCAGCTGTGGATAGCCTAGTCTGCACAGTTTGGAAGAATATTACCCCACCTAAGGTTGAATTTATGCTCTGCCTTTCTCTACTCGGTAAGCTCAATACAAGGGATCTGCTAACTAAAAAAGGCATCCTCCATCCCCTCCCCCCACAATGCCAATGTGTGTAGTTTTTGTTCATCACACACTGAGGACCTAGACCATGTGCTGCTTAATTGCCCTATGTCGTGGAGTATCTGGAGCACTGTTGCAGCTAAACTTAGCCTGCATATAACAAGACAACTCAGCTTCAAATAGTTTTATGAAACTTAGGTATCCTTTCATATTCATAACCTATTAATGATGAAGTTCTACACAGCTGACTTCTTTACTGTCTCATGGAGCATATGGATGTAGAGGAACAAAATGATTTTTGAATCGCATGACCTTGACCCAGCCACTCTATGCCATATAATAAAATAGAGAATTGCTCTATGGTCTAAGGCATGGAAAGAAGACAATCCATACTCCCTTGAAGAGTTGGCAAAAAACTTTCATTCCATACCTATTCTATTCACTTAAAAGACCTTTTCTAAGGATTATAAGGGGTTAGTGGTGGCTAAGGGAAAGATGTGTTCTTGGTGGATATGGTGGATTTTCATTCTCTCATCCAAGTTGGAGAGTTTCAAAGTTGGAGATGTTTCTAACCAACCTCCTAGATCAGAGGGCAATACCATTGTAAGACTCAAATAAACAGGATAAAACACAAGAATTTTCTTTGATTAATTTTGTCAAGCAGGTGGCGGGCACTAAGAATAAGAACTGCATAGCACTGTTTTATAGGGGATTTTGGTGGAGAAAAGATAGAACTAGAGAGCTCTGAGGGGTTAGCACACTTAACAAGAAATTGATGAGGCTTTCGCCATTGTCTTCGGTGCTCAACAGCTCAAGCTGAGTCAGAGAGAGACGATTTGTGCTATAGCTTGTAGTGTGCTGTTTTAGTGTACAAGGCTGGAACCCTCCCCTTTAATTACTTTGCTTTTGGTTTATTTGTATTCCTTTCCTATTTAGCTAAATTATGGCTTACTAATCAGAGAAAAAAAAACATGATCACCAAACATATTGTTAGGGAAAAAGTTTTAATATTTATAAACCCCAAGTGCAAGGTGCATCATTGAGTACTAAAGGTGTCATCTGCAAAGAGTTGGGTTTCCTAGTACCAGAGCTAGTTAAAGCGTCTCAAACTAGGCAAAACTGAAAGAATAGAAAATAGAACTAAACTACTAAAATAACTAAAGGACTGCGATTATGATTAAACCTAAGATAAACTAGCTAATCAAGCCCGGGAGGTCCTCAACAAAAACGCCAAGGAGGTTTAAATAGAAAATCGAGCAAGCGGGCAACGGGGGAGGGGCACGACTGTGCCACGTGGCACGGCCCCACCGTGCCATTTTTCTGGCGTGGTGGTTCGACCCCCCGTCGTTTCTTTCTGACTTGCTTTCGCTGTTTTTGTCTGTCTTCGCTCCTTTTCGTGGTACTTGCTCCATTTGAACTTATTTCCTACAAAACGTAAATAAAACAAGTAAAAATCTTAAAGATTAAGTAATTATACGAGCTAAAAGTTGGTGAAAGAGTCACATAAAATACGATAATTTATCGCCTAACACATATATAACTCTCATGATCACCACAGGAAAATCTATTTATCACTAACTAATATGATACTTAAAAATATATATTATAAACGTGATTTATGATGGACACACTTGGTGATCAATAATTTTAGTCTCAGTGTGCAACATTTTTAGTTTACGTGATTATCGATACTTTGTTTGATATTCAATTCTGAGCAATAGGTGTTCAATTCTGAGGAATAGACAAACAACACCTCTTTGTACTCATTCTACACATCCTATATGAAACTTTATCCTACCTAGTAATGCGTGCGCGCACACACACATATACATATATATTAATGAACAAAAAACCACAAATCTCATCTTACATTTTTACATGTATATTAACAATTTTAGAACGTGCTTAATTTGGATGCTCATAAATACATGATAATTCCTCCACAACGCCTTTATTTAATGCCCCTTGCTTCAACACCCCCTCCCTAACAACCACATAAAAAAAAACAAATTTCTTTTTCGTTGTTTATCATTGGTTGAAGAAACAATGCTAAAGCAGCTTAAGAGATTATAATTAAACTTACAAAACTTGACTTTTTGGAAAGTTTTCTTTAGTGATTGAAATTCTTAATCAAACCACCTATTTATCAACCGAGAAGTTCGTAAAAAATAATCACTTTTTGTAATGTTATAGACTATTTATATTTTACATATTGGTTATATAGACTTTTTGTCCTAAAACTTTAATGTTTGCTAGATAGACTTCTTATCCTAAAACTTCAAAATTTGGTTCCAATCGGCTAGACCCAACCGAGAATGAGGTCAAGTGCACTCCAATTTGTATCGATCCTGGCACAAGTACGGACGGTGCCCTTGAGGTTCAATTCCTTTGAAAAGACATAAGAATTTCACCATCAACCCAAAAGAAACCTCCCTCTCCTACTCAAAACCATGGATCTGATTACAACCAGGTAGTTTTATTCCTTTTTTCCTTTGATTCTTTTACTGTATTTTATATTTTTGTTTGAGAGTAGTTTTTAGCTTTTTTTTTGTTTTGGGGAAATTTACTCATTAGTGTTGGATTACTTTTGTGTTTGTCTTTTGGCGTTATTTTATTTCAGTTTGGTGTTGTTTAGAGAATCCTGCAAGGCTCTAAGATGCTGCTATTCTAAAAGATCCCCATTTTCTTCAAATCTTTAGTTTTAGATGTGTCCTTCTTGATGCATAATATAATAAAGTAAGATTTTTATTAACTTACGCTTAGAATAATTATAAAAAAGAATCATATATCTCATCCAGAATGTCATATTCAATTTCCTCATCTTCTTCTTCATTATCACATGTGCGTGCATCATCATCATTATCGTCATTTGCATCCCAATCTCTAACTTCTTCATTTGCCATTAGATTAAAAATGAGTAATTATTTTTTTTGTTATTCAGAATCAAGATTTTCTAGGTTTGTTTCTTCATATAGTAATGTGAGTTTTCCCAAAGATCTTTAGCTAAACATGGTTAAATATTTCATTATCTATAGCACATTGCAAAATATAAAAAACTCAAGAATTTTTCTTAAGCCTCTCATAGTCATCTTGAGTGTATTTACTCTTTGGCTTGATAACAGTAGTTCCATCATCTCTTGCCAGGTTAGGTACAAAAGGATCATTCAAAATATGTCCTAAGAATCAAAGTCGATGGATCTACTAAATGATTTCATCTTGCACTTCAAAAGAGAAAAATTAGTACTGTTGAATAGCGAAGGACAATTAATATATGCATTTGATATACTAACCATAGATCTAGCTAGAGACGGTCACATTTAAACGTAATAGCTCTTTTAGAGGGGTTGAATAGGGTGAGAAGTCACAAGATAATCAAGATAAAAATATAGAAAATGTAAATATGGACAAACAAGCTATTTATATAGATTTGGTCTTGCCTAAGCCTCCACCAATGGGCACAAGCACCCTTTGTCGATGGGATTTTGAGCCCTTTTCTTTTATTAAGTCAGTCGATTATACACGATTCACTAATCATACAACCTACAAGTTGACCCCACAACTCTAGGTACTCCAATGTACGCATTGCTTGCCAACAGTAGTTAGGTAGTAGGCCCTCCGACTAATCAACCCAACCTAATACAAGGAAAGATAACAATTATAAGATACACTTCTTTGGTAGAGAAATAAATATGCCAATGTAATCTCAAACTCTTCTCAAGTTCCTCCTCTAGATTTACAAGTGTAGCGCTTGTCTTTTCCTCCTATGTATTTCCAAACTTCAAATGCTCCACTATTTGTAACCAACCAAAACATAGCAATTGGAATCCTTTAAGGTAAGTAGTCATTGTTATCAAATAAGGAAAAGATCATCCTCAGTAGATTTCAAGCTCTTGAAGATCATTTCAGACCCTTGAAGATTCAGCTGCTTACCTTTTCAAACTTTGCTAACATTTAAGGCAAGGGCCACATGTGGCTGGTTAATAAATCACTAGGAATAACATTTTATAACTATTTTCTATTAAAAAAATAGGCAAGTATCAATATAACTTAAGTCAAATCAATACATAACCTCTAAAATATGCACATATAATCATCCCAAGATAGCAAGTGTAATTCCAAAATAATATCACCTCAAATCACATATTCAAGTTTCAATACTAAATTATCTCAAAGATGTTGTGGCAACTTATATAAAATCAATTAGGCAATCCTAACATGCCAATATCCACTTAGAATTATAACATATTTAAACAATATAAATATTAAGATAACCCATACAAAACATGATGAATATACTAATTGACCAATCCCTTTTTTATCTTTCATCAAAATATATTAATAAATAAAATATAAGTTTAAGAAAAGTTAACACTCATTCTCACAAGTAATAAATTTGCTAGTGACTAACTATTGCATAATAGGGTTGCAAGGATGGCCAAAACGGCAATGCCAAGTGGAAGAATTCACGGTAAGAGCCGTAGACTTTAAGGAACATGGAGTGTTGGAGGAAGGCATAACAACATAGAGGTCACTATAGCTGTTTTGTCTAAGGGGCCTCCACATTGCTAGATCCTTCACAGAAAAACCAAAAGGATCAAACTCAATTGAGCAATTATTATCTCTAGTGACTTGACAATTAGATATGAGATTAAAAACCCTGTGAAGATGAAAGGGATGGATGGATGCATTTAGCATTGTAGAACTAATTGAACAAATCAGAGTAAAAGATCCATCACTAACTACTACATACTTAATATTTAGGAGAAACACAATGTGATGGAGATGCTCAACGTAGCTAAGTACGAATTTCCATGACCATGCCCTGGATTTTATCGGTATTGATCTCGACCAATCTGACCAATCCGACTGATGATTTAAACCTCTCCCATTGCCGTTATTGGCTTCCTTAAGTTTACAATATATTTTATGAATATGTTTTGATGAAAGATAAAAAGGGTTTGGTCCATTGGCATGTTTATCATATTATAATTGGATCTACCTTAGAATTATTATTATTTAAATGTGCTATATATTTAAAGTGGATATTGGCATATTAGTATTGTTTAATTAATTTTAAGATGTCATAATATCTTTGAGATAGTTTAGTATTCAAATATGAATATGTGATCTTTATGATACTATATTGTATGATTCAAATTTGAATATGGGATTGTGATGCTATATTTATCAAATATCAAGATTAGCTTAAAATATGATATTATCTTTTGATATTATATTGTGAAAGATTGTGCTGCAAAAATCCAGCTTCTAAATGATTCTCTTAGCCAAGATTTTCAGCAAAAAATGAGGAAATTAGCCATCGAAGATCAAAAGAAAAATGTTGAGAAGAACTGCAATTTTTAAGGGCTTAAAAGACTGGGTTCAAGGTCTTGAAATAATATGCAAGATTGACCTTTCTTGATTCATGCAACGGTCACTTGCCAAATGTTCCTTCACCTCTTCAACATTTCTTGGCTATAAAAATGAGAGGAATTTACAGCTGGAAGAGACAAGAAGAGAAAGCATCGGCAACGAACAAGAACTAAGAGCCACACTTGGAAATATCATTCTTTTGTTCCCTTAATTTATTGAGTTGCATTGCTCTTGTTATAATTGGGTGGGATTATAGAGTTGAAAGGATAACTCTAACGAGGACTTGTTGAATGGTCAACTTGTGGCTTGGAACTTAGAGTAAATATACTCTGGAGTTGTGTAACTCCTCTTAATAAAATTAGGTTAATCCTAGAGTTAGAGAATTCTAGGCAGGGACTAAATCTGGTTGAGGCTAACCTTGTTAAAAAATACACATGTCTTGTCCACATTTACTTTTTCGCATTTGATTATTTTGAGACCTTGATCTTCACCCCATTCACCCTCCTCTAAGGTGATCTAACTAGGCAAATCAAGCCAATAATTGGTATCAAAGTAGGAGCTATTATTTTAAGACTTGACCGTCTGTAGCTAGATCCATACCTAGTTTATCAAATGCTGCTATCAATTGTCCTCCAATATTTGATAGAACTAATTTTTCTCTTTGGAAGTGCAGGATGAAAACATTTATTAGATCTATCGATTTTGATTTTCGGAACATCATTTCGAATGGTCTTTTTGTACCAAATTGGACAAGATGGTGAAAGTACTGTTATCAAGCCAAAGAGTGAATACACTCAAGATGACTACGAGATACTCAAGAAAAATTCAAGAGTTTTATATGTTTTGCAATATGCTCTAAATGATGAAATATTTAACCATGTTTGCTATTGTGAGACAGCTCCAGATTTTTGAGGAAAACTCACATTGCTATACGAAGAAACAAGCCAAGAAAATCCCGATTCGTCACGAAGGGACAATATGTTTAGCAACTTGAATGATGAAAAAGAGATTACTCATTTTTGTTTAATAGTAAATAAAGAAGTTAGAGATCGAGGTGCAAGTGTCAATGATGATGATGATGATGCATGCACAAGTGATGACGAAGAAGAAGATGAGGAAATGGAATATGACATTCCGGATGAGGTATATGACTATCTTCATAATTATTCTAAACATAAGTTAATAAAAGTCTTACTTTATTATATTAGATGCCAAGAAGAACACATTTCTAAAATTAAAGATTTGAAGAAAAAGAATTTTGAATTGTCTCAAGAAAATGTTGAATTTCGAAAATCAAATGATTTAGTGTCTAATGATTTAAAAAGTTTTTAAGAGAAAATTGCCCTCTTTGAGAAAGAAAAAGATGAACTCCAAGTGTGCCGATCTTGAAAAAATAGTCTTAAAATTTTCAAAAGGAAAAGAGAATTTAAATAAAATTCTTGGCACACAAAGAATGAATCAGTTTTAATCCCTTCACTAAAAAGAAGTGTTATAAAAACTTCTTTGTTAGATCGACTTACTATAGAAGTAAGACTTCTATTACTTACAATTATTGTTGCAAAACATAACATATTCAACTCAATATCCTATTAAAAGAAATGGTCCTAGTAGCACACAAATTTGGGTACCAAAAGTAACAAGGCCATGCACTATGGCAAATAATTATAATTATAGAGCTGAATTTTCTAAAAGTATTTTGAGAAAGGCATAAGTTTGTTTTACAGGGCATTTTGCATTCACATGAGAATAAAACATGAAGTTACAAAATTGGATGTTTGAGAAATGTTGGAGTACCCATGGAAACTGTTTTAAGGTCTAAGGACGTTGAAATAATAGGTAATAAGTCCAATGCCCAGATTTCAAGACTCTAAAATACAGTTCAAGGCTTGAATTGTAGGCAGAAACCGGAAATTTTTGGTGTGACTGAATCAAGGGCTATGAATAGAAATCAATATTTGAATTCTTGCCAAATGGAAGGTAATGTTATCTTTGCATGATTTACTTCCTATTTGAGAAATTTGAATTTTCAAATTTTTAAATTCAAATTTGCTTAATTATCTTTAGAAGCTGAGCATGATTATTTTTATGTCATATATATCTTATGCTATTATGTCATGTGATTTTCTTTGTACATAAATTATAAATTGTCTATGATCTCAATATACATATTTGTCCATAATGTTATACTCCCTAATATTTACATACATGACATTGCTTATTTTTATAAGAGAATAATTCTATTACTTTATTGTTTTGCTATAACCTTGATTTATTCTTTAAGGCTAAGAATTGTTACGTTAATGCTCTTATATGTTGATCCCTTGCTATGCTCATGAGAATATGAAGTTAATGCATGCATGTTAGGATGATAAAAGACACAAAGGTACCTCATGTTTTGTATAAATACCAAAAAAGCCCTTAGCTTTTAAAAATAACTGCAGGATACCTCGACTTTTGAGAAAACCAACCGAAAGAACCCTGTTCATTGTTCACCTTATTTGCATAAACGCCCAAAACTTTTCATATTTGTAAATTTGTGTTTGTGATATTTTGCTCACTAGTAGTATTCGTTATCCTCTTTTATCTGGTATCAGAGTCACGTGACCAAAAATAATTAAGATAATTAAGCTAATTAATGAGTAATTAAGCTAATTAATTGTGATTAATTGTGATTAATGCTAGAATCATCGCCTGCTTGCCTTGGACCAAATTATTCATATATTGTTTACTCACCAGAAGACCTTTCTCCAATAGCACCTCAATTAAACTATATCACTGATATAGTTTTAGAATTAAAAGTAGAATTAGCTAAAATTAAGACCGAAGTCAAGGAGCTTAAAAAGTAAATATCAATAATTCACCCTTCTAGACATAGCGAAAAAGTCACTTCCAGTATTAGTACTCCATTACAACACAAATATCCTTTCCAAAACCCAAAAAATAAGAGTTAATTTCCTTTGCATGAAATAAAAATTCAAAAAGAAGTAGACGAAAAATCAGCTGAAAAATCAGCTAAAAAAGCAGAAAAGGAAGAAGAAGATGGAGTATAAGCAATATACTCTTGACGAACTACAAAATATGTTCGAAAAAGAACAAAATCCAGAAGAATTAAACAAGATCATGGGCGCAACTAGTGATAAACATGACATTTTGTCTGATGATAATGAAGAGACCAACAATGTCCAACTAGAAGAAGAAATATATCAGCAGATGAATCTGATTAAATTAGAAGATCTCAACATATTACTATTAGAAGAAGTTAAGAGAAAACCGGATAAGAAATATGATAAAATGACTGTTGAAGACAAGATCAATGAGATTAGAGAAGAGATCAACTTGTATGAAAGAGAGACTAATCTAATTAATAATATTGTTCCAAAGCTTGAAGAATTTGGTGAACCTTCTAGAAGAAATACTCATTTCTTAAGACCTAGGTACATTCCAGTAGGACGTGCAAGTAATTTTTCCTTCGAGCTTATCCCAAGAAAAACCATGACTTTTGAAGAAATTGACCTTACCTCAATTAGCCAAACAGGATATATCTTAAATATTGATGGAGCCTGTGATAGAGAAGAAATATTTGAGCACGGAAAAAGAGGAATGAATAGTATCTTAAACCTAAATACTGCCTAGACAGCTGCTAATTTTCTAAACTATATCGAACATAGTTTTCTTGGCACTATAGCTGACTGGTATGATTCATTAACTGAAGATGAAAAAAATACATTAAGAATGATAGAAATACTAACTGATATGTTCAGAAATTTGTGTAAAGAAATTGAAACTGAATCCATCGAAGCGAAACTTGATTTTGAGAAAAAAGTAAGAGAATGGCAAAGAAAGATTAACAATATAGAATTATGGGATATGAGATATCAGAAATTGGGTATAATGAAACTAATCTTGGCATGTTCATGACAAATTGTCATATCCAATAAATTCCATAATTAATGAAAATTACATGGCATGGCTTGAACAAATAGATGTTGTTGATACCCTTGGTTTAAGAATTTCTTATTTGAGAAAATGGGTTAATGATCAGTGTCTTGATCTTCAAAAGCAAAAAAAGATTAAGAAACAGTTCTTAACTTGCTGGGATTCACCTCACTAATGGAAAAAAGAACCTGAAAAAAGAACGAAAATAAAATTGTATAAGAAAAAGAGCTTTAACAAGCAAAGAGGCAAGAAATATAGAAGAAAATATTATAACAAACCAAGCTCTAAAAGCCGTAGATTTTTTTAGAAAAGCTACTTATTGCCCTACAAGACAGAACAACTGCAAATGTTGGCACGCAGAGAAGTTGGGCATTATGCTAATGAATGCAAAAATAGGAAAAATAACAAACTTATTGAAACCTTAGGAAGCCTAGATTATGTTGGGCTTAGTGAAGATGAGGCATTAGATCTAGCTAGACTTGGCAAAATTGACCCGAGGCCCGAAACCCGAGTTGAACGACCCGGACCCATACCCGACACGATATCTAAAATATGATCACCTGAAAGTGGACCCGAAACCCGAATTGACTTGACTTGAACCATACCTGATCTAAAATTGTCTACAAAGTTGCATGTTTTGGCATGATGAGCGTATTTCGCAAAAAATTGGTTGATCCGAAATTGACCCGAACCGAATCATACCCGATCCAAACTGAAGCAACCTGAAATGTCACTTAACCCAAACATGACCCGACCCAAACTTGACTCGACCCGTACCCGAACCGAATGACCCATTTGCCAAGTAGAGACCTAGCCTTAAGCAACAACAAAGCGATTGTTGAAATTATAATGGACAATGAATATGAAGAAAGTGATTATGAAGAAACAAGTCATATGATGGAAAGTAGTTTGGTCAGCCTTGGTAATCTTCAAGGAGAAGAGTTTGTAGTAGATAATGATCACGAGGAAGTCAAAGAAGATTGGGTTCTTCCCATAATAAAAAAAAAATGATCTAAAAAAAATCCATCTTTTAATTAAGGAGCAAATACTTATGTGAAATGATGGAAGGAGATCTGGAGATAAAGGATTGTGAGTGTGACGTTAGATAAGTTAATCTCATTAATTGGAAAAATATCCTCAAGCATAACAAAGATAGAAAGCGTAGGTATATCCATGTCGGAAGTGTCCAAGTTCAAATCACTCCATTACAATATTATGGTGAAGATATTGATCTTTATGCTTTACTTGTATATTAGGTATACCAAATTTAATAATCAAATTATCACAGGGATAAAGACCAATTTATGTAATGGGTCAGTGGGATTCAATTTCTGACTAGGATATTAGGTAAATCTAAAAGATGAATTTGTTAAAAACTTCCTATCGCTTAACATTAAAACAATTAGGATGGATATGAAAAGAGGAGGATATCCTTTAAGGATATATTGAAAAATTATCTACAAATTAGATAATACAATCGACCCAAAGACTAAGGTAGCTATGATAGAAGTAGAAAATTTTGAAAGTCCTACCCTTATGCAAAAGATCCAGAGGATTAAGTCCAATCCTCAGGACATTAAAATCAATCGTTCATGGATATCTAGGTTTGCCAACCCCACAAAGATCAATAAGAAAAATGCAATAAAAATTGAGGAGGAGGGTAAAATCATCACTAAACCACAATTATTAAGAAGCATGAGTACAAGATCAGATTGGGGAGAAGGATCTTCATCAGTTAAAGAGGAGCTTAAAGAAGATGACGCAATTAATATGACTAGTGAAATAAGTAGAATGAGTTTTGAATCTGCAAGACCAAGTGTAGATCGAATTATGAGTCTAGATAGAAAGGTCATTAGGTACAAAACAAGAACTGTTAGTGAACCAATTTATGAGGATGAATTAGTCAAAACATGACTATGGAGATATGCTACGGAGCTACCAATATAAACCCTAATAGCATCTATATTCTAATAAAAGTATGTTTAGAGAACTATAATAAATATGAGTTGTGTGCCTACATAGATAGTGGTTGTTCCGTATGCTTTGGAAAGAGAACATTATTTTATGCATTTATGTGGAAAAGAGCTAAAAATCCTGTACAAGTAAGGATAGCTGATAATAGAATTATAAGTCAATGAAGCCGTAGAAGGGTTATCCATAGAATTAGGAGAAGTTCAATGCATTCTACCAGTTCTATGAGCTACTGATCAACCCTTTCATGATATGATTATTGGAAATAATTTTCAAAGATTATATTCTCCATGAATCCATAACGTAAACCAGACAATTTTCACAATTAATGGTTATACATAAGGCTTACACTCATCAGAAAATTGAGTTTACACGCAAGCAACGTAGTGAAAAGGTAATGCCAACACAACATGAAGTAGCACTAACAATCTCATTAATGAATTATCTATTAAAGAGCAGATTGTCAAACAATAAGAAAAATTATGTAAAAAAACTCCACTCTGACAATCCACTAAATTTTGGTATAAAGATAAAACATTTGCTAAAATCACTCTATTAAATCCTAACACTATTATCCAAGTTAAACAAATGGTGTATACACACCAGGATATTCAAGAACTTGATAAACAAATAAAAAAACTTTTGTATAAAGGATTAATCAAGAATAGCAAGAGTCCTCATACCAGTTCCGCTTTCATGGTAAGAAATCATGCAGAAGAAAAAAGAGGAAAAACAAGAATGGTAATCAATTACAAAAAGCTTAATGATAATACTGTCTTTGATGGTAACTATATTCCTAACAAAACAATCCTTTTCAACTAAATTCAAGGAGCCTCTTGGTTCTCGAAAATGGATTGCAAGAGCGGTTATTGGAAGATAAAAATGGATGAGGAAAGTATTCCTTTAACTGCATTTAGTGCCCCATAAGGACATTATGAGTGGATAATAATGTCATTTGGTCTCAAAAATGCACCCCAAATATCCCAGAGAAGAGTGGATAACATTGTCAATGACCTTAATCATTGTTGTTTAGTTTACATTGATGATATACTTGTCTTTTCCAAAACCATACACTACTACAAAAGCACAAAATAACGACGGAATTTGGCGACGGACTAATTCAACGACAGAAAGAGCGATGGAAATGGCGACGAAAAAATCATAGCAGAAAAAAGTTACAGTCAGTGATGGAATTGGCGGTAGACAGGTCAATTTGTCGCTAGTATTGAGCATTGGCGATGGAATATTCGTCGCCATACAAAAAAATAAATTTGAATTTTCAATATGGCGACGGAAATTCCATTGCCCGTAAAAAAATTCAAACTAGTGAGTAAAAAAAAATTTGCCCAGGTTCTAAAAAGGGGTGGCGACGGAACTTCCGTCACCACCTACTTAAAATTCAAATATGTTGTTTCGCAGACTCGAAACGTAACGCAGAGAGAGAGAGAGAGAAAGAGAGAGAGAGAGAGAGAGAGGCAATTTGCTGCAGCACCGCCATGAGCGTTGCCGACCTGCCGCCGTTCTCTTACCGCCACCGTCGCCCACCCCTCCTGCCGCCGACCGCTGCCTCCCCACGCCGCCAGCCGCTGGCTACGCCGCCCCTAGCCGGTGTTTCTCCCATTTTGAGGTAAATTTTTTCAAGTAAATTAGTTTTAATTTCTACAAATTTTTGTATTATATCGTTAGAATTTCATAGTTAGTTCATATTTATGTTAAAATATGGTATTTGTGTGAAGTTATTACTCTAATTTGTTTGAAGATCTTCCTCAATACAATTTGGGGTGTAGGTTTGGTAATTTGAGCTTAAAAATTGATATGTTGGTTAAATGAAATCCTTTAGTTTATAATTTTGTTGAAATGTGATGTTTGTATAAAGTTATTTACTCTAATTTGTTTCAAGATTTTACTCAATGCAATTTAGGGTTTAGGTTTAGTAAGGTGAAGTTAAAATTTGATATGTTGTTGGAATGAAATGCTTTAGTTTATAATTTTGTTGTAATGCGATGTTTGTATGAAGTTATTCCACTAATTTGTTTCAAGATTTTACCCAATGTAATATAGGCTTAGGTTTGGTAATTTTAAGTTGAAATTTGATATATTGGTGGAATAAATTGCTCACAATTGGATGAATTATTAGTTTTTTGTAATTCGTAAGAATATAAGTATATTTGTAGATATTTATAAGCAACCATATGTAATATATAATTGAACAATTTATGTAATGATTATTATTTAAATTACAATTAATTCTTAGCCAATAGCTCATATGGCTATTGTTGTTTGAGCAAAATATGAATGGTCCTCCACATCGTAGGTATATGCATAATAGATTATTATCTAATCGTAGTGATTATATGATGAACCTCTATTTTATCCCATTTTTAGCCCCTATTTGACCCATTTCCTCCCCCGTTTTTACGTTTAATTGTGTTAAAGAATGGTCAAATCGGCCTCCTTTTGCATACTTTTTATTCATACAGCATCTTTCGATATTTTCAGGAACTTTATTGAAGAAACGGAAAGATGAACAATATTTAGCAGAAAGGAGTGCCAAGAAGAAGAGAAAAACTGTGAAAAAGCATCGCATGGAAGTGCCGGGGAATCAAACACATGCGGCAGGGCCGAACCACGAAGACCCGACCAAGCCGAGCCGACAGCCAAGTGGCACGACCGTGCCACGTGGCATGGCCGTTCCGCAAGCCCGGTCTTCTTGGTGTTTCCCAGAACTTTGGCGTGGTGGTGCCGTGCCTCGGGGCACGACCGTGCCACCCTCGTTCCGCGACGCAACTTAAATTTGCCTTCGGGGTTATTTTGGGGGGAGGCTGAGTCTTATGTTTAGTTTTTTCTCTCAAGCACTCTTCCTTAGGTGATTTTAGGTTTAGTTTTAGAGTTTAATCTTCACGCTCTTGGATTTTAATTTTGGATTGGAGTTTGATTCTGCCTTCAGTTTATACGATTACTTCCAGGTTCTCTTCCAATTCTCCTTCCTCTTGTTCTTGATTATTTTAGGTTTTAGTTGTCATGGTTATTGGATTGAATATTGCGATTGTTGTGTTAAACATGATTGTAGGCTAAATCCTTCAACTTAGGTTGGGATTGATGCCGAATATGTGTAGTTGAATCTTGTACTAACCCAATACCTGCTCCCCCTTGTTTTGCGATTATGAATTCTACTATGCACGCCACATGCTCGATGAAATTCTCGAAAGAACATTCATCCTTTTTATTGGAGTTTAGGGGAGCATTGAGAGACGAAACCTTTGCCCAGTGCGCCTTAGTAGACGATTAGGGTTTTAACATGAAAATAGTTAAGATTCTAATTGGGATTCGAGATTGTGAATCTTGTAATCCTTTGACTTTTAGTCCCATGAAAATAGGCGACTATAGTTCTAGGATTAGTCTTCGACCCTTGAGAGAGGGGGAAGATGGGCTTAATTGATAATCTATCCATTGGTGACGCATGCTCGGGAATGTTTGATTGGGTTAGTAATTGATTCACTAGCATAATCGTGCTATTAGTTCCAACCTAGGTGTTTTCCATTCTGTTGTTTATTACACTTTTTAATTGCTATTGCTTCTCCTAGTTCAGTCCCCAACTCACAACTGTGATTGCCTAGCTTGAGTGATCTAATTAGTTCTGGTAGTCGAAAGCAAAGCTCCCTGTGGATTCGACCCGTACTTGCCGTTGCTAGCTACAACTAGCACCGTGCACTTACGGTAATTAAAACGATAATAAGTTTTTGGCGCCGTTGCCGGGGAGCTTGTGCCTTTCGATATTCGAATCGATTTGAATACTCTAGACTAGGTTTTTTTTTTCCCCTATTCTTTTGCACTTTCTTGTTTCTCCCTTCCCCATTCCTGCTTGAAACTGTTTATGCCCTGGTAGTGCTTGCTTTGTATGCGCAGGAGGAGTCAGAGTGATCAACACCTTATCCCCCTCGATCCTGAGATAGAGGCAGCCGCACGCCGACGTAGCGGAGAAACGAGAAGAAGGAAGCAAGAAGCAGCGGTGATGGCCCAGGAAGACAATAGCGTGCTACGGGACTATGCCTTACCGCAGGCATCTGGCATCACCTCATCGCTTGTTAGCCCGACGATCGAGGCTAACAATTTCGAGCTCAACCCAGCACTCATCTGTTTCGTGGAGCGTGATCAGTTCCGCAGATATCCCTCAGACAACCCTAACACGCACCTTCGCAAATTCCTTGCGAAGTGTGATACTATCAAACTCAATGGGGTGTCCGCCGATGCTATTCGACTGCGGCTTTTCCCTTTCTCATTGAGGGACAGAGCTTACGACTGGCTGCAGAACGAGGAGCTTAACTCGTTCACCACCTGGGAGACTCTCTCCAGGGCGTTCCTCAGCAAATACTTCCCACCTGGTAAGACTGCCAAGCTGAGGACGGATATCACATCCTTTGCCCAGGAAGATGGAGAGTCACTTTATGAAGCATGGGAGAGGTTCAAGGACCTCCAGCGGCAGTGCCCCCACCATGGAGTTCCTGACTGGCTCCTAATCCAGACATTCCACAATGGATTGGAGCGGTTAGTGAAAATTTCAGTCGATGCCGCAGCCGGGGGAGCTCTAATGGGTAAATCGATCGATGCGGCTAAGGCGTTGTTGGAAGAGATGGCTTCTAACAATTACCACTGGGCAAGCGAGAAGACCACCCCTAAGAGAGGTGGTGGCCGACATGAGGTAGACGCTGTGACGCATTTGGCTAGTAGGGTGGATGCCCTCGCACAGCGACTGGGGAAAGTGGCTACTCCATCAGCCACATTTGCGGGACCATCAATGGGGGTTTATGCTGTTTGTGAGGTCTGTGGTGTACAGGGCCACACTTCCATTGAGTGTTACAATGCTCCCTCTAGTATTGAACACGTCAACTCCTACCACACTTATACCCCACCTCCTTAAGATAACCCCCATCCTACCACCTACAATCAGCGTTGGAAGAGCCAAACGAATCCTCTCTACAAAAATCCCAACCCCCACCCCCAGAACTCCATCCGGCCACCCGGTTTCCACAATCGAGCTCCCTACACTCCACCCCCTCCACCTCCTGAACCTACATCTCACCTAGAGAGTCTTATGGAGCGCTTCATAGCGACCCAGACCACGATCAATGAGGCTCTTAAAGAGTCAATCAACCTGTTGACCTTCAGGGTCGATTCCATGGCCGCCCATCAGAAAACGATGGACATACAGATTGCCCAGATCGCTCAGCAAGTGAGCCACTTGTCCCGACCTCAGGGGCAACTTCCAGGCCAGCCCGAGGTCAACCCCCGCCATCATGTCAATGCCATCTCCACAATTGGAGCGGGGGTAAAGGAGCACCCAATGGTGCTTCTCTAGGAGGTAGTTCTCGTTTCTGACTCTGTAGGAACGGAGGGGCAAAAGTGAGAGAAGAAATTGAGCTCTGCTGAGCAGCCTAGGCCTCCACCTCCTGCTCGCACCTACTAGCCCCCAGTGCCCTACCCTCAGCCACTGGCGTGGTCTAAGCTATCCCAACTTGAACCTAGATTCGCGCGTTTCTTGGAGACCTTGCGCCGAATCTATGCCGGTAGCCCCCTCCTGGAAGCTCTCAAGAATGCTCCCGCGCACTTTAAGTTTTTGAGAGAGCTCCTATCCCAGAAGGGTCACCCTGGGGACGCTTCAGTGGCCCCCATTAGCGGATCCTGCAACTCGCTCCTACCGCGACGGTCCCCATCAAAACTGCAGGATCCTGGCAGTTTCTCTATCCCATGCTACATAGGGGATATGCAAATCGAGAGAGCCCTTTACGATCTAGGCGCCAGTGTGAGCCTCATGCCGCTCTCTCTCTGCAAGAAGCTGTAACTACGAGACCTCACACCCACCAGCATGACTATTCAACTAGTAGACTGCTCCATCAAGCAGTCAGTCGGCCTTTTGGTGGATGTTCCAGTCCAGGTGGGCAAGTTCCTCATCCCCTGTGATTTTATCATTCTTGATATGGATGAGGACTTCCCGACCCCACTCATCTTAGGCCAGCCATTCCTTGCGATCGCAGGGGCGGTGATTGATGTGCAGACAGGCACCATATCCTTCACTGTATGTAGGGAGAGGGTGGATTTCAGCTTCCCTCCTCCCACCCCACCTTCACCGCCTGTCCTCCTTCCGCCTTCTAAGGAGCCTATCCCTATCTCCCCATTCGATGCTGTTTCTGGGGTCGAGATGTTTGATGGAAATGGGGGACCTCCCATGCTGCTTGGAGGTTCTTCTACCTTTTCTGCAGTCGTCCCATCTTGTTTCGCGACTATTTCTGCTTGTACTGGGGAGGTAGAGGATCCTACTTTATATTTCTACACCTTCCCCAGGCCACCTCCCGCATCATTACCGTCTACTATTTGGAGGTAAGGGTCAAGCTAAGGACCTTAAACAAGCGTTTCTTGGGAGGCAACCCAAGGCATTTACCCCTTTTCACCAAAAAAAAAAAAAAACAAAAAAAAGGGTCAGTGTGTCTCTTTCTTCTTCTCCATCCCTCCCTCCCTTCTCCCCTTAGGCACTATGGGTTCTCCCCTCCCCTTGGTATTTTTCCTTGTCCTTTTAATTGAGGCCAATGAAAGTCTTAAGCATGGGGGGGGTGAGCTTATCGCTCATTGGATAGAATGGTGGATTTTAGGGTGTTGGTTGAATAGGCATCACTTGCATTTGCATCATATAGGACTTCATATAGTTGCACTTGGTTGTTTTACTTTTTTATTCTTTTAGAGCATGTAGTTTAGAGCACATAGGATTAGAATTTGCACCACAAAAGGAGAAGTGATCGAGTCGGGCATTTGTAAGCTTTCCAGGTACCATTTCTCACCCTTCTCTTCATTATTCTTCATATCTTTATTGCTTTCTTAGCTAGTTTTATTGCTTTCGGAAAAATAATAATAATAATAAAATACAGTTTGCAAAAACCCCTCTTGTGATGAGACTGAAAGGGGGTGATGATTGATTAATCATGTTGGGTTGTGTGTTGAGGCGTGACTTGTCTTGGTGTGAGACTTTGTACAAATTGTGTTTGTTTTTATCATCTGTAGTTTCTTTGCCCTATGTAGCATGCTAACTACCCCTGAGGTTCATGTGGTTTGACTTGATTGACCTTGATGCATGTGACATACCTTGAAGTAAGTCACTTAACTGTGGTAGGTTTACCTGTGAGAATCTTGAGCCTAATGACTATTCATTACATATCGTCTTTACTTTCTTTCATGTGTGACTCCTCCATGATGCATCTCTAGAACTTTGTCTTATTCTCTTTGAAACTGCGTTTAGCAATTGCATGTGTTGACATGATTGAGGCAATTTTTGTTCACGCAGCCACATTAGCCAGAAAGCCACCCGTTGTTGCATGTTACCCCTTTGGTAGCCCTTTGTGCCTTTCTCCTTGTTGTTGTTGTTGCACCATATCAATTACACACTTGACCTGTGCATATTTCGTTCACCCTTGTCAAGGTCTAGTGGAGCGACACTTCCACAATGTAGTTGGGTATATTTGGGGCATTTGATAATTCACTGCAGGGATAATACTAGTGCCTCGTTTTGGGGGAAATTGCGAAATGATTTTTGTACTTCCAACGCTATCCAATGTGCATCCTTTCTGCTTCTCAAAAAAAAAAGGGGGCAAACAAACAAACAAACAAAAAGAAAAAAAAAGAAAAAAAGGAAAAAAGGAAAAGTTGCAAATAAAATGGGTAGTGTGGAAGCTTTTCGCAATAAGCCTGTTTGGTTCCTCTTTAGAGGTTTTTGTGAGATTTGTTGTTCGATTCGCAAGTGTGTGTGAAGTTGTAATCGTAGTTTGATTGTGGAAGTGTTCTTGCTCCCTAGTCTTTGGCTAATAGCTTCACTTTTCCCAAATTATTCCACTTTGCACCCTTGACCTTAGCCTCATTACATCCTTGTCGCAAATCCTCCTGATTGACGCATTGCATATTGTATTCCCCCAGTGGAGAGTAGAGAATGTTGCCAAGCATTTAGTAGTTTGTCTGATTGGTTGGAGTATTGACCGCGCCCTCGTTACATACTTTAAACACATTGAGGGGAGTGTTCCACTTTGCCCTAAAGCGAGGTCCTACCAGTCTTGCTTACTCACCATTTGTTTAGGAAGGTTATGTCCTACTATGTGTTTCAATATTGGGGAGTGTGGTGTGTTTCATTTAGGCAAGGTGATTCATGGATGACATTGCATACGTTTTTATTGAGATTATCTTGCACACCTTGACTTGACCACGTTCAATGCATGATTAGCGTGATTCGTCGATCCTCCATCCTTTCCCTTGAAGATGGTGTGTTTAGAGGTCCACCATCCTCCCTGATCTTTCATAGCGTAGTCTTACTTGGGGACAAGCAAGAGATAAGCACGGGGGCATGATGAACCTCTATTTTATCCCACTTTTAGCCCCTATTTGACCCATTTCCTCCCCCATTTTCGCGTTTAATTGTGTTAAGGAAGGGTCAAATCGGCCCCCTTTTGCATACTTTTTACTCATACAGCATCTTTCGATATTTTCAGGAACTTTATTGAAGAAACGGAAAGATGAACGATATTTAGCAGAAAGGAGTGCCAAGAAGAAGAGAAAAACCGCAAAAAAGTGACGCACGGAAGTGCCGGGGAATCGAACACACGCGGCAGGGCCGAACCACGAAGACCCGACCAAGCCGAGCTGGCAGCCAAGTGGCATGGCCTGACCGTGCCATGTGGCATGACCGTGCCACATGGCACGGTGTGGCCGTGCCACGTGGTGTGGCCGTTTCATAAGCCCGGTCTTCTTGGTGTTTCCCAGAACTTTGGCACTGTTATGACCGTGCCACCCCCGTTCTGCGACGCAACTTAAATTTGCCTTCGGGGCTATTTTGGGGGGAGGCTGAGTCTTCTGTTTAGTTTTTTCTCTCAAGCACTCTTCCTTAGGTGATTTTAGGTTTAGTTTTAGAGTTTAATCTTCACGCTCTTGGATTGTAATTTTGGATTGGAGTTTGATTCTGCCTTCAGTTTATACGATTACTTCCAGGTTTTCTTCCAATTCTCCTTCCTCTTGTTCTTGATTATTTTAGGTTTTAGTTGTCATGGTTATTGGATTGAATATTGCGATTGTTGTGTTAAACATGATTGTAGGCTAAATCCTTCAATTTAGGTTGGGATTGACGCCGAATATGTATAGTTGAATCTTGTACTGACCCAATCCCTACTCCCCCTTGTTTTGTGATTATGAATTCTACTATGCACGCCACATGCTCGATGAAATGCTCAAAAGAACATTCATCCTTTTTATTGGGGTTTAGGGGAGCATTGAGAGACGAAACTTTTGCCTAGTGTGCCTTAGTAGACGATTAGGGTTTTAACATAAAAATAGTTAAGATTCTAATTGGGATTCGAGATTGTGAATCTTGTAATCCTTCGACTTTTAGTCCCATGAAAATAGGCGACTATAGTTCTAGGATTAGTCTTCGACCCTTGAGAGAGGGACAAGATGAGCTTAATTGATAATCTATCCATTGGTGACGCATAATCGGGAATGTTTGATTGAGTTAGTAACTGATTCACTAGCATAATTGTGCTGTTAGTTCCAACCTAGGTGTTTTCCATTCTGTTGTTTATTACACTTTTTAATTACTATTGCTTCTCCTAGTTCAGTCCCCAACTCACAACTGTGATTGCCTAGCTTGAGTGGTCTAATTAGTTCTGGTAGTCGAAAGCAAAGCTATAACTGGCACCGTGCACTTGCGGTAATTAAAATAATAATATTGTTCACAAGAATTTTTAGATTGAGTAAACCAATTTAATGAATTTGCATGTAAGCAGATAGAGTTTTTGAATGGGGAAAAGTATAGATGTCTTTGTGCTAAATGCAGAAATAGGGTATACTTAACACCCGATGAGGTGAAGATGTGCCTTCTGTATAAGGGTTTTGTGAAAGGGTATTGGTTTTGGATAAGTCATGGGGAAATAGGACCTCAGCAATATGATTTTGGGTATTCAAATAGTGAATTTTCAGAAGTTGGAGGTTCAAATCATATTAATAATGACTACAATGAATCCTATATAGATCGAATGGAGGACATGGTTGGCGATGCTATAATGGCAAATCAAAATGTAAGGGATGAGGAGTCAAGCCCTTGCCGACAACCATTTCATAATATGGTTCAAGCTGCTCAACAACTCTTATACGATAGTTGTTCTATCTACAGTGAGCTCCCTGCTGTTGTGAGACTGTTGAGTATCAAATCTTATTATAATATGCCACAGAACTACTTTAATGAAATTGTTCAACTAATGAAAGACATGTGTCCACCTAACAGCCGCGTGTCAAACAACTATGGCCAAACGAAGAAGGTTGTTAAAGATCACAGTAACAATATGGTCTAAATTGATTGTTACCGGAAAGGTTGCGTGTTATTTTTTAAGGAGAATGCAAACCTAGATGCATGCAAGTTTTGTGGGCATTCAAGATGGAAGCGGCAAAGGTCATAACAAAGGAATCAGAATCCATTGCCATACTCAAGGACGCATTACTTGCTATTAAAACCTCAACTTCAGAGGTTGTATGCATCAAGAAGTACTGCAGAGCACATGAGATGGCATTATAAACATCGGCGTCAGGACGGTGTTTTATGTCATCCATCAGATAGGGCAGTATGGAAACATTTCGATAATAAGTATCCTAATTTTACTTTAGAGCCTCGGAATGTGAGGCTTGTATTATGTACTGATGGATTTAATCCTTATACTTTGTCTTCAAGATCTTACTCCATTTGGTCGGTCGTAGTTACACCTTACCCTGAAATGTGTATTACCACATCATTTATGTTCCTGACTTGCATAATCATCGGCCCTAAAAATCTCAAGAATAAAAAAGATGTATATTTACAATCTCTTATCAATGAGTTGAAAGAGTTGTGGGATGTTGGAGTTAAAACATATGACATTTCTACGGGGCAGACATTTTAGACGAAGGCTGCACTTATGTAGACCATCAATGATTTTCCCGTGTATGGAATGTTATCTAGGTGGAGTACCAATAGGCAATTGGCATGTCCTGTATGTATGAAACAACGAAGGCCTTTGAGATTGAGAAATGGAGGTAAATTCTCATGGTTTCATTATCATCAGTGTTTTCTGCTAAGGAATCATGTGTTTAGCAGAAATAGAACAACATTTAGGAAAAGGAAGAATTGTTACAAGGGGTCCTCCTCACCGCTTATTTGGGGAAGAACTTTATACCGAAGTGGAAGATTACCTAGTGGTAACTACAAATGGTGACTTTGTCATACCAAGATTGAAGGAATATGAGCACAATTGGATGAAGAAGAGCATATTTTAGGAGTTTGGCAACACTAATTGCTCTGTCATAATTTGGATGCGATGCACATAGAGAAAAACTTCTTTAAAAACATCATTAACACTATTATGGATGTCCATGGGAAAACAAAAGGCAATGCTAAATTAAGAATAGATGTTGCAGAAATATGTGATAGACAAGAACTGCATTTACATTTAGGCCCTAGTGGTAAGCTGGTTAAACTAAAAGCAAAGTTCGTACTTCCTATGGATAAACGAAGAGAGTTGTGTGAATGGGTAAAGGAGCTTCAAATGCTTGATGGATATTACTCCAATTAGAGGAATATCCTGGACCCTAATGAGGCAAAGTTCAACAATATGAAAAGTCATGATTGTCATGTGTTCATGGAGACTCTTTTACCCATTACATTTGGTGCGCTCCCAGATAACGTGTTGAAACCTCTCATTGAGATAAGTCAGTTCTTCAAGAACTTATGCTCAACAACACTCTGAGAGGATATGCTTAAGGAAATGCATCAGAACATTGCCATCACTATCTGTAAGTTGGATACGATTTTTCCTCTTGGTTTCTTTAATGTAATGGAGCATTTGCCAGTGCATTCGGCAGAAGAGGTTCAACTTGGTGGTCCTGTACAATACCGATGGATGTATCCATTTGAAAGGTAAAGTAGACTATACTCAGTGAAACCTTATCTTAGTTCTTATATGTGCAATCACTTACAAGTGAAGCGAATTGTAAATTTGTTAGGTACTTTGGCCGATTGAAGAAAAAGATAAAGCAACAAGCGTGTCCTGAAGGTTCAATCACAAAAGTTTACCTAGAAGTTGAGAGGATATTCTCCATCTCCTATTATTTCGGCTCTAATGTGCCCTCCATGCGCACTAGATGTAGGAGAAATGAGGATGGTGAAAAACATAATAGTCATTTACCAACTCTATCAGTGTTTGAACCGCAAGGGACCGCTATTGGTAGGGAAAGATCAAGGTATCTCACATATGTCAAATATATTTCCGCCCATCTTCACAGGCTGTTAAATTGTGATGAAGTTGAACTTATATTGGGTGAGTGCTAATTTAACTTCCAATTGAGTTTATCATTCGGAACACAAGTTTATTAACCACCTTCATAAAATATGACAGAATTTTCACAAAACAAGTTAGAACTGCACGTCCCAATGTCAGCAACGCTGATGTTGACACCATCATTGAAACTCATTTTGCAGATTGGTTTAGTCAGAATGTTAATACAACTTATTCCTTCATAATTTTCACATAACAGTTTGGTACATTGCATTAACTAAGACCACATATTATCTCACCTTAGGTGCATTACATTCAATTATTCGACACCCACAAACATTTCTACTTGACACAATTGGCTGTGAAGCCAAATTGGTATGTGTCGATGTGGACGGCGTTTAGAGTTAATGGATTCAAATTCTACACAGAAGCTCGCAGCGTCGGGAAGAAAACATATAATTGTGGTGTTGATGTATGTGATACAATGGAAGATGATATTGGAAATGATTATTATGGCGTACTGAAGGATGTTGTCCAAATTGAGTATGTAGGTGAACCACTTAAATAATGTGTGCTATTCAGTTGTGAGTGGTTTGATCCCACATTGAATTGTGGGACATGATCGTATAAACTAAGCAAAATTATTGAGGTGCACCGTACAAGAAGGTACCGAAAGTACGACTCATTCATCTTCCTAAACACCGCATTACAAGTATCCTTCATGCCACATGCAGACTGCTCAAGGGATATGGCCAATTGGCTTGTTGTTATACCAACCAAACTAAGGGCGAGTGTGGATAAGTAGTACACTCTACCTCCTGCCTACCAACAAACAGACATCACGACACTCGTTGAACCTATAAATGATGTTATCCCTACATCATTAGTCGATGAAACTGACCACCGGAAGAGGTTAATGATGAAATGGGGTTTTCATTCATTCAGGTTAATGACGACATAGATGAAGAAGAGGATGATGAGGGCGATGAAGAGGATGAGTGGGATGATGGTAATGAAACAGATGAAGTTAAGGAAAATTTGCATTTGTATAATGATGATGACGATGACGATGATGACAATGAAGATGATGCAGATGATTGAGTGCTTGTGAATTCTTATGTATTTGGGTACTTAGCACAGGAAACTATTGGTTGTGACTTTACTTTTATTGTATAAATGAATTTTGAAAATATCTGCTACCTACCTATTGTGATGTCTGAGTAAACAGTTCAATGTGTAATTGTTATATATTTGTACTTGTATTTGTTGTTGTCAACTATTTCAAGTATGGATTTCAGTTCTTGTTGAGATAAGTCCTCCACTTGAGGTAGAAGACGAGGGCGTAGGAGCTCTGCCATAGATCCAACTGCAATGAACGTCGATCTATCTTTCCCCCAGGTACCTTATATCCCAGTTCAGCTAGGAGCCACAATGGTTGGTTACATACCAGGTCTTTCAAGACCAATACCTCCCCCATTTTGGGCTTTCCATTATTAAACCTCATACATTCTTAACTAAAGTACCATATATTGCCAATTTGCCTACAACATTCCTCCAAACCTCCCTTTTGTCAACACTGTGCAGCCTACTCCTCAACCCATTGACCCCAACACAAACCAGTCCCAAGAAAACATTACAACTAGAGTAAGTGAAGCACAATCTGGTTATAGGAGCACTCGAAGAAAGACTTGGATTGAACCAGATGGTAACGAGTAAGTCTTTAATTGTTATATGTTATGAACTTCAAGTGTTTTGCATCACAAATGATCAATTTCATGTGTTCTGTTTAATTAGGTTTCTCCCTAATGATGGTGCTGTTAATAGGATTTCTCTCATATTTCAAAGAAAATATGACGGAGCTTGGCCTACTTGGGGTAAAATGCCCAAACCAATACGGGATTTGTAGTTTGGAGAGTTCAAAGTAACTAAAGTGACTACATATTAACAGTTTGTGTGAACTTGATAAATTACTACTGTATTATTTGATGTGTTTGTTGTTTTCATAATTACAGAAGTGGTTTATTTGGGATCTGATCCACGAGGACCATATAGGAAAAAATTTTAAAAACCAAGGCAAGGCACGCTTGAGAGACTTCCTTGGTAGAGCGAGGAAGCACAACAAGAAGCCTGTTTAGCTCGGTGATGCTCAATGGGAGGGACTCCAACAATACTGGATGAACGAAGGTTACAAGAAATTACGTGAAACAGTCCAGAAGAACCGACTAGGTACTCCAGAAAGTGGCGGCCCATCTCTCCACACCAGTGTCTTGATCCCTATGCATGAGCATAGGAGGCGTCTGGTAAATGAATTTGTTATGTATTTCTTTAATTTTAATACTCGAGCCCACTTTGAGTGTGGTTTGGCTTGTGTTTGACATAAATCTGTTTGGCACGTAGAGGGAATAACTTGAGACGGAGCCCACAATTGTTGAATTACTTAGCCGCACTCACAAACCCCATGACAAAGAAGACAGCCCTTGGCTTGACAAGAAATCACAACAAACATAGTATGCTATAAGATATTTTTAATCTTTATTCGCAGTTCAGCCTGGACTTATATACTTTACTTTCATTAACTGTAACATATATGATTTTTTGCATATATTGTGATATTATAGGAATCCTTTCAATATGAATTTCAAAATCCAATCAACTCTCAAGGGACTGGGGATGACACTTCTTAAGATCCATTTCAGACACTTCCAAATCCTAATGAGTTGTTGGTGAAGACATATAAGAACAAAAAGGGTCATATTTATGGCATTGGCGATGAGACTGTCAACATTAGAGAATTAGATTACTTTAGTCCTACTCAACGAGCCGGTATAGTTTTCGTATTAAAGTTTCAATGAACATGGCTATGCGATAAGTTTACTTAATTGTAATACTAATACATACTTCACATAAATGGTTGTCAGCAGGTACCGATTTTACGCCATCGCAACAAGAGCTGAATGACTTAAGGGGTGTAGTAACCAACTTGGGGTTTGGGCTAACTTCACAAGCTACAAGTTACCGGTTGCTTATGGAGAAATGTAAGCAACTACAAGAATCCAACAAAATGCTCACCAAAAGCAACCAACAACTAGGCCAACAAATGATGAGCATCAATCAGCGCTTGCAAGCTTTCTTCCAAATGCAATAAGCTTCTGGCTCGGGATCTCAGCCATCGTTTGTTCATTATTCACAACATAATGATGATGAGGATGAGGATAAGGATGAGGATGAGGATGAGCAAGATGAAGATGATGATCCTCACCTTGGTGATTAAGTTGGTTGCAATTTTTCCCCAATTGGTGGTTTTCCTCCTTGGTTCTTCATGGAGTACACGTCTTGCTGCTTGCTTCTCCTTCTTATTGCTTATTTCATCCCCCTCCCCTTACTGCTTGCTTCTCCCTCTTTTGCAAACTT
This sequence comes from Carnegiea gigantea, assembly GCA_029747015.1. Lineage (NCBI taxonomy): Eukaryota > Viridiplantae > Streptophyta > Magnoliopsida > Caryophyllales > Cactaceae > Carnegiea > Carnegiea gigantea. The sequence continues at coordinate 988,695 of JAKOGI010000108.1, read as the reverse complement.
GACTTCACTTTGACTTACTAGTAACTTGTAGTTTGTTTGGATTTATGGTTTGTGATATGGATACAATTTGTTTGGGACTTGTAGTTTGTGAATTGAAAACAATTAGTTTGAAGTGTTGCTTTGTATGTGATATTCCACCTGTTTGTGGCTTGAAAATTATTGATAACGCTTCGAATGAAGTCATACTCGAAGACATTGGATGTTGACGGAGTGAATACTCCTTGTAAATTTTTTACAGGGATTGAAATGTATGTACTGAGGGATATGATCAAAAACAAGCGTTGTTATTTAAAAAAATTACAGACCTAGTGACGGAATGGCGACGGAATTGCAGGCTTTCTTTTTTTTTCATACTATGGGAAGTGACGGAATAGGGTTTCCGTTACCACTAGCGACGGAAAGTGCGTCATTATTTCCGTCGCTAATGGCGACGGATTTCTATTCTGTTGCTCCCTTCCCTTCCTTTTCGTCCCTACCAAAAGTATGTCTGTCGCTGTTTCTGTTGCTAGATCCGTCACCAATGGCTACGAAATTTCATAATTTCGTTGTTAGGTACTCAGCGACGAGCGAAAATCCAACAACCACATTTCGTCGCTAAATTCAAAATTCCATTGCTATTCTAACATTTTCCGTCATTATGTGGACTTTTTTTTGTAGTAATAGAATAGCACAAAGGTGATGTCTTAGCTATCACCCAGAGATGCATTGATCATGGTATCATACTTAGTAAAAACAAATGCATTTATGGTGAACAAGAAATTGAGTTCTTAGGGTTAGAGATAAAAGCTAGACAAATCATCCTATAAAAGCATATTATGGAAAAAATAGGAACTTTTCCTAAAAAAGTTAAAGATATGAAGCAACTAGAAAGGTTTCATGGATGCCTTACCTATACTTCAAATTTCATTAAAGATTTAGCCAAATTAAGAAAGCCATTGCAGCAGAAACTTAAGAAAGAAGTAAGTTGGACATGCATCACTAATGATATAAAGATTGTTCAAAACTTCAAAAAGATGTGTAAAAATCTTCCTATTCTCAATTTGCCTAATGAAAGAAATGATTTAGTTCTAGATGCCAGCAATGAGCACTAGAAAGCGGTACTCACAATCAAAGAAGGCGAAAAACTCTGCAAATATTACAATGGAAGTTTTAGTAAGGCAGAATGCAGGTAACCCACAATGAAAAAAGAAAACCTTGCAGTCATAAGGGAATTGAAAACTTTCTAATCTTTTTGGGCCCAAAAACTTTTCTTATTCGAATCGATTGCAAAGGAATACTTGGTTTTGTGAAAAAGAATTTATTAAATATGCAAGCGCATGGGCGACTTCTGCATTGGCAATTATAGCTTAACCAGTTTTTCTTCTCTATTGAATATACACAGTGATCAAAAAACTCTCTGGCAGATAGTTTAACTCGAGAACTCACCAATGGTGATCATCGAAGCCAACCTCCTACTAGAAAGGGAGGAAATCCTTAATGAAATGTCATTCATACTAGAACGAGTTTCTCCTTCTAGTAGAGTCCTTATGGTTAACCTGGAATTCCACACAAAAAGTAGATCACGCTTTGGTTTACTATCTACAGCCTACCTAATAGCCTAAAGATTTTTTCTTCTAGAGTTACAAGTTAATTACCTTAGATGTTATTATGATATCCAAGAAAAAAATAAGTTCTCATATTCAAGAAAAATGGTTCAATGAGTGGTATACTGCCTGCATCATTATTCCTATGATATCTGGGAGTCTTGGGGTACAACTATCTACTTTTCCAACAAGTCTAAAGTTAATGGTGCTAGTTTTCCAACAAATTCAATCTCTCCAAATGACCCCATCATTAAAGCCTAGGAATATGGGATGGTCCTTTATTTTATAGACATCCCATATCCAAAGTTCTCATTTTTCTCAAGACTAACAAAATTTCAGCAATGCATGTTCCGAAGAATCCTTTGGATTTTTACATCTCTTGATGGTCCAATAAAAATTCCAGTTTGAAGATGCCGAAATTTGGAAGTATATAGCGCATTAATCAAATATGAAAATGAAAAAGCCAAGCCAGCCCACTATCTTGTTCAGATCGTTGATTATGACGATCTCAATGATCAATGACAAGAATGGGTTCTTGAATGACGAGAATTAGTTATTGATCCTGCTTTAGCAAGAGCCATTAGATTTTTCAATATTTATCATCAATGTTGGACATTAATTGAACAAGAAGAAACGTTAATGTATTGTGGAAATACTACTTTCACCTATGGTAATGAGTTCAAAGAATACATGAAGGTGGAAGGAGCAGTATCAGAAGATGTTTTTGATTATCTCTTTGACGTTAGAGTTGGAAAGTTCTCGTCAGAAAAAGGAAAGAAATATCTTCTTAAGTTATTTGAGAAATGGGATTGAGAGCATCTTCAATTAGATGAAGATTTTGATGATTATCCAGATAATAATGGTATGGAAGGTATAATTGGAGATAAAGGCATATAGAATCTCAATAATGATGATAGTGTTGTCATCATTAAAAGCTCTGAAAAATGGTTGCCGCGCTATTGTGCTATTTTGACAAGTGTATGGTCTGTAAAATAAAGTGTGTACTGTAGCCATGTGAAAATTCATTATGTAACTGTAGCCATTAGGACATCCTATGCACCCTCCAATCCGCTATAAAAAGAGAGGTCGAGTGCTGATAAGGGACAAGGTCATTTGAGCATTCTTGAGCACAAGAAAAGTAGGAATTCTCCATTTCTCTATAAGCAAGCATCTCTAATGATCCTAGCTTAAGTCCCTCTTCAAAGCTTTCCGTTGTAATATTTCAACTTTCTAGCTTTCAATAAAAAAAAAGTTTCCTAGTAGGAAACGCTATTCAATTGAACCTTATGTCTTAAATACTATAATTTCTCGATTAAAGTCTCGTTATCCTTTAAAATACTTAAAACTTGATTAGTGACTATGGTCTGATGTAGGAAATGAAACAGACCTATGTTGTACCTGATCTAAGGAAGATGGGGTTAAGATCAGCAATTTCTATAAACCGAAAGCTAGAGGAATGCTAGAGTCCAGTGCCAACTAAGTTCAGGTAACGATCGAAACTCTCTACTTAAGTTTTAATTATTTTGCTAAGCATGGTAGGCCTACAACCATAGAAATTATAATATCTAAGATATAAGTAGTAGATTGTGATAACTAGTACTAATAGAGTCATTATAAGAAGTTTAATCGGTTAAAATAAGCATATTTTCTGAAAAAACCCCTAAAAACAGCTTATTTACACGTTTTTTTCCCTGTTCTAGGGACTTTTCTGTAATTTCTAAAAGTTTAAGGGCTAAAGTAATAGAAAAAAGGGCCTAAAAGTCTTTTGACCGAAAAATTAAGGACCCCAGTGTTATTTTTGAAAAGTTAGGGACCAAAAAATTTTTATCTAAAAACTTAGGGTACCTTTGAGTCATTTATTGCGTGTTAGGATATTTGATCAAAATGTTAGTGTTTAATCCCTTATATTTTATATGAGTGTCATATGTTGAGGGGAAGCATCTTTATATATCATTGATTTGTTAAGGGGGAGCTATAAGTGTTGGCCATAATTTTTACATGCTCTGATTTTTTTTTTTTTCTCCTTCCTGTGTTACCTTTTTGATGAAATACAAAAAGGGGGAGAAGTATTTGGCAAAGCATTCATGGCGTAACATTCAAAACTACTGATATGTTAATTTTTATTGGGTTTTATCTTTCATCAAAAGGAAGAAATTGTTAGTTTCCCTAAGCTTACAATGTATTTTATGAATATCTTTTGATGAAAGACAAAAAATGTTTTGTCCATTGGAATGTTTATCATATTATATATATATTTTTTTGGTGCAAAAGAGGGGTTAAGTCCCTTGGAGAAATTTTATTACTTAAAGTTTCTAGGCCAAATGGCTTCTACAAGATCTGCCTGTAATACATCCAGAACCTTTTAGGAGGGGAATCAAAGTACACTACCCCTATTTCCTGATCAATTCATATCTTTGCTAGCCTATCTACAACCTGATTTGCTTCTCTATAGCAGTGAAAAATTTGAATTTCCCAGTTGCCTCCTATGATTAGTTGTTTGCATTGCATTATAAGCGGCTTATAAATAGAGTTCCATGCACCATTTCCACGTGGCATGGCCACCACGATCATGGAATTTGCTCTAAACCAGACCTTCTTCAGTCCCAAGTCCCATGCCATCTTCAAGCCATGAAGCGTCGCTTGAGCTCTGCCTTGACCTATGTACATTATCCAAAGAAACCTTTAATCTATTCTCCTCTATCACCCCTATTCACCCCACCTCCTGAGGTAGCTCCCGGATTACCCTTTGACGCCATATCCATGTTCAAGAGGGCCGACCCCACAGGCAGAGCTTCCCATATAATTAATAGTTCCTTCTGTGAGTTCTCGATGTCAGCGCAAAAGGGTTATGCGCCCCGAGAGCATGGAGAATGCCTCCGAAATGACGTAGCAGGAAATGTCCTTTTTCCTCTGGAATCTCATCCTCCTTGTTGAAATAGTAGGCGTTCCGCCACTTCCAAAGATACCAAATAATGATAAGGAACTTTGTTGCCCAGTCTGGGTCACTGTGCCTTCCCTTGACATTCACTTCTACCCGATTGTTACAGGAAGCATCTGGCGCAAGTTGCCTCACGCCATAGCCTTCAAGATCCCTCCATACCCACCGTGCCCAAGGGCAGTCCTGGATGACATGCAGCATCATTTCCCGAACAGCACTACACACCCCGCAACCCAGGTCCTATGTGAGACCTCATCTAACCTGATTTTTGTTCGTCAAAATTTTATCATGGAGCATCAACCAAGTGAAGACTCGGATTCTTTAAAGAGCGTTCACTTTCCAGATCCAACTCCAACTCTCTTCTTGCAAAGTCATAGGTTCTTCTTAAACGATGCTGATAACATTGGGTGTGGGAGAAAGTCGAAGAAGGCGTCCCACTTCCACACCCCGCGTTCATCCCAGTATTCATACACAAGTTTTTCGAGTTCAAAGAGGGGGACATACTGCGTTGCAAATATGAGAAGAGGGGAAGGTTGCGCCCAATGATTGAGCCAAAAACGGGTTAAATGTCTATTGCCCAAAGCCATTCCTGCGTTGGTCTCAATGTGCCGCCGTTGCTCCCACAGGCCCCTCCACGCGTTTGAATGCCTCGACTTGGGGTGAGGTGTGTAACTATGGAGGAGGTTTCCTCCTCCACAGTATTTAAAGGCTAGAACCCTAGCCCAAATCTTGTTAGGCTCTAAAAGCATCCTCTATCCCCGCTTCATCAACCAGGCTCCATTCAAGGCTCTCATCGTTGGAATCCAGAGGCCGCCTAATTATTTGCGCCGCGTGACTAGTGCCCATGGGGCTAAGTGGATTTTCCTTTCCAAAGCCATCCCCCCCAATAAAAATCGATGGACTTTCTGATCAATGTCGTCACAGATTGAACGGTGTGGCCCCGTTGTTAGCATGACAAAGGAAGGGATGGTTCAAATTGTTGAGCGAATTAACGTGAGGCATCCCGCTAAGGAGAGGCACTTGCTCTTCTATCCCACTAAGCGTCGATCAACCCTTTCTATTACTGACTTGTATGTCTTTCAGGTTACCTTACCATGCAATTTGGGTACCCCCAAATATCGTCCTAGGTCCTCCGTTCAGGGCATATTCAATTCATGGCATATGCTCTCCATCAACTGAGCTTCCGTATTTGCTGAGAAGAAGATGTTTGACTTGGCACTGCTAATCTTCTATCCCGATGCCCGGTAGAATCAATCGAGGACATTTTTAATTATCTGTGCCTGCTCCCTCGATGCCTCCGCAAAGAGTACCACATCATCTGCAAACCGGAGGCTCGGTATCTTGGGCGCATTGCGACTCATCGGGAATGGACACCTCCTCCCTTGTGAGACCTCCTACTCGATTAATTGGGATAGTCACTCTGTACACACTGCGAATAAATACGGAGAAAGAGGATCGCCTTTTCGTATGCCTCTTGTCGGCTTGAATTTTTTAGTTTCTTCTCCATTCCACAAAATGCTTAGCGCACACGATGTCACGCATCTCATGGTGATAGTCACTAGTCTATTCGATAGCTGCATGCCTTCCAGTGTCTCTTTAAGAAAGGACCAGCGGACCCTATCATACGCCTTTTCAAGATTAATTTTAATAGTCATCCATCTTTTCTTCCCTTTTTTACTGCGCATAGAGTGCATAATTGCTTGCATCATTATCACATTGTCGCCTGTTTGTCTTTCCGGTACGAAACTAGGTTGCAGTGGGGAGATCAAATCAGGAAGAACAGCTTTCAATCTGTGAACTATACAGTTGGTGACCATCTTATAAACCACATTGCATAGGCCTATTGCCCTAAACTCTGTCACTTTTTGCGGGTTGTTGACTTTCAAGATAAGGGATAGAAAGGTATCATTAAGTCCCGCAGGCATCTCTTTTCCCCCAAGGATATCCAGCATTGTTTCGCATATTGCATTCCCAGCAATCGTCCAGTATTGCTGGAAAAAATAAGCATGGTACCTATTAGGCCCCGGGGCTTTCTAAGCCGCCATTGATTTAAGTGCAGCCAATACCTCCTGTGAGGTGAAAGGCATAGCCAACCCTTCTTGTTGTTCAGCCGTGAGCCTTGAAAAGGATGCCCCTAAAGGCTCTTGGCACATTCTGTGTTTGTTCCTCCGTATGGAGTCCTTGAAAAAAATTTCGAACCATACCACGTACCTCATCCAGATTGGTGACCTATTCGCCCTCATCATTCTGGAGGACTTCTATGAGGTTAAACTTCTGGCGTATGACGGTGCTCGTGTGAAAATATTGAGTATTGCGATCTCCACCTCAAATAGCCTCAACTTTAGATTTCTGCATCCAAAATGTTTCAATTTGGTCTAATACGATCCGAAGTTGTCCTTTGAGCCGCATCTCTAGTGGGCACCCCCAAATATCGTCCTAGGTCCTCCATTCACAACATATTCAATTCATGGCATATGCCCTCCATCAACTGAGCTTCTGTATTTGCTGAGAAGGGGATGTTTGACTTAGCACTACTAATCGTCTGTCGTGATGCCTGGTAGAATCGATCGAGGACATTTTTAATTACTGGTGCCTCCTCCCTTGATGCCTCCGCAAAGAGTACCATATCATCTGCAAATAGGAGGCTCGGTATCCTGGGCCCGTTGCGGCTCGTCAGGAATGGACGTCACCTCCCCTGTGGGACCTCCTACTCGATTAATTGGGACAGCCTCTCCATACACGCTACAAACAAATACAGAGAAAGAGGATCGCCTTGTCGGATGCCTCGTCGGCTTGAATTTTTCAGGTTCTTCTCCATTTCACAAAATACTTAGCGCACACGATGTCACACATCTCATGGTGACAGTCACTAGTCTATTCGGTAGCTGCATGCCTTCCAGTGTCTCTTTAAGAAAGGACCAGCGGATCCTATCATATGCCTTTTCAAGATCAAGTTTAATAGTCGTCCACCGTTTCTTCCCTTTTTTACCGCGCATTGAGTGCATAATTATCACATTGTCGCCTATTTGTCTTCCCGGCATGAAACTAGATTGCAGTGGGTAGATCAAATCAGGAAGAACAGCTTTCAATTTGTGAACTATGCACTTGGTGACAATCTTGTAAACCCCATTGCATAGGCCTATTGGCCGGAACTGTGTCACTTTTTGCGGGTTGTTAACTTTCGTAATAACGGATAGAAATGTGTCATTAAGTCCCGTAGGAATCTCTTTTCCCCCAAGGATATCCAGCACTATTTTGCAGACAGCGTTCCCAGCAATCATCCAGTATTGCTGGGAAAAATAAGCATGGTACCTATCAGGCCCCAGGGCTTTCAAAGTTGTCATTGATTTAAGTGCAGTCAATATCCCTCGTGAGGTGAAAGGCGCAGACAACCGTTCTTCCTGTTCAGTCATGAGCCTCGGAAAGGACGCCCCTAAAGGCTCTTGGGTCACAATCTGGGTTTGTTCCTCCGTATAGAGTCCTTGAAAAAAATTCCAAACCAAACTACTTACCTCATTCGGAACGGTGACCCATTCGCCCTCATCATACTGGAGGACTTCTATGAGGTTAAACTTCCAGTGTATCACGGTGTTCATGTGAAAATACCGAGTATTGCGATTTCCATCTCGAATAGCCTCAACTCTAGATTTCTGCATCCAAAATGTTTTAATTTGGTCTAGTACGATCCGAAGTCATCCTTTGAGCCGCATCTCTAGTTTCCTTAGATAGGGATTGCGACCCCCATTTAATTTCCTCTGATTATTGCCCACAGTTTTCGTTTTCTATGAAATAGGTTGCCAAAAACCTCTTTATTCCATAAGGTAAGGGAATTCATTAATGACTTTAATGCCGGCACAATTGCAGCATCTGTCGGCTAGTAATCTTGGAGGACCTTTCCAAACCCCTCATGTGTAGTCCACACAACTTGGAAACGGAAAGGGTTTGGACTTCTCAACAGTTGAGCAAACCCGCATGTACTAATCAGCAGCGGTAAAGGATCCGCGTAGTTATAGAGTAAGTGCTACACTGATCCTTCGTGAAACTGAGTTCGCGACTCCACATTACATAAAGCTCTGTCCAGCCGTGCACATTTCTGAGTGGCTTCATTGTTCTCTTTGACCCAAGTGAATTTATGGCCATAAACTATGAAACTATTGTTCTTTATCCAATTCTTAAATTTATCACATCGTCTAAGCATCTAAATGCCCCTATGGTTTCGCTCCTCTAGGCTGACCGTTTCACTAAAATCGCCCGCGAGGAGCCAGGGCTGCTAGATCGTTGCTCCAAAATGTTGGAACTCGGACCAAAGGACTTCTCTATCCTGTGGACGCGGGTAGGCATAGACTGCAGTAAATGTCCAGTTCGTTTGCCGTCCCTGTCTCAGTTGCATTGTAACAAACTGCTCATGTGACTGGATTATGTCTACACCGATGTCTTGAGAGTTCCATAAAATCCAGATGCCTCCTTAGAATCCGTTAGCTTCACTGTGAGGCCAGCTGTCGTATCCACTTTAGGGGCTTACCGCGTCAGCTCTTGCCCCACTAGCTGGTCGCTGGGCATGAGGCACTCTGGCCTCTCGGGTCTCATTGGAGGTGTTGAGCATGTGTCGTGCTCTATCCCCCCCTTGGTTCCACATTTTCCCCAATACTTACCGCTAACACTATCCTGGGTCGGTCCCTAACTGGCAGGCCAAATGCATTTTGCAAGCCCTCTTGACCCCGCTAATTGATCCTCACGGTCTGCTCGTCTAGCCCAACCCCACGCCTCCCCTTTCTCGGCCAAAAGACAATGGAGTGAGACGTTGAGGTAAAAAGTGAGCGGGTATCAAGACGCCCTCTTGCCCCTGGCTATCCTGCGGTTCATTCATTCCTTAGCAAATGAACTCCCCATGTGTTGCATGTCGTTCCCTGTTGTTATCCATAATAACGCTCCTGTCACTTTGCAGTTCTCAGCCTGACTCTTGGCGCCTTGGGGTATTTGGAACCCTGCTTTGAGGTGTTGCAGTTTTGGAAATATGTTTCTATGCTTGACTCGGCCATGGGGCAAGATGCTCATCTACGGGAGCCATCGGTTCCCGATCCTCCAACTTTCTCTGTCGTGGCAGACTCGACTCCCCAACCTTAGCGTCCAATTGCATCTCTTGACCCTGCCCATCCATGTCTTGAGCCCGATCCAATTCCTTCATTACGAAGGCCTGAATCTAGGACCCGCGTTTGGCGTCTGGTGTCCCTCTTCATTATGTGGCATTTGCAAAGGCCTCATGGCATGCTCAATCGAGCCTTCCCCCTGGTCGGTCCTGGTTGTTTCGACTTCCACATTGCATGCTGAATTACTTCGTAGGGCAACTTCTCCTTGCTTTATATTTCGCCGTCACGGTTTTTGGACCGTCATCCACGCTCCATAAATCGCTTCATCTTCTTGTTGGTGCTGGGCGATCGTCCCAGTCCGCCCCACCTGCGCGTGGTCTTGCCCCTTAGTAGGTGGAGGCGTCTGTGATGGGCATGTGTCCTCCTTGTGAGCTTGTTTCCCGCAATTAAAGCATATCATATGCAGACCCTCATACTGAATCTTCCAGATCCTTCCATTCAGCCAAAATTTTGTCAGTAGAGGCTTGGTGAGGTCCATCTCCACACATAAGCGAGTGAACTGTCCTCGCTCTACATTGGCAGTAGTACTATCTAGTTTAAGTACTTCTCCAATTTTACTTCCAATCTTGTTTAACAAGAAGTGCCTATTAAAATATTCCACTCCCAATTTGGGGATCCTCACCAAGCTATCAGTTTTGTGATTTTATCTTCTTCCAGCACAAAATTTGGTATCCATTCCCTGATCACAAGGTAGTTATTACCAATCATCCACGGGCCATCCATAAGCACATGTTCATAGTCTTCCCGATTTGTGAATCTGGTTACATAGTAATCAAAACCTATATCAATCCAAGAGAAGTCCCCTTTAAGTGCCCATTTAATCTTTAGTCTCCTCTTCAGTTACATACAGCCAACGCCTTTATCAAATAGTTTCACAATTAGCGCATCCTTCCAAGGCTCGCACAACATTCTCTTTTCTTCACAACACCTCCTAATGTGGATCCTGCTTTCGTGGGATCTGGGGAGATCCAGCTGTAGGCAACCTAACCTCTACCGGCATTCCTACCCGTAAAGAGGCTGATTCCAAGAGACCCACGAAAAGAGTTTTGTGAAAATCTTTTACAGAAGAAAGATTTTGTGAAAACCTTTAATAAGAAAACATTTTGTAGAAGAAAGATTCTATAGCGAGGATGCCCGAGATAAATAAAAGATAACTACAAGATTAGTTGCTGAAGCTATGAAATAAAAAGATAATATAATGGAAGAGGGCAATATACCTGGACAACCAGCAGTAAGCAGACGAGAACTCTTCTCGGAAGACAATACAACCTGCATACAAACAACACATACAAAAAAGCCACAGCAACCTAAAGAAAACTACGGGATCGCCTCTGCGCGATCTACGGTCCTAATCCTATCCCGCCACAACTTTCTATCCTGAGCCATATCCACCGTCAAACCGACAACTTTTAAGTCTTCTCTAATCACCTCGTCCAAGCTCTTCTTTAGTCGTCCCCTCCCTCTTTTGCCTTCGGGGATGCTGATCTTCTCACATCTCCTCACTGGAGCATCCCCACTCCTTCTTTTAACATGACAAAATCATCGGAATCTTGTTTTTCTCAACTTATCTCCGATGGGAGCTACTTTAATTGAGTCCCTGATAACTCCATTCCTAATTCTATCTATCCTCGTATAGCCACACATCCACCTTATCATCCTCATCTCTGCTACCGTCAGCTTTTGCACTTGCGTCTTTTTTAGAGGCCAACATTCTGATCCATAAAGAACGACCGGTCTAACTACCGTGCAATAGACTTTGCCTTTCAATCCAAGGGGCACCCTCTTATCACACAGCACACATGAGGTATACTTCCATTTTTGCCAGCCTACTTTTATTCGCTGGTTAATATCTTCGTCAATATCCCCGTTTTGCTGAATGATTGAGCCTAGATACTTAAACTTATCGACCTTAGGTATCGGCCTCCCATCCAGGGTTACTTCTCCCCCCGCATCTACCCTTCCACTGAAACAACAGTGAAGGTACTCCATCTTCGATCTACTCACTCTGAAACCTCTAGATTTCAGAGTGTGCCTCCATCGCTCCAACTTGTCATTAACACCTTGTCTGGTCTCATCAATAAGAACAATGTCATATGCAAAAAGTATACTCCAAGGTAACTCATCTTGAATCCCTCTCATAAGTTCATTCATAACTAGAGTGAAAAGAAAAGGGCTCAAGGCAGAACCCTGATGCAGGCCCCTACCAATGAAAAAGTCATTAGTGAACCCTCCTGGCGTCCTAACACTCGTCCTGCCTCCCTCGTACATATCTTTAATAACTCGAATATACGAGGGTAGCACTCCTTTCTCCTCTAGGCATCTCTATAAAACTTCACGCGGAACTCTATTATAAGCTTTCTCCAGGTCAATGAACACCATGTGGAGATCCACCTTTCTATCTCTGTACAAACCCATGAGTTTTCTAAGGAGGTAAATCGCCTCTATGGTCGACCTGCTTGGCATAAAACCGAATTGGTTCTCTAAAATCGAAACATCCTTCCGCAACCTTCTCTCAATCACCCTTTCCCATGACTTCATAGTGTGACTGAGCTACTTTATACTCCTAAAATTATTACAATCTTGAATATCCCCTTTGTTCTTGTATAAAGGGATAACTGTGCTAGACCCCCAATCTTCGGACATCTAAGCGGTCCTAAAAATGACATTGAAAAGCTCCGTTAGCCACTCCAAACCTTCCTCACCCAAACACTTCCACACTTCCACCGGTATTTGATCTGGACCCTCTGCCTTTCCATTAGGCATCTTCTTCATAGCCTCTTTAATCTCGTCTTTACTGATATGACCACACTCTCGCGGATCCGTACTCGTCTCACCACCCTCTCGTTCCCTGCTTCGGGACTCTTCCATCCCTTCACCATTGAGGAGATTGGAAAAATATATTTGCCATCTCTCCTTGATCTCTGCATCCTCAAATAACACCTTACCATTTTCATCCTTGATGCACCTCACAACATCTAAATCCCTTGTTCTTCTTTCCCTAGCCCTCGCCAGCTTAAAGACATCATTCTCCCCTTCCTTGGTCTCCAGTCTATGGTACAACCTATCATAAGCCATGCTCTTAGCTACCGCAACAGCTTTCTTGGCTACCTTCTTAGCTACCGTATATCTAGCTCTACTAACAACTCTCTCTCCATCTGCTCCGCTGTTCTAGAAATCCACATATGCCTCTTTTTTCTCCCTGACTTTCTCCTTTACCTCCTCGTTCCACCACCAGGCACCCTTCATTTTGTTACCACCCCTCCTAGAAGTACTTAGGACTTCTTTAACCGACCTTCGAATATAATCTATCATTGCTTTCCACATTGTATCTGCATCCTCTACCCGCCTCCAAGCTCCTACTTCAGTAATCTTCTCTGTTAATAACATGGCGTTCTCCTTTGTGAGGGTCCACCACTTAACCCTAGGGTCCCCGACTCTCCTCTTCTTCCACTTTGAACATTTGAACTCCACATCCAATATCCAGCATTCTCTTTTCTTGCACTGTTAAAAGAATCGTGGGACAAGTGGGGTCCTCTTCTTCTGGTGGCTTATCATACTCAGAAATGTCGTTGTACTCTTTAGAACACCATATTGGGTTCACCCTCATCTCCATATGCAAATTTGGGTTATTTCATTGAAGCGTGCCGCGATACAACAAACCTACTCCAAACACAAATCCTTCAGGCACTCCCCCCTGTGTTTCAAGCACTTTTGGGGAGCCTAAATACATATTGTCGTCTAACTCCAAAGTCTCCAATTGGTCATGGTCCAACGAATCTCACATTGTTTGTTTCATCTTTTTTGTGGTTCGATTCACTCGAGGGGTTTCGTTATCTCCCTGTAATTCCTGAACCTCGTGGCCTCCTCTCATCTCCTCAGCCCGTTCATTGTCCATGGTATCTTTCACAATATAATATTAAAAGATAATATCATATTTTAGGTGAATCTTGATATTTGATAAATATAGCATCACAATCCCAAATTCAAATTTGAATCACACAATAGAATATCATAAAGATCACATATTCAAATTTGACTACTAAACTATCACAAAGATATTGTGACACCTTAAAATTAATTAAACAATACTAATATGCCAATATCCATTTTAAACATATAGCACATTTAAACAATAATAATTCTAAGGTAGATCCAATTATAATATGATAAAAGTCATGAATATTAAAGAATTCTAGAAGAGAGAAAAGTGCTCTGGTGAAACCCTAGGCGGCAGCTACTATACAACATGACCATTGGCGGTGGTGCCAGGGATGACCCTGGCGGCGTCGTTGGCAATGCTGGGAAGGAGATTGTGTTGCAAAAATCCAACTTCTAGATGGTTTTCTCAGTCAAGATCTTTAGAAAAAAATAACAAAATTAGCCTTTGGAGATCAAAAGAAAAATGTTGAGCAGAACTGCCATTTTCAAGGGCTTGAAAGACTGGGTTCAAGGCCTTGAAATAATATAGAAAATTGACTTTCCTTGATTGATGTAATGGTCAGTTGCCAAATGTTCTTTCACCTCTTCAACATTTCTTGGCTATAAAAATGAGAGGAATTTGCAGCTGGAAGAGACAAGAAGAGAAGAGAGAGCACAAGTAAAGAACAAGAACTAAGATCCACACTTGCAAATATCATTCTCTTATTCACTTAATTTATTGAGTTGTATTACTCTGGTTATAATTGGGTGGGATTATAGAGTTGAAGGGACAACTCTAACAAGGACTTGTTGAAGGGTCAACTTGTAGCTTGAAACTTATAGTAGGCGTACTCTAGAGTTATGTAATCTCTCCTAATAAAATTGGGTTAATCCTAGAGTTAGGGAACTTTAGGCAGTGACTAAGTCTGGTTGAAGGTAACCTTGTTAAAAAATACACGTGTTTTATCCACATTTACTTTTTCATATTTGATTATTTTGAGACTTTGATCATCACCCTATTCACCTCCCTTTAGAGTGATTTAACTAGCCAAATCGGGCCAACAACCGTGATAAAATTTTTTTAGGGTGATCAAAAATTTTGGGTAAATCATTGGCTATTATGAGCGGTATATAGAACTGTATAGGAAGAATTCATGGCAGTGGAGAGTCAACTTTTTCAGGGAGAAGCATGGATCGGGGCTTGAAGAAAGCTAGAAAAAGGATTGCAGTGAGTAATGACATTAACAATGGTATCATACCCTTCAGGAAGTCCTCTAAGTACTTGACTGATGAGCGTTCGATCACTAACCGAGGAGTCAACAGTCAACATCAGCAAGGAGATCAGCTAAAACTTTGACAATATTCAATAATAGACATGTTGCCCAGTTTAACGGTGCGGAATTCTTCCTCTTGTTGAATAGCACAGGCTTTTACTATTATATCATTGATGATATTTTCAATACGCAACCAAACGGATTACATTGCAGCAGAATTGAGGTTTAAAATGATAAACAACAAATCAGATGAAATATTATCATTAATCCAAGAAAGGACAAGGGAGTCGATCAAGACGTTTCCATTCAACATCATTGTCACCATGTTAGATTTAGAAGAACCATCAAGATTCCCAAAAACAGAATAACTAAGAGCAGTAACAGTGAATAACTTTCTCCACGAATTATATTTGAAGTTGGCAAATTTCAAGATAAGAGGATATTAGACATAGTATATGCGGGATGTATTGCACTAAGATGATTATTAGTAGAATTTGAGGGACTATCAGTGGAGTGAGATGACAGTTTTGTACAGTGACGGAGCTAGGGTTCAAATTATGGGGTGTTGAGTTATACTATATAGTACAACTAATATTCATCTAATTTGCGCTCTAAGTTTTTAATACATTTTCTTCCATATTTTTTTTATGACACAATATAGCCATAATGTTGCACAAAATCTATAAGAAATTTCAAATTTATCAAATTCCATCTTCAAGTTCCCAAGTTCGATGTTCAAATTCACATGTTTGTCAAAATTAACTCCTATTGGACTATTTTTAAAATGGTATTAGTATAATTATGAGACACAAATTTAACTAGAATTATAATTAGACACAATAGTTTGCAAAGAATAATTACAAATTAGAAAAAGAATACTTTTGCCCTTAGTTTTGCCTCTGAAGATGAAGTCTTTTATACTGTTTTCTTTCTATGTTGATGTCAACATAAAATAAAATTTTTGTTTTAATTTTCCTTTATTTTCATTAGCATATTAAGTTAGAAGCAAACACCAAATCCTCTATTTATGCAAGGTGGAGGAATGAATTAAATATTACATGCCAAAATTAATGATAAAAATTTTATGTGTGGTAAATGAAAAAACAACATAATTGAACTTACCCAAGCTCAAACACACGACAACGTACACCCATCATGGGCACATAACACACGCCCCACACCACTTGGGCACTAGATGGAATTTGGGCACTACAGGAGACCAAAAAAGAAAAATAAAAAAGACGGGGAGACAAGCTCAACAGTAGAATTTATGGCTTGTTTGGTTATGTGTAATCAAAGAAGTAATGCAATCAAAATGATAATGATGATTTCATTATCATATTTGATTACCATTAAGGGATGTAATTAAGATTGCATTGTAATCACATTTACCTCAATCTATGCAAATACAATTACTTGACTTTTCCTAAACTATTGTAATTGCACACCTTTGAGTCAAAGTCTACCCAACTATAAACTATTCTATTTGGGGCCTTTCTCTCTCTTATCTCCATTGTCTCTGTTGTGCTTCTCATCTCTTAGTGCTGCACCATCACGTAAAGGTTTGATACCCTCCCAACCCTCTCTCTCTCCTCTCTATATTAGATAAAGTTTTAATCCAAACTATTATCATATTATTGTAACTGCATTTTTTGTACATTCTAGACAAATCTCTCTCTCTTATCGTCGTCGTCATCATCATCATCATCATCATCATCATCATCTCTATCTACTTGCTAAACTTAAACAATAAAACATTATTATAATTTGGAGAAAATAGAGTGAAGTAAGTATCATGTGAAGTATTATAATCATGATGATTAGATATTTGATGATAATTATCAATAAATTTACAAATAATTAAAGTAGGCAAAATAAAAATGAATTGATTGCAAATACTTCACGCAACATGTAAAATGAAGTATTACTTGTAAATGGATTCATCCCACTACAATTATAAAAACTTTGTAGTCAAACATTATAATGTAATTATTATTCAATTCCATTACAGTGACAATTCCATTACATGATTGATTCCATTGCATATTGATTACATTACTTTCAACCAAACGTCATATTAGAGCTATGACCCTATTGGCCATTTTGTTCAGAATTCACAGTAAATATAATCTTTGCATATAATTTCTGTTGCAATTTGTATTATGGCCTCTATGAACAAGTATTTGGTAGAGCTATGACCACACTGGCCATTTACTCTCATTTCTGGTTCGACTATGTTAATTTATATCCATTTTACAGGGAAAAAATAGAAATGAAAAATAAAAAAGTTATATTAGACAGACTTAAAGGAGACTTTTTGCCCAACAATGCACCTGAATTCCCTATTCTAATTTCAAGTTCTAAATTTGATCCCTCAATTGGAAGAAAGTGTATTATAATTTCTTTGTCGCTCATTTCCAAAAATAATAACAAAATATACTATAAATCCAAAAATTACATTTAACATAAGTCCCGAAGAAACGTAGGATTTGACTTGATGTTTGCCCCCAAAAAACAAGCAACAATAATTGCTTATAAAAGACATTGTTTTGGAACCTTGAAAAGAAGAAAAAAGGATTTTTTTTTTTTTTTGGGTTGGTGGGAATATATTTAAACCAACTCATTTGTAGCATACTCATTATTTATTTATCTCTCATAAGTCATAGTCCACCAACTTCCAAGCACCGTTTTCTTGCTGTACCATGCCCTTATTCTTCTCAACCCACCAAGCTGGAGGCACAAGGTACTCGCTCTTCAACCTGTCACCACCTTTGTTAAGAAGGGCGATATCACGATCAATGGCCAGCTTGAAGCCGGCATTGCTTCCTTGCGTGCCAGCCACACCATGCAAGTAAACCTCCAAGTTATGAAAATCGGCAGGGTCCTGAGAAGGCTTCAAGAAGGGTGACTTGGTGGTGTCAATGTCAAGAACTTCTCCCACATGAGCGAACCCAATTGGTGGTTGCGTTGGGACGATGTCTAGGTTGTTTCGAATCCTCAGGCACCGGAGTTGCTCGTATTTGGAGTACGTCTTCTTGAAGTTGAGATCGCCAGCACGAGGGCTGGCAAACACCATTGCAGTTACTAGGCATGCTTTGTTTGGTGATTGGCTTGTTGGAATGTTGTATTTGTTGGCAACTATGTCAAGTGCATTTATGGTTGCAAGCGCTGCTCCTAGACTGTGACCTGTTACGGTGATGCTGATATCCTCATCCTTGAATTGATCTACCAGCCTCCTCACCTCGTTGAGGACCTAGAGATAGACATGCTTATAGATGAATTAATCTCTATCATTTCCAACCACTTATTTTCAAATTTTAAGCTCCTGTTTGTCAAATAGTTGTTAGCTATTTGCTGTTTACATTAGCTATTTATTGTTAGCTGTTTGTCATATTAGCTATCTCTATTAGTTGATTGCATTAACTATTTGTAAAAAAGTGCTTGGTAAAATTAGTTGTTTATATAAAAGTTGTTTGATAAAAAATACTTTTCTAGCCTTAACTCCATTTTATTATTTATATACACATGATTTTTATTCTTTAGTATTCAATTTTCTTCTCAACTTTAAGAATTAAAATTTAAGTAATATGTACAATAAAATTTATTCATAAAGTCCTATTTTGTTAATCGCACTTATGTTTATCTAATGTTCTTTTTAATATTACAAAGTAAAATTTACACATCTACTACCGATGACATTGTTTGTTTTTTATTTGGACAAAGAATTTATTTACCATTAATCTGTTTTTGTTTTTCAATACGAGGTAAAATTTACATGATATTTAAAATATTTATTATATAAAATTAATTGATATAAATGATTCAATCTCTTGTTGAAAATGACAATTGGTGTAATTTAGGTCAACTTTTGGACATTATGACCATTTGAAAACCAAAATTCAAACAGCCATTTGAAAAAGCTAGTTGCTTTAGCTTTTTGAAAATAGGTTTTGGGACCAGAAAGTCACTTCAAACAACTATTAATCAAATACCTAAAGCAATTGTTTGACTCGGTCAATTAGTCAAGATGCTTCCAAATAGTCAACAGGCTGGATTTCAGTTTCAGATCCTGAAGGCTCTTTTTAAAATTTTTTGGTTGAGTAAGCTATATGTCTGCTATCGCCTATGTTGGATTCCACGCTATCAACAAGCAGGGGAGGGATCAAGGAAGATGTAGACCAAACTAAACCCAACGGAAGCTACACAACTAGATGGCAAACTTACCAAAGGAGCCTGTTGATCTCTCATAGGTTCTCCCAAGCAAGGAGAATTTGAGCAATATGTGACTTGACTCATGAGATTAAAGGTGATAATCCGATCCTGCGGAATGTCTGTGTAACCATTGTGTAGATTGAAGACACTATGGTTAGGTCGTTAAAGGAAGGTAGTCGAATGAGGTATTATAGTTGGACAAGTGACTGGTAACTGTTACTAATCTACTACTATAGAATTTAAGAGATTTGAGTTCAAATTTCATCTAATACTGGTGTGTATCTCGTGTGTTGCACGGACATGTGTTGAAATTTTATAGCCTTTTTTTTTCCCCCTAAATGTTTGCACTCTTATCACTATTTTCAATTAAGGGTGTGTTTGGTAGGGGGTAAAATCATTTTTCCGGAAAATGATTTTCCTATTTTATGTTGTTTGGTAAAAAGTAAAGGGTAAAATCATTTTCAGGGGAAAATGATTTTACCTCCTGAGAAGGAAAATATTTTCCTGTGAAAATGGCCGTAAAATCATTTTCCTGGGGCTCGAAAACAACTCTGCTTCTGTAACTTCTGTTCGATTTCAGGAAAGTTTCAGCAACGTTCGAAAACCTTACTCCCTCTCTTGAATTTGGAAGTTTTGGCTCTCGTCATTGTTGGAAGCCGGTTGAAGCACTCTCGCCGCTGTATTCGAGAGTTTTAAAATCGATTTCAAGTGCGCTATTAGAATCAAGGAAAAGTCGAAAGAGAACCCGTGATAACGGTTTGGAACTTCAAAATATCTCCACCCAAATTGCAGAAGTCGCTATGACTCTACAAAAGATATCTAAATCCAAACTCGACATCGACCTTCTTTATCAAGAAGTGATGAAAACTGAAGAGTTTGAAGAGGACTTTTTGGGTAGCGCTTTCGATCACCTCGCAAAGCGTGAAAACCTTGCAGAGGGCTTTCTAGCGAAAAGTGACAAATTGAGAAGGATTTGGCTTGAAAAATTCAAGGAGAACAATTGAATAAAGTGATATTTCTCTTTCTCTCTTTTTTTGGTCTCCCCTTCTTTGACTAAGAAGAACAAACAGTTGAGAATTATGTCTTTGTGACTGTTTGATGACTTTGTAAACACTACTAAATTGATCGTTTATCTATTAACTTAGCCTATTAGTATCAAACACTTGAGAATTATGGTACTGGAAAATGATTTTTCATTCCACCAAACAGCAGAAAATGTAGGTGGAAAAGTTTTTCCTTGGAAAATCATTTTCCATGAAAAATTATTTTTCTGGAAAATAATTTTCCCCCCTACCAAACACACCCTAAAAGTACTAATATATGTATTACTATTGGTACTGGTAATATTTACATAAAGTATTTTATTTTTGACATATTGTTTGGATTAGCGACTATGTTTTGAGTTGAATATTATTTTTTGGGTAATAAGAGAACAATTCTTATACCAGATGTTTTTAAATTAAAAAAAAAAAGAGGGGAAAGAGGGTGAAGTAGTTGGTGTCAAACGGTATGAATATGGTATGATTGTATATGTAACTTTGAAGTACATAAATGCATTTATTATATATGATTTGATGTTCTTATATATTATATTTCTCTTTTTTGGTTAAAAGTACCTTTAAAAAATGATACTTATTTTATAAATATAATAGGATCATTGGACACTTATCTGTAATCATGAGATGTATTTGACAAATATATCCATATGGGCCCGTAACTAAATTGTGGCACTTAGGAATGGAGACCTAAACTTATCTTTAAAATGATCCTAGGTTTTTTCAGCAATCAAATACAAATACATGGATATAATGTATATATCAATATATATATATATATATATATATATATATATATATATATATATATGTATATATATAATATATATATATATATATATATATATATATATATATATATATATATATATATTTGTGTGTGTGTGTTTGTGTGTATATATATATATATATATATATATATATATATATATATATATATATATATATATATATATATATATATATATATATATATATATATATATATAACACACACATATATATATATATATATATATATATATATATATATATATATATATATATATATATATATATATATATATATATATATATATATATATATATTAGATTTTCTTACTAAGAGACATTTGAATTTTATGTTTTTATCCCCCGATCGGAGAAAAAATTGAGAAAAAGAGCTTTATTAAAAATACAACCTGTGCTTTTGGAGCTTGAAATTATTAAAATATCAATAAAATCTTCTACAAACTTTACTTGGAATTTATGAATATAGCTATAATTGATCACTGCATCGACAAAATTAGACCAGAGCCACAAAAAGGAAAATAAAAACATATTATTATAAGAGGAGATAGCAAAAGTGGGAACAAATTGAATTTGACTTATTATTATTTAAGAGATAGAAATAACTTCAACTCGTCACTCCGAGTAAAAGGGGAAAATAGTTATATCTTTACAGAAAGAAAGATTATACATTTGTGTGTAAATATTGGGAGTAATAGAAATAAAAATGTCATTGTCTTTTGCCAAAAAGACAGAGAAGACACATACTTATTGAATTAAATACAGCAAAAAATTATAATATTCTTTGCTTAACCAAAAGGGTAGAGTCAGGAATATCCTTAGATTATATTATCCTTTTTTGATTTGAATTTTTAACTGTTAAATATTATAACTTTGATACTTAATGACTTCTCAATTGACATGTGACTAAGAGGAGTTATCCACATAGATTAAAGAGTGTTGAGCCCCCCTCCTCCAAAAAAGCAACACTTTTTAAATTACTTGGAATATGTTTTAGTATCCTTCGGCCTAGGAGTTTAGAGGGATGTCTCTTCAAGTCTATTAATATATTTGAACAAGGAATGGTGACCATTGCAATATCAAACTATTCAATTTATTGTGGGATTTTTATTAATTTATTTTAATTAAAATTACAGTTTATATTTATAATCTTGATTTATTTTAAATTTGCAACCATTAAAATAATAATGAAATAAAGAAACAATCATTTAATATTGATACCCGAATGTGAGTAATAAAATATGACCATTATTAATTAATTAAAATTATATTTACTTACATCATTATGTTAAATTTATAACTATTAAATTAATTGAATAACGAAATATAATCATATGGTGTTAATATAAAATTTAACACAACTAATAGGAGACAACCAACAAAAATATGCCATTTTTCAAAACACCATCAACCTATATAACCCATTAAGTTTTATTGTGGAATTTTCATTAATTTATTATAATTAAAATTACAGTTTATATTTATAATCTTACTTTATTTTAAATTTACAACCATTAAAATGATAATTAAATAAAGAAACAATCATTTAATATTGATACCTGTATGTGAGTAATAAAATATAACTATTATTAATTAATTAAAATTTGTATTTATTGAAATTATTGTGTTAAATTTATAAATATTAAATTAATTAAATAAAGAAATAACCATATGGTATTAATGTAAAATTTAACACAACTAATAGGAGACCACCAATAGAATTGAAACATGCCATTTGTTAAAACACCATCAACCTATATGTACTCATTCAGTTTTATATTATATATATGATACGATTGGTATGAATTTTTCACCATCCACACCCAGAAGACGTACTGTTTGACTTAGCCCCTCAAAAAAAAAAACAAATAAAATAAAACAACATAACATAAACAAGTAATTTTGACGATTAGCTACATGACGGACCCTGCCCACTAACGCCGACGACCTGAAAAGATTCCCAAATTTTAAATTGTTCAACATGGCCTGGATAATTACTCCATCTAAACATATCATATTGATTTATTTTTCCTCCCCATTACTCACAAACACCCAACCAACTCACTACCCCGCCCTCTATTCAACCATTTGACTTGCTTCTATTATATTTCTATAAATATTACATGGAATTCAATTATATTACAAACTAGCAAAGCCTACATCATACATCCGATATTATATACTCTCGCAAGCTACATAAGTAAAATATATATGAATGATCGCTCATATGCCAAATGCACATTGAAAAGTACATATATATATATTATATATATATATATATATATATATATATATATTATATATATATATATATATATATATATATATATATATACACACACACACATATACATATATATATATATATATACACACACATATACATATATATATATATATATATATATATATATATATATATATATGGTAATAGGAGTACATGCTCTCGGGATTGTGTAATAATTTGCCACAAATTAGTACTCATGACTACATGGAAGAATCATGAAAATTAAACCCCATTGATATTTAGCATTTTGACTTAATGATAATCAGAAATTTTTTTAAAGAAACTGGGATGCAATGGCAATAACCTTCCCCAATTAATAAGAATAGTTTCGAGTTCAGCCAAAAGAGATGAGAATGGATTATCAAGGTATATCAACTTATCTCATATTGACATGTTTACGTGCAAAAACGAGTCCAAAAGAGAAAATCTCACCTGATCTCGAACACTAGACTTATTGTGGGAGGATTTTGGATTTGTTGAAGTGTAGATGGAGTAGAAACCCCCGTGAACCATTGCATTGTCACTAGGATCTCGAAGCAAATCAGCCACGGGCACAGGAAGAAATTGCAAGTCATTAAGCCACTCCAACGGCTGCTCGGTGCCTCTCCAAGCTATAACAATATCTCTCCTCCCAAGGAGGGTCTTGGCCTCATCAGTGGCCACCGCAATATACCCCATCCAGTTCGACTCCTTAGGTGACGATTCCCTTGAAAGGGAGGACAAGATTACATCAGGTCGAAGCAGGGACGCCCCTGCTGTGGCATAGAGATACTTAGTCACCTCATACTTGTAGAGATTATTGACGCCCAATCCCACCATGGAAAAGAAATTTTTCATGTTATATCGACAATCACCAGCATGTCTGGACGTCTTTTCCTTAATGAAGGAGTCATAGGTTGCCTGAGCCATTTGGCCATAGTGAATGATGTAACGTCGGAGATCAATATCTAGAGGGCTTAGCATTCCTTTCCAATGGGTTTGGCCGCTAAGAACTCTCCATTTACTCCCTATGTTAAAGATGTTGGCCATGGATCTCTTTTGTGTTTTCTGGGGCGAGGGGGGTTGCAGGGCTTCGGCAATCCTACGTAGCTATACAAGCTTAACAATTACAAGCTCAATTAGTAGAACTGGTTTTTTGATGGCTTGTCAAGCTATGATTGGTGAACACCCCCCCCCCCCCAAAATATATATGCATATTGGTGAGGGGTTACTTGTAATCAATTATTTTATCCAACGCTTGTCAATTAATATTTTAATTTCATAAAACATGTTGTGAATAAATTATAAGTCCTGGACGTTGAGATAGGTGCTTTCGTCAAAGTAAACATTTGTCGTGACCATGCTTGTTCAATTATGCATTTACTAATTTTATTTTTGTTAAATTTTCACATGGGAAAATCTTCTTGGGAAAAAACAAAAAAAATAAAATAAAAAGGTTTTCACATGTACTTCCATAAGGACCATGAACATCCAAAAACAGCATATATATTTTTTGAATTTTTTTTTTGGGTTTCATAGAATAAAAAAGAGCTACTACCATATACCTATCTTGGAGCAATTTCGGTAAAATTAGTTTTATAACCCAACCGTTAAAATTATTACTCTCGTGAACTTTCAGTTTTTGAGACTAACCGCTTCAAATACTGAAAAATTTGTGTACGTGTCTGACTCTCAAAGGGGCATTTGTAGGAGGCAAAAATTTGTTGACAAATCACATGGCACCACGTACAAAAATAAAATAATTTTTCTTTGGCCAATTAGGAGTTGCCACCTGTAAAATTGGCTTTGACGGGCCCATTCAAGTGGAATTAAATTTTGGCCAATCAAAATTTGCCATGTATCATTAATATAAGTTAGATCTCTACTTATATTATAGCACATATTCCATACCATGTGTGCATGTGCAAGAGACGACTAAGCGGGTTAATATAAGTTAGATCTCTACATATATTTGTGTGAGACCTAATAAGGTTATGGCCTTATTTGTACCCTTAGGACTCCAATCAGTGACTTGTGACTAGAATCAACATTTGTTATCTTAATGTGTTGCCAAAGGATCATGAGTGGTTCGGTCTGACGGGACATGTCTACAAAAATGAGTTAGATTTGGTTGAGAGTCTTGTGAGAAGAGGAAGATCATTCATGGAATCTCATTATTTTCTATTCACCGGTGCACCAGTTATGACATATGGGTCATAATTGTGAATATGAAATATGATGGTTTGATGAGATTAAAATGAGACATCCTACTAAGATTGAAATGATCTAGGGTACTTGCATCTTTCCAACTACTCACGTGCGGTCCTCGATGAGAGGTCATATATTTCGAATAGATGTATAGCATCGATCTCTCACAAGTATGCCGGTCGCACAGTCTATTTGCCCAGTATGAAGATTGTATAGAAATAAAAAGAAAAATATATTTTTCTTAAGGTGGAAATAAGTACTCCCTCATATGTGAGTGGGAGATATTGGACTTAGGGCCTAATACACCCATAAGAGATGCAGACCCAATAAGTCGATGACTTAAGTTCCTTATAAACCCTAGTTCCTCGACTGTCCTTCTAATATGAAATGGAGGTCAGTCTATGAGGTAGAACATCAAAGAAACATTGAGGGTTCTCTAGAGTGGGTTTTCTGCACAAAACCTTAGGGCTCTTAGGCTATGAGATAGTGAAGGTTCTCTGTATTGTGAGTTCCTTCTATGACTAGTAATTCAAGCCAAAGTTCAATCGTCTTCCACTCTTAGATTAAGGTAAATTTGCTTACGCTTAATCCTTTATATTAATTCCTTCATTACCCAAACCATAGCTCTTTCTATTCATATGGATACTACCCATATGCGTAATACCCGTATGGGTACTATCTACATGGGTTATTATCCTTGAGTATCCATGTGTTTATATATTTACAAGCCAATACTCGTAACTACGAGTAACGAATAGACAATATGGTCCGTCAAAAGTTAGGAGGAAAATTCAATTTCAACGATTCGAATCAATATTTGAATATCTGGTCGGAAATTTTAAAAGAAGTTCAAACCTAAATTTTGAGTTCCGTATTCTTTCATTTCGATAACATTTATCTCCACTATGACAATTTAGTTGACATTTTTTGCCACTAAAATAATTCAGTTGACATTTTTAGCGATTAGAATAATTTTAACAGTTTCGATTCAAACTTGATCATCTAGTAGGAAAGTTTAAAAGAAATTCAAATATAAATTTTGAGCTCCAAATTATTTCATTTGATTAATATTTATTCTCACTATGACTATTGTCATAGATGTTAATTGAATTGTTGTGGTAGAAAAAAATATTGACTAAATGAAGGAATGCTGAATTGAAAATCTGAAATTGAACTTGTTTTAATTTTTCTCATTCAATAAGCAAGTTTCGATCTAAATCATTGGAAAAAATGTCAACTTAACTATCTAAGTAAGGAAAAATATCGACTGAATTGTCATGACAGAAATAAATGTTGGCCAAACAAAATAATGTTGAACTCAAAATTTAAATTTGACATTCTTTTAATATTTCAAATCAGATACTCAAATTTCGATTCGAGCCATTAAAATTAAATTTTACTCCTAAATTTCGAGTGACATTATCATCTAAGAAGAGATTTTTAAAATGGTTCATTCTACATCAACATAAATTCAGGAAAGGACAGGGGAGTCAAGATATTTCCATTCAACATCATTGTCACCAAAAACACCATAACTAAAGCAGTGACAGTAAATAATTCTCTCCACGAATTATACTTGAAAGTGACAAAATTCAAGATAAGAGGGACATGGTTCTTGATATTAGACATAGTATATGTGGGATGGATGGCCCTAACATGACTATTAGTAGAATTTGAGGGACTATCAGTGGGTTGAGATGAGAGAGTTTTCTAATGGCATGAGAATCCAGAGATGGGTCTTACCAACTCAAGACAAAAATCATG
The DNA here is from genome assembly GCA_029747015.1 of Carnegiea gigantea. Classification (NCBI taxonomy): domain Eukaryota; kingdom Viridiplantae; phylum Streptophyta; class Magnoliopsida; order Caryophyllales; family Cactaceae; genus Carnegiea; species Carnegiea gigantea. The sequence goes on along the minus strand of JAKOGI010000108.1, from coordinate 961,541 downwards.
GAGCTTTTCAGGAATAATGAGATGAGATTACTACAGGACACCAAAAAAGAAAAATAAAAAAGACGGAGGGAATAGGCTCAATGGTAGAATTTAGAGCTATGACCCCATTGGCCATTTTGCTGCAGAATTACTGTAAATATAATCATCGCATATAATTTCCGTTGCAATTTGTACTATGGCCGTATTTCGTAGGGCCATGATCACATTGGCCATTTACTCGCATTTCTGGTTCGACTATGTTAATTTATATCTATTTTATAGGGAAAAACTGGAAATGAAAAATAAAAAAGTTATATTAGACAAACTCAAAGGAGATTTTTTACTCAACAATGCACCTGAATTCCATGCTCTAATTGCAAGTTCTAAATTTGATCCCTCAATTGGATGAAAATGTATTATAATTTCTTTGTCGCTCATTCGCAAAAATAACAATAAAATGTACTATAAATCCAAAAATTACATTTAACATAAGTGTCTGAGGAAACATAGGATTTGACCTGATCCCCCCAAAAAACAAACAACGAATTGAAGTTCTTTCTCACAATGCAAATGGGGATATGTAAGTTGATGAAAACAAAAGGGGACAAGAAAAAAACCTCACATGCATATGAACTAAAAAGTTTGTTGTAACAAAGGTGATCACATACGTTCTAATCATGCTTAATAATGTATGTCTTAATAATTAAAATATTAATTAAGATATAATTGTACAACATTTAAGGCATCGGTTTTTATTTTTTTGAAAGTAGAGATAATTATTGACGTCAATATATAATTGCTTAAAAGACATTGTTTTGGAACTTTAAAAAGAAGAAAAGAGGTTTGTTGGTTTGTTGCGGGCGGACATATTTAAACCAAGAGAAATATAGCATAGTACTCATTATTTATTTATCTCTCACAAGTCATAGTCCTCTAACTGCCGTGCACCATTTTCTTGCTGCACCATGCCCATATTCTTCTGATCAAGCCACCACTATTCAGCCTGTCACCGCCTCTGTTAAGAAGGGCGATATCACGATCAACGGCGAGCTTGAACCCGGCATTGCTTCCTTGCGTGCCCGCCACACCATGCAAGTAGACCTCCAAGTTATGAAAACCCGCAGAAGGCTTCAAGAAGGGTGACTTGGTGGTGTCAATGCCAAGAACTTCTCCCACATGAGCGAACCCAATTCGTGGTTGCGTTGGGACAATGTCTGGGTTGTTTTGAATCCTCAGGCACCGGAGTTGCTCGTATTTGGAGTAGGTCTTCTCGAAGTTGATATCGCCAGCATGAGGGCTGGCAAACACCATTGCAGTAACTAGGCATGCTTTGTTTGGTGATTGGCTAGTTGGAATGTTGTACTATGTGAGCCGCATTTATGGTTGCAAGCGCTGCTCCTAGACTGTGACCTCTTACGCTGATGCTGATATCCTCATCCTTGAATTGATCTACCAGCCTCCTCACCTCGGTAAGGACCTAGAGATAGACATGCTTACAGAGGAATTAATCTCTATGATTTCCAACCACTTATTTTCGAATTTTTGAAAAAGCATAAAAAATGTGATCCCGATTCTTATAAATTGATTCTCATTTCAGGTCGCTTGCATCCAGCAAATTTAACTTCAGGTTTTTGAGTTATAAAATGCAACGAAATTGGCCTTGGAAGACATAATAATATGTGATAATCTAGATTGGTCCAGGAATACTTTTCATTTATTTTTATTTTATGGACCTACAAAATGTACATCAAAAATACAGCAAGTAGCTCATTGTAATTATTTTATTTTTATGTTAATGTTAAAATCATCTATTGTTATCTAATACTCTTCATTTAATTATGACACATTACAATAGTGTAAATCTAATGTCCCTTTTATCTATATATTCGGAATGATTGTATAGGATTTGCTCATACATTGGAATCCACGTCCCAAGCGCCCCCCGGCCTCTTGGTATGGACTTTTTATCCATCGACACCGAGAAGACGTACCGTCTGACTTAGGCCCCTTCAAAAAAACAAATAAAATATATAAAACAACATAACTTTTTTTTAGGGTCTTGGATCCTCCATTTTAGTGAAGTCAAGCTATTGTTAACGCAGTAAAGGATAAAACTCTCTTATCACAGATTTTCTCTAATTACAATACTCAAATCCAAGACCTTATTTAAAGGGAACAAATATTAAAATATTTAAACCAATCTATGTTGATATAAAATAGTATAATAAATACATAATTTTGACTATTAGCTATATGTCAACCCCGCCCACTAATGCCACAACCTGAAAAGATTCCCAAATTTTAAATTGTTCAACATGGCCTGGATAAATACTCCATCTAAACGTATTATACTGACTGATTTTTCCTCCCGACTACGTACTCACAAACACCCAGTCAACTCACTGCCCCGACCCCCTATTCAGCCATTTGACTTGCTTCTATTATATTTCCACCAATATTGCATGGAATTAAACTATATTACAAACTAGTACTCACAACTGGAAGAATCATGAAAGTTAAACCCCATTGATATTTAGCATTTTGGCTTAATGACAATCGGAAATTTTTATAAAGAAACTGGCATGGCAAGGGTAATAATCTTCCCTAATTAATAAGAATAGTTCCGAGTTCAGCCAAAAGAGATGAGAACGGATTGTCAAAGTATGTCAAATTATCTCATATTGGCATATTTACGTGCAAACATTAGTCCAAAAGAGAAAATCTCACCTGATCTCGAACACTGGACGTATTGAGGGAGGATTCCGGATTTGTTGAAGTGTAGAGAGAGTGGAAACCCTTGTGAACCATTGGTTTGTCACTAGAATCTCCAAGCAAATCAGCCACGGGCACAGGGCGAATTCGCAACTCATCAAGCCACTCTAACGGCTGCTCGGTGCCTGTCCAAGCTATAAAAATATCTCTCCTCCCAAGGAGCGTCTTGGCCTCATCAGCAGCCACCGCGATATAATGTTACGGATTGGACCAATTGTAAGGTATGGGATTTATCCCACATCGGTTGTATGGGCAACTGATGAGGGGTTTATAGACTAAATGGGCTCTCTCACCTAATAGGCTAGTCTTTTGGAATGAGTTCTCCTATTTGGTCAGTAACAATTGGTATCAGAGCCAACTCGGAGTGGCGGCCTACAGAGTGGTGGCCTGGGGGAGCCAGTCGTGACCAACGTGGCCGTGACCAACGAGGACTCGGAGTTGTGACATGGGAAAGCCAGCCGTGACCAACGAAGACGTTGGCCCTTAAGGGGGGTCGAATGTTACGGATTGGACCAATTGCAAGGTATGGGATTTGTCCCACATCGATTGTATGGGCAACTGATGAGGGGTTTATAAACTAAATGGGCTCTCTCACCTAATAGGCTAGTCTTTTAGAATGAGTTCTCCTATTTGGTCCCTAACATAGGTGATGATTCCCTTGAAAGGGAGGACAGGATTAGATCAGGTAGGGGCAGGGCAGCGACACCCCTGCTGTGGTATAGAGATATTTTGTCACCTCATACTTGTAGGGATTTGGAAAGAAATTTTTCATGTTATATCGACAATCACCAGCATGTCTGGACGTCTTTTCCTTAAGGGAGTCATAGGTTGCCTGAGCCATTTGGCCATGGTGAATGATGTAATGTCGGAGATCAATATCCAGAGGGCTTAGCATTCCTTGCCAATGGTTTTGGCCGCTAAGAACTCTCCATTTAACCCCTATGTCAAAGATGTTGGCCATGGATCTCTTTTGTGTTTTCTGGGGCGAGGGGGTTGCAGGGCTTCGGCAATCCTACGTAGCCACAGGCTTAATTAGTTGAACTGGTTTTTGGATGGCTTATGAAGTTATGATTGATGAACCACACGCCCCCCCCCCCTTCCAATATATATAAATATTGGTGGCTTGGTACTTGTAATCAATTTTTTTATCTCATGTTTGTCAATTAATATTTTCATAAAACATGGTGTGAGTAAATTATAAGTCCTAGAAGTTCAGATAGGTGCTTTCGTCAAAGTAAACATTTGTCGTGACAATGCTTGTCCAAATTATGCATTTACTAATTTTACTTGTTTTAAATTTTCACATGGGACAATCTTCTTGGACTCTTGGTGCAGGGGCAAAAACAAAAAAAGGTTTTCACATATACTTCCATAAGGACCATAAACATCCCAAAACAGCATATATATTTTTTGAATTTTTTTTGGATTCATACTGAAGAGTTAGATCGCCCTAGAGGGGGTGAATAGGGTGATCGTATAAAATTTTAAAATCAAATTCGAAAGAAAAAATTAAGTACGGAAATTAAATAAACAAAATACGTAACGATATTTTAATGAGGTTGGGCCTCAATTAGGGCTAGATCTTCCCTTAGAGTTATCCAACTTTAGGATTCAATACTCTACTTTTCTTATGAACTCTCATAATCTCTCAGAGCTACCTCACTCTAGAGATCTCAAGTACTTAAATCAACCTCTTGATTTAAGTATGGAGGCAGTTGTGACCACACCCCAACTCCTAAGTTCACTCCTTAATAATATTTTTCCTCAAATTCACTCAACAACTTTTTGTCACAAAGATTGCTCAGTACAATTACTCAAGGAATATTCTCAATGCTGTTTTTCACACTTGGTTTCTTGCCTTTTTCCTTTTCAATTTGGTCATCTATTTATAAGCATTTCTGGACAAGCACCAAAAAGGAAGTTCTGATCAGATTGTACTGATGCTGATTTCCAGGGCCTTGACTTCTAGTTGACAGCATCTGATTTGATTTTCTTGCTAGTGTTCTGCCAAGAGCTGCATGATACTCTTCCCAAAACATAACAGCCATATATTCTAAAATCAAGGGATCACACGAAATCTTTCTATGAATGACTTGCAATTTTGAAATTATGCCAAATAGTTAAAAGACGGTCATATTATTTGGTTTGTGTACAATAATTTTGAATGAAAAATAAAGTGCCGCAAGCATACGAATTTCATCGTAGTACTTGAGGGTCGTCTCCTCAAGGACGATGAGCAAGATTGAGTCACAAAAATTATTAAACTAACCCAAAACTAAACGCCATAGAATTAGATATTTTTAGGAGAATAACAAACAGTAAATAACAATAAACTTGGTTGACCACATTATAAAGCAAACTAATCCTAAGCCTTACTTGCTAATCTAGGTGATCACCACATCTTATGACAATAAACAAATACTCACCTAATTCTAATAGCCAGCCTACTAATTCCATGTAATAAAGCATAAAACCCAATGATTAAACATGATCTCAAACTGCCTACATAATTTGATCTAAATTTAAAAAAAAAAGGTCATGGGTAAACTTACAAGTCCAAAAGAAAGCAATTTGGCAAATTCACTTCATTACCCTCGCCTTGTTGAAGAAGACAAAGGGGGCAGATTGAATGAACCTAGGCTCCCTCCTTCAACAACTCAATCCAAAATAACAAGCTCAGCACTAACATGTGACGAAGCACAGCAACAAGGAGCGAGAGCAGAATGAGCTAAACAGAACAGTCATGGAGACCTCCATTCAAGGGGATTTAACACTGAGGGATTCGAGCACCATAGAAACAGGAGAAAGAAAACAGGGCAACTGAAGATACAGGGGAGGGGAATTTTGAAATCAATCAAGACTGAGCAAGACCAAGCTACAACTATCAAATATGCTCAAAATACCGCAATTACAACCGACTCCATGAAATTAGAATAGATATGGGATTGAAAAATAAAGAAAAAAACGAATAGAAATTAAACCCCAAAATTCTAAAGTCCTAATCTAAATCATTCACCAAAGCTAAAAATAACTCATAATCAGGAACTCCTACTCAAATTTGAATCTAAAATCCAAAACAAAGATGGGAGGTGAAGCTGAGAATCATATCAACCGGCATCCAGAAATCAATTCAATAGCAAATCAAAATTCATCAAAGCATACTCCAATTTAACAAAACAAAGCTGAATTAAAGGAAATTGCAAGTTAAAAATAGATCTAAATACTCGAAATTAAAACAGAAAAATCGACATGAACCCTGAAAATCGCTGAACATGAAATTCATCCCAAATTTATCTGAAAATTGAAAAACTATTAAGAGCCCTAAATTAAACCTAAAAGACCTAAACTAAAACCTAATTGATACATAATTTGCTCCGCATCCTCTATTCATACTCGAGCTTCTTCGATCTGGGTCGTCCATCTAGGCGATTTGCGGACGGTGGAGATACAATGATGATGTTGGGTATGCCAGCATGCTGCGGTGGCAGTTTAGGGTGGTGGATGGGTGCATGATGTTCAATGGTGATCGAGGAAGAAGGCTATGGTGCTATGTGGTTGAGAGAGAGAGATGAGAAGGTGGAGATGAAATGAAGATGGCCGAACAGCGAAGAAAGGGGAGGGTCAGGTTCTACGTTTTGTGAAGAGAGAGAAAGTGAGAGTTAAGGGAGGGAAAAATGAGTCACATGACGCCCGTGCAAGGCCAAGGTTTCTCTTTTTTTATTTTGTTTTGGGTTAAAAAAGAAAACAGGCTAGAAAATTTTGGATCGGATTTGAGTCAATCTGGCCCAATGCTTCATTTTCAGTATTTTTCATCATTTTTTCGCATTTTTCCAAATAATTAAATACCCATAAAATAAAATCAAATCAAATAAAAATCTAAAAATAACAATTATTTTGAGCATAAATCAAGTATAAAGATATCGTAAAAATAGTATATTTTAAGCACGAACAAATACCCTCACAATAAGATTTTGTTCGTCCTCGAGTAAAATAACTAAACTACCTAAAAAGAAATAGAAAATAAGAGAAAAGAAAATCTTAACTCACTGTTGTAGGAATCTCAGTTGTATTTAGCATATACAACAAGCCTGTTAAGCCCCTTGATCTCCCAAGTGGATGAGTGAGGTCTCGTGAGGGTTTTTAAGTAAAATACCCACAAAATCCAAAAAGAAAATAAAAACAGAAAATTGAAAATCTTTTTGGTTTTTTCCCCAAAGCTAATATGTACAAAACTTAGGAAAAGATATATACACGTTCTAATAAACTAAATCACCCATGTAGCCAAGATGTCAACCTTTATATAAACAGAATGTACTTCAAAACCCTCTACCCCATAAATGACATCAAAGCACTAATTTTTCACCCCACTGTACATTAAGATTCTGAATCCATTCCCCTGCTCGTATACAAGTGCATCATCATATAGGGCTTAGATTCACCAGAATCAAACTCAATCCCACTTGACTGACACAATTATATTATTGACATATTAACATTGGAAGCAAGCTTTTTCAGTAACAGTATTACCTCAAAGCATAACACCCATTGGCGCATCCCTTAAAGAGATACTTGTCATTCCAAATTTTATTTCATCTCTCTTTTTTTTCTTTGCTTTATTCATTATTTTAATTCATTATTTTCAAAGTAATCGTGTCACAAGCAAGTGGAAGAATCATTCATGGAAGTCTAAGACCTAAAGATAATGATGAAGGGATAAAGAAGGATTGGATTACACATCTATAATGAATAATTGGGGTTAGAATTAGGGCTTAGAATGACACACTAAGGTCAGAGAGCTATTGTGCACATCTTGCTTCCATACAAGCTAATAATCAAAATATAGGGGTTTTAAGCTAATCAGAAAGAGTACAAACGTCCCCAAAAACAAAAAAGTTATTTTTGGATTTTTTTAAAATTTCTCACAAAAAAAAGTATGTACAAATGGGCACCTCACTCCCACACCAAAATCTCACAATGTCCTCGTTGTGGGAACTAAGGTGCTAAGAAGCAAGCACATAAGCTATACAACCATAAAACTATACTAAACCACAAATATATACAAACTAGGGCACGATAAAAATAAAAAAACCGAAAACATAAAAGAGCCAAATCAAAATTAAAACCACAACTAAAACCAAAACAAAAATAGACATACATATTTATAAAAACCAAAAACCAAAATCAAAAAAGAAGCAAATGAAAAACAAAAACCAAAACCAACCAAACCAAACCAAAACTAGACCAAGACACATATAACAACAAAATAGAAACAACACAAGACTAAGGGGCTGCAAAATACCAAACTAGAAAACAATATCAAACTAAACAAGCTAGCCATAACAAAACAAAATAAGACTCAAAAGAAAAGAAACAAAACGCAAAACTAAAACACAACCGCCAAAACACTAAAGGGAAACAAAAACAAAAGATTAAACAAAAACTAGCAAAAACCAAAACTTACAAAAATAAAGAAATAAAACAAATTGAAACATAGAAACAATCCTAGATATCCACAACTAACAAGTATTCACAAAATCAGAATACAGCCAAGGATGATCATAGCCCACATGGGCCAGCATATCCCAAATTGCTCCTCAAGATTGATGACCCGTATATTCACAGTCCTAAATATCCACAACTAAGTATGAAAATAAAAGAAAACAATGCTATATATCCACAAATAAGTACAAAAAGAATAAGAGAGAAAAGTTAGAACGATCATACCAGGTTAGGTGCAAAAGTACACCTAAGCTATACTTCTGGAAATCTGCTTAGTTAGAGGTCTCTGGAGCATCAGTTACTCCATATTAAGCTGAAAAGTACTACTCAAATCAAAACTCGTTACAGCACGTGTTAGCTTATCAAACAAAGAAGCCCAACTCTCAATCACATAGAAATAGTGAAAAGTAGAGAGTTTGAGATAGAAAGAGTTCATCTACCTAGCTAATAAAGCAAAAGCTGAAAAGTACTACTCAAATCAAAACTCGTTACAACATGTAGTAGCTTATCAAACAAAGAAGCCCAACTCTCAATCACATAGAAATAGTGAAAAGCAGTGAGTTTGAGATAGAAAGAGTACATCCACCTAGCTAATAAAGCATTAGTAAGGGCCTGCTTCAATTTATCAAATAGTTGAGCCCAATTAGAAAGGAAATGAACATACTCAGAATGAGCCAGTATTGAGGTCATTGGCCTAAAAATTATATCGACATGAACAAGCAGTCTAGGCAAAATAGTGGGTGCAAAGTTCACAAGTCTTGTAATATCAAAAAGTACGAGAGTCTGGTTTAAATCAAAATTCTTAATGACAATATTATTAGACTCGACAATTTCAGACTTGCAATATTCAAAAGGGAGGTCAGGTTGGACAAGATCAAAACAAAATGATTCATATTCAGCACAAAGATCCACATCCAAACTCACATTGGTATCAAACTCACATGAAAAAGATTTATATTTTATACAAGGAATATCATCGTCAAAGTCCAAAATAGTGGATTAAGTTACCTCATTGCATAACTCCTATGAAATATCTTCCGAATCATCTAAATCATAAGGCTTAACTTCAGTCGCGGTGCTTAAATCTAACCCACCAAGAATCTCAAGGTCGTCGCCCACCTCAAATTCACGAGAGTGGGTAAAAGGGGCGGGTGGATCAGTATAAGCTAAGACATCTTCAGTGACATCTTTAGGTGAGCTAGTGAGGGATGCAAAGTCTGGTGATAGAGACGTAGCGAGGTCACTCTCTCGTTCTAGATGAGACAAAGGCATGTTTTCATTCAAGTGGGGCGTAGATTGATAAGAGGGATCAAAATCATCATTAAAACTAACCGTAGGTTCAGGAGGTCCTAAACTAGAGTCAAGCTCCTTACCATTCCCTTTACTTTGATTAAAACATTGAGAATATTTAGCAATTCTCTTTGTCATGGTCTCTATTATTTGATCAGTCATATCATTGATCTTTTTTTCAAAACTTCTACATGTAGCATCAACATAAGCACGACAAGGATAAGTATGAGCATCATGATCAGTAAACTCACAATAATCGTATAAAATAGGATGCACACAAGAATAAGATGCATCATATGAATTCATAAAGTGGTCTGGAGGATAAGGATTAGCATGAAAATCATACTCCCCATGAGTTGGGTATGTAAAAGTCTCGTTAGCTTGCTCAAACACATAGGTTTCCAAAGCCAGTTTTTTAAAGAAATCCTAAACTTCATCTTGAGTTTTAGATAATAATTCTATTGAACATTCAGGACAAATCAATTCAACATAACACCTCGACTCAACATTTAGAACCATAGCAATGACCTCACAAATTTTTCATTTTTCAAAATTATGATTCCGTTGAGCACGATCATCATTAAGACTTGAAAGATAACTCCAAAAAGGTTCATGCTCATATTACAGGAAATGAAAAACTGGCATCTTGTTTTTAAAATTTTCAAAATTTTTCAATTTTTAGGGGTTTTCAAGTTTTTCTAATTTTTTTGGATTTTAGGCTTTTCTAATTTTTATAGATTTTTGGATTTTTCACGACATGACCAAGTTAAGTAACAATTAATAATGAAATAAACAAAATAAGATAGAACATATGCAACTAATAAGAAAGTAGCTAAGAAAATAAAAATATGACCTAATCTCACGCGGTCATCCCTGGCAACGGCATCAAAAAGTTGCACGATAATTTTGAATGAAAAATAAAGTGCCATAAGCGTACGACTTTCGTCGTAGTACTTGAGGGTCGTCTCATCAGGGACGATGGGCAAGATTGAGGCCACAAAAATTATTAAAACTAACATAAAACTAAACGCCATATAATTAGATATTTTTAGGGGAATAACAAAACAGTAAATAACAATAAACTTGGCTGACCACATTATAAAGCAAACGAATCCTAAGCCTTACTTGCTAACCTAGGTGATCACCACATCTTATGACAATAAACAAATACTCATCTAATTCTAATAGCCAGCCTACTAATTCCATGTAATAAAGCATCAATCCCAATGATTAAACATGATCTCAAACTGCCTACATAATTTGATCTAAATTAAAACAAAAAGTCATGGGTAAACTTACAAGTCCAAAAGAAAGCAATTTGGTAAATTCACTTCCTTACCCTAGCCCTATTGAAGAAGACAAAGGGGGCAAATTGAACGAACCTAGGCTCCCTGCTTCAACAACTCAACCCAAAAAAACAAGCTCAGCACTAACATGTGACCAAGCATAGCAACAAGGAACGAGAGCAGAACAAGCTAAATAGGACAGCCATGGAGACCTCCGTTCAAGGGGATTTAACACCCAGGGATTCGAGCACCATAGAAACAGGGGAAAGAAAATGGGGCAACTGAAGTTGCAGGGGAGGGGAATTTTGAAATCAATCAAGACTGAGCAAGACCAAGCTACAACCATCAAATACGCTCAAAATACTGCAATTACAAGCCAGTCTATGAAATTAGAACAGATCTGGGACTGAAAAATAAAGAAAAAAAACGAATAGAAATTAAACCGTAAAATTCTAAAGTCCTAATTTGAATCATTCACCAAAGCTAAGAATAACTCATAATCATAAACTCCTACTCAAATTCGAATCTGAAATCCAAAACAAAGATGGGAGGTGAAGCTGAGAATCGTATCAATCGGCATCCAGAAATTAATTCAATAGCAAACCAAAATTTATCAAAGCATACTCCAATTTAACAAAACAAAGCTGAATTAAATGAAATTGCAAGCTAGAAATGGATCTAAATACTCGAAATTAAAGACAGAAAAATCGACATGAATCTTAAAAATCTCTGAACATGAAATTCATCCTACGTTTACCTGAAAATCGAAAAACTATTAAGAATCCTAAATTAAACCTAAAAGACCTAAAGTAAAACCTAATTGACACCTAATTTGCACCGTATCCTCCATTCATACTCGAGCTTCTTCAATTTGGGTCATCCATCTCGGCAATTCGTGGACGGTGGAGATGGGATGATGATGTTGGGTGTGCTGGCGTGCTACGGTGGCAGTTTAAGGTGGTGGATGGGTGCGTGATGTTCGATGGTGATTGAGGAAGAAGGCTATGGTGCTGCGTGGTTGAGAGAGAGAGATGAGAAGGTGGAGATGAAATAAAGATGGCCGAACAGCAAAGAAAGAGGAGGGTCGGGTTCTGCGTTTTGTGAGGAGAGAGAAAGTGAGAGTTAAGGGAGTGGAAAATGTGACACGTGACGTGCGTGTGAGGCTGAGGTTTCTCTTTTTTTAATTTTGTTTTGGGTAAAAAAAGGGGCTCGGGAAATTTGGGTTAGGTTTGAGTCAATCTGGCCCAATGCTTTATTTTCAGCATTTTTTCCTCATTTTCCTACATTTTTTCCAAATTATTAAATACCCACAAAGCAAAATAAAATCAAATAAAAATTTAAAAATAACAATTATTTTGAACATAAATCAGGTATATAGATATCATAAAAATGGCATATTTTAAGCACGAACAATTTGGCTGTCATATCTCCTAAAATTGATTTTTTGAATATTTGAAGATCCATTTTTGAAGTGTCTGGTCGATTTCCATGATTTGCTCCAGTCGAATAAAAGTACATGCATATTCTTTCCTTGTGTATTTCACGTTTGTAGGTTAACTTGATTAGGTTTGTATTTAATCAATCAATCAAGTAAGATTATCCTTATGCCTTCTTTGGGCAAATCCATATCTCTAGATGTCTAATTAATTAGTTAATTAGCCAGATTCCCTTATATTTGCTTTTATATTTAGCTAAGGTCACACACACGTTTAACACTTCACATGCTTGTCCTCAGTTTTCCAATTTCTAGCTTAAGTTAATTTTGTGTTTCATCAAAACATTTAGCCACTAATATATTCGACAATCTCCTCCTTTTTGATGAAAGCCAAAATTATCTTATTTAGCTTTAATTGATTTAGTGCTTCAACTAAAAGATGGTAATGCGATATAGTGAGCTATTGTGATGTGGTAAGGCATATCAAGAATGGTAGCAAGATGGAAATATAACCAGTAAGCATGAAGATGTCCTAAGCTAAGTAAGAGAGTCATGACATAGTTTTAATACCATAACTGAGTGGAATAGCAAAGCGTAGAGCTTCTAGATAAAATATTGTTCATACCTAAGTGGAAGTAAGCATAGTAGTACTAGTTAACACAAGATAACATAAAACTACTAGCTAACATGACACTACTAGCTAACATATTTTTCTCCCCCCTCAAGATAACATAAAACTACTAGCTAACATGACACTACTAGCTAACATATTTTTCTCCCCCTCTTTCATCAAAAAGCAGAAATATAAAGCAAAATATGTCTGAGCATATCAACAGGATAAGGGCATAACCAACTAAAAAAGCAGGAGAAGAGTGGGATCAAAGCTTGGACTGGGAGGATTTGCTAGCGGCTTTGATGAGTTGAGTAGCATGGTTTGCGCACTGGACGTATTCGGCAGTACACAAGGGAACACCTTTGAGGGTGTAGTGATGAGTGACACTCCTCATACAAAGAAGATCATCCACTTTCTGATTAAGCGCAGTGAGTTGGCTAGTGAGGGATGTCTACAGTTCAGTGAGGCTGCTGTTCAAGATCATCTGATTTTGGGCAATGCCATCTAAAGAGTCAGTGTGTTTTACCAAGATGTAGTTGAGTCTGTCTGTAAAGTCTTGAAGCTCGTAGACTCGGTCGTCGAGGGACAGGATATGGTTAAGGAGGGAAGGTGGAAGAGTAGTAGAGGGAGATATAAGGCGAGGCTTGACATGCTTAGTAAAGTGAAGGGAGACAAGCCTTTTCTCATCTGGAGTCATGTATTCAATAAATTTCCAAACACCAGGAGCAATCTAGAAGAACTGAATATTTTTTAAGGATAGGGGAGTTCTGATAGGAATAGGTTTGGACTCGCGGATTTCATGCTCAAAAGGGACTCCAAAGTGCTTGAACACTAGGGTTAATAGGTTGGAGTAAGCCAGAGGGGTAGGACGTATAATTGAACCTACTTTAGCTATGTAGCTGAGGATGTATCGAGCATAGTTTATCAGCTTGCCAGTAATAAGAAGGTGTATGAGTTCCAGAGATTTGTTATTCAGACTGTCAGTAGTGTTGGGTTTGGGCAGAATGGTGCAAACAAGGACATAGTATAGTAGGCGAGGGTCGTGGTTAGGATCAAGTAAGAGAGATTGGACCCTTGGGAGGAGGTGGGGAGAGTGGCAAATTCTGCTAGACAACGGCGTTTGAGGTCAGTGGTAGAAAAATTAGGTTGTTGAACAGTTGGTAAATCAAGGATCTTATTCAAGTCGGACTCGGTCATGGTGTGAATCGGGTATATTTGACTTGACATTCAAGGGTGATAAAAGACTCGACTTTAACAACGCGAAGATTGGCATAAAACATTCGAACAAGTTGGGGGCAGTGCTCATCATCTAAAGCTAGTAACTTTCCACAAGGACTCCTCAAGAGATAATCGATAAATCCCAATTGTTCAGTTTTAAAAGACTCAATATCCACCCTTTCACAAGCATGAACTGAACGATTTACAAATCGGAAAAGAAATTTATCCCTAGCAATACTAGAATGAAACCAAGTATGAGGGATAACCTCGGTGGTGTGGGGAGGAAACCGTGGAGGATGTTCGTGGTCAGCGTGGGGCGTGACAGTGGGCCAGTGACCGTCGACGGAGGGCGGAGTGATGGTAGTGGTGAGCAGTGTCGGAGCTGGAGTCCGAGATGGTGAAGTGTTCACCGGCGGTCAGTAGAGGGGTGGTTGTCGGCCAAACCGAGATCCGGGCACTCCGGCAAACAGGCCCAGTTTTGGCGATAGTTTTGTGAGGTTTGGGAATGGTGGAGGTGGATTTTGGTGTCTTGCTTTTAGGTGCTATGGTGCTTCTTAGAGAAGTGGCTATGGAGGTTGAGGAGTGAGATGGGTGGAAGATGATCACTTTATAGGTGAGAATGAGGCCTTGAAATTGAGAATCAAGGTTAGCGTTAGAAATTTGGAAGGATTGAGGTAAGAATATGGTGAATTTGGGAAGAATTTTGCCTGGGATTTTCGGTGAAGAAGAAGGAGATCTTGGATGGGGGTTTCGGGTATGGTGGCTGAATGGAGGAGAGAGAGTGTGTTTCCTTTCTTGTTTTAGGTAAGTCAATTGGGTTCAAGGAAGGAAGGGTATTTTTTTAAATATTATGATTAATTTCCTTTCTTGTTTTGGGCAAGTTTGATTGCACGTGATCAGCTAAGGATTGTTAAGGGAGGATAGATTTGCTAGTGAGGTAAGAGAATGTTTTTATGTCAAGAACTGAGACATTTTAATTTATGGAAATGATTAAATCCTGTTGGTAGTTGACGAGAAAATTATAGAATAATTTTTCTCTGGTCGAACTTGCTTAATTTGTTATGTTCTAGACTCATATTATGGCATTGAAATTATTTTTCAAGCCGAAACAATGGAATCTAGCAACACATAGAAGCGTACCTGAGTTTTATGTCTTATATAATGATCGGTTGCTATCAGAAGTTTCATTTCCCTTTTGCGAGTGAATTATGCCTGTAGTGTACTCCATGAACTGAGTTAGTCATAAGGAAGGACTCACCCTCAATTCATGCATTTATATTTATCATTCCAAGTTCATGACGTATAAAATTAAATCTATCCTCACTCAGAGGTTTAGTGAAGATATCAGCTAACTAATACTCCGTAGGCACAAATTCTAAAGTGACGTTACCTTTTTCAACATGATCACGAATAAAATGGTGGCGTACCTCAATGTGTTTAGTGCGTGAATGTTGCATAGGATTTTAGTAATATTAATGGCACTTTTATTATCAGACTTAATTGGAACCTCTTTGAGATTGATGCCCAAGTCTCGTAACTGCTGCCTTATCCATAGTAGTTGAGCACAGAAGGCACCAGCAGTGATGTATTCTGCTTCTGCTATTGAAAGAGAGATGGAATTCTGCTTCTTGGAGTGCTAAATGACTAAGCTTGGTCCAAGAAACTGACATGTACCTTGTGCACTTTTTTTGTCAACTTTATAACCTGCATAATCTACGTCAATGAATCCAACTAAAGAAAAATCTCCCCCTCGAGGGTACCATAGTCCTAAATTTTTTTGTCCCTGCTAGGTATCCAGAAATTCATTTTACACATGTTAAGTGTGACTCTTTGGGAGAGGCTTGGAATCTAGCGCATAGACATGTACTGAACATAATGTCAGGTCGACTGGCAGTAAGATAAAGTAATGATCCAATCATGCCTTGATAGGCTTTTTCACTAATAGGTTTACCCTCTTTGTCAAGATCTATCTTTTCATTAGTGGCCATCGGTGTCTTGGCATGTTTAGCTTGGTCCATTTTGTATTTCTTCAAAAGTTGAGTGACGTATTTGCTTCTATTAATAAAGATGCCATCCTTACTTTGTTTAACCTGAAGTCCTAAGAAAAATGGTAGTTCCCCCATCATGCTCATTTCAAACTCTTTGCTCATAAGGTTGGAAAATTCTTCACACAATGAGTTATTTGTTCCAAATAGTATATCATCAACATAAGTTTGAATAATTAAGAAATCATGACCTTTTTGTTTTAGTGAACAAAGTTTCATCAATGTGCCCTCTTTTATAATTGTGATCCAAAAGAAATTTGCTTACTCGCTCATACCAAACTCTAGGTGCTTGCTTTAGGCCAAGTTTGTGCACGTGAGCTAGAAAATTTGGATCTTCAAAACCAGGAGGTTGTTCTACATAGACCTCTTCTTGTAGATATCTATTGAGAAATGCACATTTTACATCCATTTGATAAAGTTTAATGTTCTTATATGATGCAAATGCTAGGAGTATGCGAATAGCCTCTAATCTCGCAGCTGGGCAAATGTTTCATCAAAATCGATGTCTTCTTCTTGATTGTAGCCTTTAGCCACTAATCAGGCCTTATTTTTTATAACAGTTCTGGTTTCATCCAATTTATTCCTAAAGACCCATTTTATTCCTATTACATGGTGATCTTTTGGTCGTGTTGTGAGTGTCTTGACTTAATTTTGTTCAAATTGGTTTAGTTCTTCTTGCATAGCATTTATCCAATTTGAATCATTAAGAGCTTCTAGGTGATTTCTAGGTCCTATATGCGATACAAATACAAAGAATGCACAAAAATTACACAGAGATGAGTGGGTTCTTATACTTGTGGATATATCTATCAATAGATTATCCATTGGTGGGATGATTTATACGTGAAGTGTTTTTGGCTTACCTCATGTTGTGACGTATTAGGCGGGGAGTTTACTTCATCTGTGGGTTCTTGGGGTGAAGAGTCTTCTTGTTGTTCTTGTGGTAGCTTATTTGCAGAGTTTGTTTAAATGAAGATCCTAGACTATAGATCCACTTAACACTCCGTCACTAGACTCATCAAAAATCACATGAATGCTTTCCTCGATAGTTTTGGTGTGTTTATTATAAATTCTATATGCCTTACCATGCATAGAATAACCCACTAGTATTCCTTCATCACTTCTAGCATCGAACTTTCCTAGGCTACTTTTTCCATTGTTATGAACGAAGCACTTGCATCCAAAGGGTTTAAAATATGAGATGTTGGGGCGTTTACCTTTAAGCAATTCATAAGATGTTCTTTTTAGGATCGACCGAATTAAAATCAATTTATAACATAATTGGCAGTATTCACTGCTTCAGCTCAAAAGTTTAAGAGAAATTACTTTTGCATATCATCGTGAGGGTCATATCTTCTAAAGTGTGATTTTTTCTTTCTACTACACCATTTTATTGTGGTGTACATGGTGTTGAAAATTTGTGAGCAATTCCATAATTATTACAGAATTCTATAAATTCTTTTTGATCAAACTCTCTACCATGATCGCTTCTTATAAATGCGATTTGTGAGTTTGTATAAACTTGTAGTTGTTTGCAAAGTTTTGAAAATTCTTTAAATGCTTCGTTCTTTTCTTTTAAAAATGAAACCCTTTGTGAAATGAGAGTAATCATCTATAATTACAAGGATATACTTACTGTATCCTAAACTTTGTACAGGTATTGGTCCCCGTGAGGTAGTTCTAGTAGTTTGGATGTACTAATATTATTTTTTGGTTTAAAAAAGTTGCGTACTTGTTTTTCTTTAGCACAGGCATCGCATACATGATCATACTCAAAATTACATGAAGGGAGTCCACGAACTAGTTCCTTTTTTGCTAATTTCTTAATTGTATGCATGCTTGCATGACCCAGTCTTCGGTGCCATAGCCATTTTTCCTCATTGTGTGTTGCTTTAAAACATGACAAATTATGTGAAGGAACATTGTTAATGTCTATGGTATAAACATTATCTATTCTGGCTCCGTGAAAAGAAACTTTCTCAGATTTCTTGTTTTTAACTATGCAATGAGTTGAGTCAAAGACCACTAGGTTTCCTTTGTCACACAATTGAGATATGCTTAATAAATTAAATTTCAATCCATCAACTAAATAAACATTATCAATGGAATTAGAGGGGTTTTTACCTATTTTTTTGATTCCAATTATTTTACCTATGCTTTTGTCCCCGAAGGTAATGCTTCCATGTCTTTTCTTTTTGATCTCAATAAACAAGGAAGCATTACTGCTCACGTGCCTTGAACATCCGCTATCGAGATACCACAAGTCTTGTCCGAATTTCAAGCACACCTGCAAAACAAAAAATCAATCCTTCCTACTTTTGGTGTTAAATCTAGATTCGAAGTTATAAGCCACTATGTTAGGTGGTCTTGTTCCTTTAGGGACCCATATTTGAATGATTTTTAAGGTGGGTTTTCTGATTGGGCATGAATAGGTGATATGACCATCCTTTGAACAATAGTCACATGTTTTGACATTCATTTCATGTAAGGTGGGTTTTATAAAGAAGTTTCTGTAATTTTTCTTCTTATTAAAGTGGTTATATCCGATTCCTCCTTTATTAAAGGATGCTCTTTGAGTGTTAAGCAGTCCATCCAAGCTTTCTTATCCTTGAGTGAATTTAAGGATTGTTTTGTGCTTATCATCACATTTGGTTGATAATTCTGAATTTTTGGTTTCTAGATCCTTAACTTTTACATGAAGTTCATTATTCAATTGTTCAAGGTCTCCAATTTTCTGGTTTAATTCTCGTACCTTTTTCTTGAGGTCTTTATACTTAGACAAATATTTTGGTTCGAGATTAGCAAAGCCAATTAAGGCATCAACTAGTTCATCTTTAGAACATTCATATGGAGCTGATATATCTACTACATCAGTACTTTCGCGTTCAGATGGTTCACCATCCCTGGCCATGAGACAAGTATTATTAGTGTGTTCTTCATCACTTTCACTGTCACTTGTCTCAGTATCGCTCCAAGCAGCAATCATAGCTCTGTTGTTTTCTCTCTCCTTGAATTTCCTCTTCTCTCCCATTTTTTGAATTAGTGGGCAGTCTTTCAGCAAATGTCCTAGCATACCACAAGCATAACAAGAGCTAACGTTAGTATTCTCTTCATTGAAAAACTTACCTTTGGTGAATTTTTCATTTCATTTCGAGGTGGATCCTTTGATGTTAAATCCTCTTTGGTTGAATCTTTTCTTCAGTCCTATTTTGTTAAGGTCGCGCACAATAAGGGAGAGAGCTTCATCATCATTGCTTTTCGGATCTTTGTCTTTTGATGTGTAATCTTCTTTTATGCTTTTAAGGGCAATTCCTGTCCTGGGGCTTTCTCCATCTTCCTCCCTGAGATGGATCTCATGACTTAGGAGTTTGCCAAGGAGGTCATCTAGTTCCAATCTCTTGAGGTCTTAAGCTTCCTCAATTGTAGTGACCTTCAATGCCCATTTGTTCTTTGGGAGGCACCGAAGGATCTTGCTCACCATTTCTCCATTTCAGTAGCTCTTGCCAAGCGATTTCAGATTATTGGTAATGTCAGTGAACTGAGTGAACATGTCCTTTATTGATTCGTCCGCCTGCATTTTAAACAGCTCAAATTGATGGACAAACATGTTCATCTTAGTCTCATAAAGCTAGCTTGTTCCTTCATGTGTAACAATTAGCTTATTCCATATTTGTTTAGCAGTGTCACAAGCAGAGATTCTGTCATACTCATTAGCATCTACAACATAATAGAGAATATGTTTAGCTCTAGAGTTTTTGGCGAGTATTTCCCAATCAGTGCTTGTATATTGATCTTTTGTTTATCAATCTCTTCTCCCTTGTCATTTTTTGATCTTAGGCAGAGTGTATGGTCCGTTTTTCACAATTTTTCTTAATTCCGTGTCAGTAGATTCAATGAAAACCTGCATAGAATTTTTCCAAAAAGCAAAATTTATTCCTTTAAATAAAGGGGCTAACATTATAGCGTCCTTCAATATTGATATCTCCAGACAAGGCCATGATCGTCACCCACTCGACTGTTAAGTCAAAGAGTGTAGGACTGGCTCTGATACCAATTGAAGAGTCAAATCGCCCTAGAGGGGATGAATAGGGTGATCGTACAAAACTTTAAAATCAAATTCGAAATGAAAAATTAAGTGCGGAAATTAAATAAATAAGATACGCAATGATGTTTTAACGAGATTGGACGTCAATCAGGCTTAGATCCCCATCTAAAGTTATTCAACTCTAAAATTCAACACTTTACTTTTCTTATTAAGATGAACTCTCACAATCTCTTAGAGCTACCTCACTCTAGAGATCTCAAGTACTTAAATCAACCTCCTGATTTAAGTATGGGGAGAGTTGTAACCTCACACCAACTCCTAAGTTCACTCAATAATATTTTCCCTCAAATTCACTCAACAACTTTTTATCACAAATAGTGCTCAGTACAATAACTCAAGGAACGTTCTCAATGCCGTTTTTCATACTTGCTTTCTTGCCTTTTTCCTTCTTAATTTGATCATCTATTTATAAGCATTTCTGGACAAGCACCAAAAAGGATGTTCTAATCAGATTGTACTGATGCTGATTTCTAGGAAGTTCTGATCAGATTGTACTGAAGCTGATTTCCAGGGCCTTGACTTCTGGTTGATCGCATCTGATTTGATTTTCTTGCTAGTTTTATGCCAAGAGCAGCATGATACTCTTTCCAAAATGTCATAGCCATATATTTCAAAATCAAGGGATCGCACGAAATCTTTCTGTAAATGACTTGCAATTT
The DNA here is from genome assembly GCA_029747015.1 of Carnegiea gigantea. NCBI lineage: Eukaryota > Viridiplantae > Streptophyta > Magnoliopsida > Caryophyllales > Cactaceae > Carnegiea > Carnegiea gigantea. The sequence continues at coordinate 940,640 of JAKOGI010000108.1, read as the reverse complement.
TGAAATTATGCCAAATATTTAAAAGATAGTCATATTATTTGGTTTGGCCGTCATATCTCCTAAAATTGATTTTCTCAATATTTGAAGATCCATTTTTGAAGTGCTTAGCCGATTTCCATGATTTGCTCCAGTCGAATAAAAGTACATGCATATTCTTTCCTTGTGTATTTCACGTTCGTAGGGTAACCTGATTAGGTTTGTATTTAATCAATCAATCAAGTGAGATTATCCTTATTCCTTCCTTGAGCAAATCCATATCTCTAGTTGTCTAATTAATTGGTTAATTAGCCAGATTCCCTTATATTTGCTTTTATATTTAGCTAGGGTCACACACACGTTTAACATAGGCTTCGTATGCTTGTCCTCAGTTTTCCAATTTCTAGCTTAAGTTAATTTTGTGTTTCATCAAAATATTTAGCCACTAATATATTCAACACATTACAATTAAAAAAAAAAAAAAGAGCTATTATCATATACCCATCTTGAAGCAATTTTGGTAAAATTATTTTTATAACCCGACCATTAAATTGTTAGTCTCGTGAACTTTCAGTTTAAATGATTTTTGTCCACAAAATTATTGATGCACGTAGCAACTAGCAATCAATTACGCATTTATATGGTTATGCCACATAAGTAGTTTCTTGTGGGTTTTAAGACATTTGGCACAAAGATTAAGGGGACAATAGAGAAGTAATGAATCTAAATTATTAATAAAATAAAAATATAAATTATCAAAATCTTAAAGGCAGGTAATTCGGGTTACCTCTGATAAAAAATGAATAAACTATTTAGGTTAGAATACAACACAAGATTTCTTGTCTTTTTAGTAACCAAGACGAGACTTTTTCCCCCACTCTTAAAGGCAGGTAATTCACTTGCCCATTTTTTAGCTTTTTTTTCTGATTTATGGTCTACAACAATTTTAAAAGAAGGATGTTTCAGACATATAATATGGCTATACTATGTTAACAGCAATATTTAGAAAATCTTAAAATGCTGTAAGGGAAGTAATTTGTGTGATTTGGTGTGATCTCAGTCATAAAAATTATGCATTGACTAAATTTAAGCTGTTGAATTTTTTTAAAAAACAGAGAGTTTGTCTATTTAAAGTTAAAAAACTGTTCTCATTTCTCTCCCATTTGGACTATATTTTACTAGAAGAAGTAGTTTCTCCAAATAAAATAAGCTTTTATTTCTAATTAAAAAACAATTATCTGCTAAGATAGTTCGTAATTCTATTATTTGATAGTTTTTTAAAACAACCTTTAGTTTTTAAAGCACAGTTTGTTGAACTCCAAGTAAAAAATAAAGTAACATCCAAGTTTATCTAATAATTTTTTTTAATTGTCTGATAACTTTTTTTGATAGCCTTTTATTTTTATTTTAAGGTACAGTTTGTCCATTTTAAAGTGAATAAACAATGCCTGAGTTCCACTTCCTCTGTCCTAGCGTGTATGGGAGTGATTTGCATATTTGCTGTGATCTCACAGCCGTATAAAGTGAATAAAGTGAATAAATAATACCCCTTTATTTTTATTTTTAAGAAAAGTCTCAAATGCGTGTATGGGAGTGATTTGCATATTTGCTATGATCTCTCAGCCGTATAAATTTACATATTCACTAAATTTAAGCTGTAAATTTTAAAGTTAAAAAAAAAGCACAATTTGTCAATCTTAAAGTTAAAAGAAAAACTAATGTCCACATTTATCTAATAATTTTTTAAATTATCTAATGACTTTTTTAATGCCCTTTAATTTTTATTTTACAACATAGCTTGTTGATTTTGAAGGCTAAGAAAAAGTCTATGTTCTTCGCTCTTTTAGACTGTGGCCTACCTTCTCCAAATAAAATATCCCTTTATTTTTATTTTTTTTCCCAAAAACTTCTATGGGTGTTAACTATGTGATCCCCTATTATTTCGATTATATGTGAAGAATAAATTATTATCCTATTATCTAATAATTTTTTTCAATAAAACAAATACTGTCAATTACCAAGATTCCAATGGCCCATATGCTTCTCCAATATTTCATGCAAAAATTAAACTAGTCTCTCTTAATTTTATAAAAATTGCTCTTTGCCATAAACTATTTCCTCGTCGAATTCCTGAATCAGTTATTACTGATATGCGTGATTGAGTTGTAATTTTGCCAAACTCCGTTTTTTGGGCATAATTTTCTTATTTTGAGTTTAGTTTTCATGTTTTGACCTTCAATCTCAATTTTATTTGCTTTGTTTGCCAGGTGTCAATTTTCTCTTAGAGTTGGCTATGTCAAGGCAGTCATCTCTGAGCTCATAGGTGGTCTTTATTTTGCTCTATTGGTTTCTTCTAATATAGGGTTTTTGTTGAAATTTTTTTCATTTTTGTTCATTTAGGCTATTGCATTTTCACTTTCATGGGTTTGTTCAGTATTTTTCTCCTCATCCGCTTCTCTCTTGTCTTTTTTTTTTTCCCCCCCTTTTTCCCTTTGTGCTCCCCCCCCCCCCCCCCCTCCTCTGCAGGAGGAGATGGCATGTAAAGTAGGAAATCAAATTTAGAGGATGTCAGAGATGGAAAACCCAAAGATCTTTTTGCTTTCAAATATGATTTCAATCTATAAGCTAAATTCGCTTGTTATGTTCACTTTTCGAAAGTCACTTACCATGTTCATTATTTTAAAGTATATTTTATTATGTTGAATTTAAATTTGATGTTATCAATCTATCTTTGTAAGTTCTTTACTTTGGATTTCATGTTCAGTACTCTAACATACGTGTTGATAATTTTTAGTATTTACTACAATCTTCTTTCAATTTTTCTTGTTAATTTTAACTTCGGATTGGGCTTTTATTCTTTTATTTTTTTGAAGAGGATTGAAAGCCAAGAGAGGAGGTGATCCCTTGCGAAGTATTTTGCCATTGGAAAGTATATTGGTACAGTGAGGATGTGTGCTACATGTGCTACGCTTATCACACAGCTAGTCCCACGTACCTTCGTCGTTTAATCATAGACTATAATGTTGGTCTGAGTTAATCATCAATTGTTGTCCACTATATTTTTTCTATATCAATTAATTATCTCTTCCTTCTTTGATTCTTATGTCTAGTAGTGTAGGCACCATATAGGATCTATCAATTCATATTAGCCTTTGTATCAGTCAAGAACTAATTATGTAAGGAAGATTTATGTAATGCGATGTTGTAACAACCCAACATTAATAACAATAAATAATATTTTACTGTTACAAGACTGGTTACATCTGAATCTCTCCAAATTCCATGTCAGTGAGATCTACTCTGAGATTTGTTGTTGTGAATTAATATTCTACTTTCTCTCATTTTGGCCCTATTTGGAAATAGTTGCTAACTGTTTGTATTAGTTGTTAGCCGTTAGCTGTTTAAATTAGTTGTTTGCATTAGCTGCTTGTAGAAAAATTGTTTGATAAAGTTAGTTGTTTATACGAAAGATGTTTGATAAAATTTCATTTATATCCTTATCATCTCTACATTACTTCTTAATAGAACATACTTTTTATTCTTTTTCAAAAGAATTAAATTGGTGTCACATGTATAAAGTAACTTCATTTGTGATCAGACCAAAAAAAACGAAGCAAAACTTCATTGATAAAACCTTACTTTTTTACTAAATTCTACATAATTTGTATTCATCGTCTATCTTATTTCTTTTCAATTTATGCTTATGTAAATGATGTCAATGTTTTATAAAATTATTTTGTTATTTTAAATTTTTTTTTTTTATAAATTGAAACTAAAATTTATACGAATTTTTAATGACTTTATCTTCATTAAATTCAATTCATACAAATATAGTACCAAATGTTACTATTTTGCATCGATCCAGAGCTCATTGTCTAGGTAATTGAATCGGGGACTGAATAATATAAAATATAAATATCAAACATTCATAAAGGTGCATGGTGAGAGAACCAAATAAGTTTGATATAATATACTAATGCAATTAAAAAATTTACACCAAAAAGTATACTACTTGGCTAAAAAAAAAAAAAAATACAAACAATGAAAGAAACAATACAACTTTAATGGTTTGTTTTTGTCTCCGAAAAAAAACAAAAATAAAGAAAATGACTCTACTCTTGTTAATTGTCAAAATCTAATTGGGTTCAAATGCTACTAGTATAAACTTGCAAAGAACACTTTATGATACTATATACTCTTTCTATTTTATGAAAATAATATTATGTAAATATAATTCAATAGCAGGTAATGAAATTTGTTTGGACTCTTGGACAAATGTGCCATTTCTACAAAAAGCTTTTTTGAAAAGGCTAATGAAAATAACTTTTCAGAGAGAGCTGTTTGGGACCAAACAGCTGTTTCAAACTATTGTTTATCAGACATTCGCTTAACTATTTGACTTGATCAAAATAGCTAAAACACCTCCAAACTGTTCTTTTTCCCCAAAAAGCTATTGTCACCAAAGTATTTGTTCCACTTGTGAACAATTTGATATCCAATTTTATCTAACCAAAAAAGGGTAAATAATAATTCAAAGGAAAAAGTTTAAAATATGAAAACTAATTACTTAGATCTCTAGTGATATGTATGATAGTATGTACCTCTGTAAACAAGTGAAACCCCACACCAGGGTGGCCGGTGGGTGGTGGGAGAAATGTAGGTGAACTTGACTAGACATAGATCTCAAAGTTTATTCCCTATTGAAAGCTAGCTCCAAATTCACTATAAGAATCCGTGTAAATAGAGATCGAAAAATGGAGACCGAAAAACAAAACGGTCTTTAATTAACTTTGGAGACTGAATTCAGAGACCGAAATACTGGTATTAAATTGAAATCAATTTAGAGATCGAAATTAATATGTGGTCTCCACTTGAGATCAACACAATTTTGGGTCTCAAATTTTGGAAACCAAATGTGATTTTGGGTTCAATTAGAGACCATCAAAAAAATTTCGTTCTCAGATTTAGATACCAAACTCTAAAATTGATTTTCATTAGAGACTAAAAAAATTTTTGGTCTCAGATTTAGAGACCAAACTCCTGGCACAGTTTCTATTAGAGACCAAAATAAATTTCGGTCTCGAATTTTTTAGACAAACTTCTAGAAGGGGTTTCAGATAGAGACCAAAAATTCCGGTCTCTAAGTTTGGAAAAAATTCAAGATTCTTCATTTGCCATAACGCCGGATTTCTTGAAACTAATTTTAGAGACCGAAAGGAAATTTGGACTCTAACTGAGACCGTTTCTGAGTTGGACTCAAAACGAGACTACTTTTAGAAACTAAATCCTCAATTACGATTTCACTTAGAGACTGTAATTTGCCGGTGACAGACTGCGGTCTCAACATCTCCATTCTGTTTTAATTTTTCTCACCCAGTTCAGTCTCCAGTTCCACTCCATCGACCCTCTCTTCTCCTCGCTCAGCCAGCTTTACTCGCAACATCTGCTCTCTCTTCCAGCAACGGTAGGCAACATTCCAGTGACAAGGTTAGTATTTTCCGCCTCCTGTTCCTCTCTATATTCTCTACGTCCTAATAATTCTCACTCACGGCCTCTTGTTATATGTACATTGCAAGTTAATTAGGGTTCAAAGCAGCCGGCTTAGCCGGGTTTGGTGTTTCACGCGAGTTGTGTTCTGGCAAGTTGTTTACACGAGCAGGTTGTTCAGGCAAGTATTCTAATTTAGTTCTACCAATTGCATTCGATTGCAATTGTTTGGTGAGTTAGGATTCCTCGGTGAATGTGCTGTTCTAATGTCATATTGATGACCTTGCCATTAATGAATTGATCTCATCTTCCAAAAGTGAATGAGTACTGCTTGTGAGTAACTTGATTATTGCATTTTGATTATCTGTTCATCAATGGAACGTCTTGAAAACTCCTGTGTCCTTGGATATGCTTGGCCGCATTTCTAATGGATCTGGGAAACCTATAGACAGTGGGCCTCCTGTTCTTCTTGAGGCATACTTGGATATTTCTGGTATATGGCTTTGAGGTGTCCGAGAGATTGGATATTTCTGGTATTCTAATTTAGTTCTATCAATCATCCATCAGTAAGAATGTGAGATACTCCATTGTGGACACATTGAGTCATAGAATAGTACACTATGCACATGCCCTACTAAAGAAAAACTTTTAATAGTGAAGCAATTTATGATCACATCTTTATGCAAACAACAAAAAGAAAGAATAGTGATACTCCTCTCCGGCCTTTACACTATTACAGCCACCAACTAAAAGCAATAGCTTTAACTGCAACTTGGGAGGGACATTACAGAGATAATTTTTGCAGCTTGTCTCAAGGTCTATTAACCATTCAAGGTAACCTAGAAGATAATTGGCAAAACTTTCACTTGGAAGATCATAATTATATTTAGTTAAGTTGCAGTAACTGCATTTGGAATTTCCCCCAATTTTAGTTGAAAAATCATGCACTTACTGTAGAGTGCCTTGGATTTCTCATGTATATGTAGTAAGTCAATATGATAGTGGCTAATTGAATTTAGTTGCATAGAGGTTTTCTTACATAAATCATGCACATTAGCCGTAACTCTCCAGCTGAAGGAGAATTCCAAGAACCACTTGAAGTGGATTCAATAGGCAACTGTGCTGGTCTTGGCTTGGTAAGTTTGGCTTGTAAATAAGATTCTTGTTCAAGATCAAAGAGAAGACAGAATGAATATCCTAATAATAGTAGTCAGTTTATAAGGGAAAACATGGATGTCAATGAGAAAGGATGCTAGACATAGAAACAAAAAAATGTATGTCTAATCAAAACTAAAATAGAAGGAAAAGTTATTGTGACTATCTAATGGAGCATACTCCATTCTGACCATATTTAGTTCACCATCTAGTCCTAGTTAGAAGTGCACAGCACACAAGCAGCAAAGAAACTATACAAAACTTGGAACCAACCCCCCCAAAAAAAAAATCCCCCTTTTCTTCTCTTTTTCAACCAGCAAGGCCAGCATAGATCACTTCATAGATAATAATGATGTTATTTTACATCATGGGATGGGGGCAAAGGTTGGAGAAATGCAATAATCCTACCTTTTTGGTAAATGATGAATGATATAGTCAACAAGTTTGTCAGTGAATTGGATAAGATTAGGGATTTACCACCACAATGTGAAGTGCAATTAGAAAAATGGGCGACGTTCATCTCAATCTCGGCTTCACAATGGTTTTCTATAAAAATGAAATGCAGCCAGCAAAATCATTACCCCCGTTGCCGGGGATCGAACCCGGGTCACCCGCATGACAGGCAGGAATACTCACCACTATACTACTGCAACTCTTGTTTGAAGGAGTGAAACTCTTACGTATGGGATTCTCTCAGTGTGTCCAACAACTTTCGTACACAAATAAATAAGTGTACCACACATTTTCACATTTTTAGACGTGATAAAATTGATCTGTGTTTGATTAATTATCTAATTCAAACAATCTAGATTTTGACTTAAATTGAGGCTAGAAATCAAGTTATGACCTCAACCTAAATTGACTAGAGCCAAGACAAATCCATATAACTTTCGTGCAAAAATTGCTTTTATTTTGTAGTTTTTTGTCATTTACTCATAAGTGTAAATCCAAGAACAATGACTAATAGTCAAGTGGCAAAGGCATATGAAACTTAAATGTCAAAATAATTAAGAGCTTACCTAGTGGCAGATCTAAGTATTCTGGGTGAGATTTTGAAACTTCTCAATTCTAACTTCAGGTGGTCTAACGACAAAGTATTGGCATTGTCAGTCTATTTGAGACTTACCTTGAAATAGGGGGTTTGGTAGGCATCTTATTCACTATTACAGAAGAAACATAGTTTACATTGTATGAGTATCCCTTTTTGTAATATTAAAATTAGTAGAAATTCATAATAATTAAATTGAATAAAATCTAATTATGATAGTTAGTGTAGTTGAATTCAGATACAAAGTAATTATTCATACTAGTTACCTCTGTCTATTATTTACTTAACTTATCGAGCAAGGACTGCATTAGATATATGTAATTGCATTCGTTGCATGGTGCCGAATAGTATTAACATAATTGGCTAGTAATATGTACAGTTCCTCATGAGACAATGGATCCAAGTGGGGAATGGATGTACAATAGAATAGAGGGGAAGTATCTAAGCAAGGTATTCATTCAGAAAGTGGATGAGTTTATTAAGGTTGCTTGTGCGCAAGAAGAGTTTCAGAGGTGCCAGAAACCGAAGTATCCCTACGTGAAGTGACGCAATGTACCATACCTTGATGTAGACACTATCAAGTTACTTTTGTACCAGCGAGGGTTTTGTCCAAACCATTACAGGTGAGTGCATCATGGTGAAACATTTGTCGAAAATGATGGAGCTCCAACTTTCTCATCTGATGCACAAGTAATACCCAACCCTATGAGGGATATGGTGATGGATGCCTGATGAATCTCTATTTTGTACTATTTTTAGCCCCTATTTGACCCATTTCCCCCCCCGCTTTCACGTTTAATTGTGTTAAGGAAGGGTCAAATCGGCCTCCTTTTGCATACTTTTAATTCATATAACATCTTTCGATATTTTCAGGAACTCTATTGAAGAAACAGAAAGATGAACAGCATTTAGCAGAAAGGAGTGCCAAGAAGGCGAGAAAAGCTACGAAAAAGCGTCGCACGGAAGCCTCGGAGAATCGGACACACGCGACAAGGAAAAAAACCGCGACAACCCGACAAACCCGAACCGGCGCCACGTGGCATGGCCTAGCCGTGCCACGCGGCACGACCGTGCCACATGGCACGGCCTGGCCGTGCTGTGTGGCATGGTTGTCCTTTTTGCCGGGTCCCGCGTTTTCGTCCGGCAGAAATTTGGCACGGGGCCCCCGTGCCGTCTGGCACGACCGTGCCACTTTAGTTGTCGCTGTTTTATCGTGTTTTGGGATTGTAATTCCGGGTTTTTTTTCATTCGACCTTTTCTTCTCTCTCGTTTTAGGCGATTTCTAGGGCTCTTAGTTTTTGCTTATTGTGCTATTGAATTCAAGCTTTGGATCAAAATTTGTTGACGCTTTCGATTGAATATTGTTGCAGATTGTTCAGGGTACACCTTTCTACCCCTTTTCTTTCGTTTTAGTTCAAGTTCTATATTCCTTGACATGTTATTGTTCTTGATTGAGATGTTGTTAGAAAACATGTTTAGCGGCTAAATTCCTTAATCTTGGATTGGGCGTAGCCCCTGTGATGTAAATTGGATTGTTAATTCTAGGTTTTTGTGAATTACGCCAGAGTATAATTGAACTCTCACTTAGCATGCCAGGTGTTCGATGAATTGCCTGAGAGGGTTTCATTCATGTTCTTAATTAGAGTTTAGGAGACTAACGAAAGTTAGGTCCTTTACTTAGAGTAGCTTTGTGAGCAATTGAATTACTTGACACGAAAGTAGTTGGGGGTGCAATTGGGAATTTAAATTACATGATCTTGTGGTCTTGTTATTCTAGTTTCACGAAAGTCGACAACTAGGTTAGTCTGATCAGCCTAATGACCTTCGAAAGTAGGCGTAGATGCTTTAAACCGGTAATAATTCCATTTCAATTATCTTACAGGCAGATTCACACGACCTAGTGTATTTTCCAATGAACGTCATAGTGCGGTGAACCCCAATCCAGGATTTTCTTCTCATTATTGTCTTAGACCAAATAGAGTTAGAATTAGTTAAACCAACTTCACTCGACAACTGCCTAGCTTGAGTTAGTCCAATTAGTTCTAGTAGTTGAAACCAAGTTCCCTGTGGATTCGACCCGTACTTGCCGGTTGCTAGCTACAGCTACGCCGTGCACTTGCGGTTAAGTAAAACTGCTAACAAGTTTTTGGCGCCGTTGCCGGGGAGCTTGCGCCTTTCAATATTAGAACCGATTAGCGTACTCTAGACTAGGCTTTTTCTTTTTCTTTTCATCCCTTCATTGTTTCCCTTCTCCCCTTTATTGTGCTTGAAACTGTTTTACGCCTTGGTAGTGTTGGTTTTGTATGCGCAGGCGTAGTCAAAGGGATCAACCACTTGCCCCTTTTGACCCTGAAATCGAAGCCACTGCTCGAAGGCAAAGCGGTGAAAGGAGAAGGCACCAAGCACAAATACAGATGGCCGAGCCAAGCCAAAGAGTGCTGCGAGATTATGCCTTGCCACAAGTATCGGGCGTAACCTCCTCCATCGTTAGCCCCGCCATCGAGGCTAACAACTTCGAGCTCAGCCCCGCACTGATCACATTCGTGGAGAGGGAGCAATTCAGCGGGCACCCCTCGGAGAACCCCAACGTGCACCTTCGCAGGTTCTTAGCGAAGTGTGATACCATCAAGGTAAATGGGGTGTCTACTGATGCAATCCGGCTGCGGCTCTTCCCATTCTCACTGCGGGATAGAGCCAGTGACTGGCTTCAGAACGAGGAGCCCAACTCGTTCACCACGTGGGAAGTACTCTCCAAAGCATTCCTCAGCAAGTACTTCCCACCTGGAAAGACTGCCAAGCTGAGGACAGACATCACCTCCTTTGCCCAGTAGGATGGTGAGTCTCTATATGAGGCGTGGGAGAGATTCAAGAACCTCCAGCGCCAGTGCCCCCACCATGGAGTTCCCGACTGGCTCCTAATCTAAACCTTCTACAATGGATTAGAGCGGTCGGTGAAGATTTCAGTTGATGCTGCAGCAGGGGGTGCTCTTATGGGCAAATCTATCGAAGCAGCAAAGGCGTTGTTGGAAGAGATGGCTTCCAACAACTATCATTGGTCGAGTGAGAAGGCCACCCCCAAGAGGGGCGGTGGCAGGCATGAGATTGACGCTGTGACGCTCCTAGCGAGCAGGGTGGACGCCCTTGCACAGCGCCTGGAGAAAGTGACCACCTCGTCAGCTACTTCTGTGGGGTCGTCCATGGGGATCTATGCTGTTTGTGAGGCCTGCGGTGTACAGGGCCATACTACCGTTGAGTGCTACAATGCCCCTTCTAGCATTGAGCACGTCAACGCCTATCATACCTACACCCAACCTCCTCAAAATAACCCCCACCCCACCTCCTACAACCAGGGTTGGAATACTCGTCCGAACCCCCTCTATAAAAACCCCAACCCTCACCCTCAGAACCCCAACCAGCCACCTGGTTTCCACCACCGAGCCCCCTACACTCCACCTCCTCCACCTCCTGAACCCACATCTCACCTGGAGAGCCTTATGGAGCGCTTCATAGCGACCCAGACTACGACAAATGAGACTCTCAAAGAAAATATTCAGGTATTGACCTCCAGAGTGGATTCCATGGCCGCCCATCAGAAAACCATGGATACACAGATTGCCCAGATTGCTCAGCAGGTGAGCCACCTGTCCAGATCTCAGGGGCAACTTCCGGGTCAGACCGAGGTCAACCCCCGCCGCCAAGTCAATGCCATATCTACTGTGGGCGCGGGGTTAGAAGAGAGCCCAGTGATGGTTCTCCAGGAGGTAGTTCCGGTTTCTGCTTCTGCCGGAACTGAGGGAAAGGAGAAAAATGAGGGTCTGAGCCCTATTGAGGAAACCCGCCATCAACCCATTGATCGCACTTACCACCCTCGAGTGCCTTTCCCTCAACGACTGGCATGGTCTGAGCTCGTTCAGCTTGAACCTAGATTCGAGCGATTTCTGGAAATCCTACGCCGAATCTATGCCAGTAGCCCCTTCTTGGAAACGCTCCAGAGTGCCCCTGCGCAATGGAAATTTTTACGAGAGCTCCTGTCCAAGAAGGGAGCATCTAGGGAGGCTTCTATAGCTTCCATTGGCGGCTCCTGCAGTGCGCTCTTGCAAAGGCGGTCGCCATCCAAGCTGCAGGATCCTGGCAGCTTCTCCATCCCTTGCTGTATAGGGGATGTGCAGATTGAGAGAGCTCTCTGCGATCTGGGCGCTAGTGTGAGTATCATGCCGCTCTCTCTCTGCAAGAAGCTGCGATTATGGGACCCCACACCCACCAGCATCACTATTCAGCTCGCGGACTGCTCCATCAGGCGTCCTGTGGGCATCCTGGAGGACGTTCCGGTCCAGGTGGGGAATTTTCTGGTCCCGTGTGACTTTATCGTCCTTGATATGGACGATGCCTTTCCGCCCCCCTTCATCTTGGGTCGCCCCTTTCTCGCGACCGCAGGGGCTGTGATTGATGTGCAGATGGGCACCATGTCCTTCACCGTCTGTGGCGAGCGGGTGGATTTTCAATTTTTACCACCCATACCACCTCCCGCCCCAGGTGCACACTCTGCGCTTGCGGCCCCGACCGTCTCCACTCCTCCAGCTGTCGTAAGAGTGGAACTTCATGACTGGGGTGGCGGATCCCATCTGCGGCCGCCTGCTCTGCCTCCCCGACCCCCACCGCCCACTACTGCTACTGGCGGGCCTCCTCAGGCGATACTGATGCCTGACTTTAGCCATGGGGAAGTGCTGGCTCACTCGTCATTTCCTTCTTCCATCCCCACACCTCCCTACATCACACGAGCATCATATTCCTGAGGTAACGGTCAAGCTTAGGACCTAAAACAAGCGCTTCTTGGGAGGCAACCCAAGGTATTTATAGTTCTTAAAAAAAAAAAAAAAAAGCGAGTGTGTGTGTGTGTGTCACCCACCCTTTTCCCCCCTTTCCCTCCCCTTGTTTCTTTTCTGCGTCCTTTTCATTGAGGACAATGAAAATCTCAAGCATGGGGGTGTGAGCTCGTCGCTTTCTGGTAACATTGTGGGGGTAGGTGATGATATCACTTGCATTTGCATCATTTAGATAGGATTTCATGTCATGCACTTTGTTGTTTTTGCCTTTTTATTTTATTCGAGCATATAGTTTAGAGCATATAGGATTAGCTTTTGCATTCAAAAGGAGAAATGATCGAGTCGGGCATTCGTAAGCTTCTCAGGTACCATCTCTTACCCTTCTCTTCATTATCCTTTATAACTTTATTGCTTTAGTAGTTAGTTTTATTGCTTTGAAAAAAAAAAAAAATTTACAGTTTGCGAAAACCCCTCTTGTGATGAGATTGAAAGGGGTGATGATTGATTGATCATGTTGGGTTGTGTGTTGAGGCGTAACTTGTCTTGGTGTGAGTTTTTGGGCAAATTGTGTTTGTTTTGTCATCTGTAGTTTCTTCGCCCTGTGTTGCATGCTAGCTACCCCTGAGATTCATGTGGCTTGACTTGACTAACCTTGATGAATGGGACATACCCCAGAGTAAGTCACTTGACTGTGGTAGGTTTACCTGTGAGATTTTGAGCCTAATGACTATTCATTACATATAGTCTCCATTTCCCTTCATGTGTGACTCCTCCATGATGCATCTCTAGAACTTGGTCTTGTTCTCCTTGAAACTGCATTTAGCAATTACATGTGCCGACATGATTGAGGCGATCTTTATTCATGTAGCCACATTAGCCAGAAAGCCACCCGTTGTTGCATGCTGTCCCTTTGCTAGCCCTTTGAGCCTTTCCCCCAGTCGTTGTTGTTGCACCACATTAATTACACGCTTGACCTGTGTATACTTCCTTCATCCTTGTCAAGGTGTCTAGTGGGGCGATACTTCCACAATGTAGTTGGGCATGTTTGGGGCATTTGATCATTCACTGCGGGCATAATACTAGTGGCTCGTTTTGGGAAAATTGCGAATTAATTTTTGTACTTCCAACGCTATCCAATGTGCATCCTTTTTTTTGCTTCTCAAAAAAAAAAAAAAAAGAAAATGAAATGAGAAGTTGCAAATAAAACGGGTAGCATGGAAGCTTTTTGCAATAAGCTTGTTGTTTTCTCCTTGAGGTTTTTGCGAGCTTTGCCACTCAATTCGTAAGTTGGTGTGAAGTTGTATCTATAATGCTGAATTGTGGAAGTGTTCCTGCTCCCTAGTCTTTGACTAATAGCTCCACTTTCCCAAATTATTCCACTTCTCACCTTTGACCTTAGCCCCATTACATCCCTATTGCAAGCCCTCATGATTGACACATTGCATATTGCATTCTCGTGGTGGAGAGTAGAGAACTTTACCAAGCATATGGTAGTTGCCTGATTGGTTGGAGTATTGAGCGTACCCTTGTTACATATTTCAAACACATTGAGGGGAGTGCTCCACTTTGCCCTAAAGTGAGGTCCTACCAGTCCTACTTACTCACCATTTGTTAAGGAAGGTTATGTCTTACTATGTGCTTCAATATTTGGGGTATGTTGTGTGTTTCATATGGGCAAGATGATTCATGGGTGACATTGCATACATTTTCATTGAGATTATCTGCCGCACCTTGACTGGACTACCTTCTATGCATGATTAGCGTGATTCATCGGCATCCATCCTTTCCCTTGAAGAGGGTGTGTTTAGAGGTCCACCATCCTCCCTGATTTTTCATAGCATAGTCTTGCTTGAGGACAAGCAAGAGATAAGCATGGGGGTGTGATGAACCTCTATTTTGTACTATTTTTAGCCCCTATTTGACCCATTTCCCCCCCCGTTTTCACGTTTAATTGTGTTAAGGAAGGGTCAAATCGGCCTCCTTTTGCATACTTTTAACTCATATAACATCTTTCGATATTTTCAGGAACTCTATTGAAGAAACAGAAAGATGAACAGCATTTAGCAGAAAGGAGTGCCAAGAAGGCGAGAAAAGCTACGAAAAAGCGTCGCACGGAAGCCTCGGAGAATCGGACACACGCGACAAGGAAAAAAACTGCGACAACCCGACAAACCCGAACCGGCGCCACGTGGCATGGCCTAGCCGTGCCACGCGGCACGACCGTGCCACATGGCACGGCCTGGCCGTGCTGTGTGGCATGGTTGTCCTTTTTGCCGGGTCCCGCGTTTTCGTCCGGCAGAAATTTGGCACGGGGCCCCCGTGCCGTCTGGCACGACCGTGCCACTTTAGTTGTCGCTGTTTTATCGTGTTTTGGGATTGTAATTCCGGTTTTTTATTCATTCGACCTTTTCTTCTCTCTCGTTTTAGGCGATTTCTAGGGCTCTTAGTTTTTGCTTATTGTGCTATTGAATTCAAGCTTTGGATCAAAATTTGTTGACGCTTTCGATTGAATATTGTTGCAGATTGTTCAGGGTACACCTTTCTACCCCTTTTTTTCGTTTTAGTTCAAGTTCTATATTCCTTGACATGTTATTGTTCTTGATTGAGATGTTGTTTGAAAACATGTTTAGCGGCTAAATTCCTTAATCTTGGATTGGGCGTAGCCCCTGTGATGTAAATTGGATTGTTAATTCTAGGTTTTTGTGAATTACGCCAGAGTATAATTGAACTCTCACTTAGCATGCCAGGTGTTCGATGAATTGCCTGAGAGGGTTTCATTCATGTTCTTAATTAGAGTTTAGGAGACTAACGAAAGTTAGGTCCTTTACTTAGAGTAGCTTTGTGAGCAATTGAATTACTTGACACGAAAGTAGTTGGGGGTGCAATTGGGAATTTAAATTACATGATCTTGTGGTCTTGTTATTCTAGTTTCACGAAAGTCGACAACTAGGTTAGTCTGATCAGTCTAATGACCTTCGAAAGTAGGCGTAGATGCTTTAAACCGGTAATAATTCCATTTCAATTATCTTACAGGCAGATTCACACGACCTAGTGTATTTTCCAATGAACGTCATAGTGCGGTGAACCCCAATCCAGGATTTTCTTCTCATTATTGTCTTAGACCAAATAGAGTTAGAATTAGCTAAACCAACTTCACTCGACAACTGCCTAGCTTGAGTTAGTCCAATTAGTTCTAGTAGTTGAAACCAAGTTCCCTGTGGATTCGACCCGTACTTGCCGGTTGCTAGCTACAGCTACGCCGTGCACTTGCGGTTAAGTAAAACTGCTAACAAGTTTTTGGCGCCGTTGCCGGGGAACTTGTGCCTTGCAATATTAGAACCGATTAGCGTACTCTAGACTAGGCTTTTTCTTTTTCTTTTCATCCCTTCATTGTTTCCCTCCTCCCCTTTATTGTGCTTGAAACTGTTTTACGCCTTGGTAGTGTTGGTTTTGTATGCGCAGGCGTAGTCAAAGGGATCAACCACTTGCCCCTTTTGACCCTGAAATCGAAGCCACTGCTCGAAGGCAAAGCGGTGAAAGGAGAAGGCACCAAGCACAAATACAGATGGCCGAGCAAAGCCAAAGAGTGCTGCGAGATTATGCCTTGCCACAAGCATCGGGCGTAACCTCCTCTATCGTTAGCCCCGCCATCGAGGCTAACAACTTCGAGCTCAGCCCCGCACTGATCACATTCGTGGAGAGGGAGCAATTCAGCGGGCACCCCTCGGAGAATCCCAACGTGCATTTGGAATTTCCCCCAATTTTAGTTGAAAAATCATGCACTTACTGTAGAGTGCCTTGGATTTCTCATGTATATGTAGTAAGTCAATATGATAGTGGCTAATTGAATTTAGTTGCATAGAGGTTTTCTTACAGAAATCATGCACATTAGCCGTAACTCTCCAGCTGAAAGAGAATTCCAAGAACCACTTGAAGTGGATTCAATAAGCAACTGTGCTGGTCTTGGCTTGGTAAGTTTGGCTTGTAAATAAGATTCTTGTTCAAGATCAAAGAGAAGACAGAATGAATATCCTAATAATAGTAGTCAGTTTATAAGGGAAAACATGGATGTCAATGAGAAAGGATGCTAGACATGGAAACAAAAAAATGTATGTCTAATCAAAACTAAAATAGAAGGAAAAGTTATTGTGACTATCTAATGGAGCATACTCCATTCTGAGCATATTTAGTTCACCATCTAGTCGTAGTTAGAAGTGCACAGCACACAAGCAGCAAAGAAACTATACAAAACTTGGAACCAACCCCCCCAAAAAAAAATTCCCCCTTTTCTTCTCTTTTTCAACCAGCAAGGCCAGCATAGATCACTTCATAGATAATAATGATGTTATTTTACATCATGGGATGGGGGCAAAGGTTGGAGAAATGCAATAATCCTACCTTTTTGGTAAATGATGAATGATATAGTCAACAAGTTTGTCAGTGAATTGGATAAGATTAGGGATTTACCACCACAATGTGAAGTGCAATTAGAAAAATGGGCGACGTTCATCTCAATCTCGGCTTCACAATGGTTTTCTATAAAAATGAAATGCAGCCAGCAAAATCATTACCCCCGTTGCCAGGGATCGAACCCGGGTCACCCGCATGACAGGCAGGAATACTCACCACTATACTACTGCAACTCTTGTTTGAAGGAGTGAAACTCTTACGTATGGGATTCTCTCAGTGTGTCCAACAACTTTCGTACACAAATAAATAAGTGTACCACACATTTTCACATTTTTAGACGTGATAAAATTGATCTGTGTTTGATTAATTATCTAATTCAAACAATCTAGATTTTGACTTAAATTGAGGCTAGAAATCAAGTTATGACCTCAACCTAAATTGACTAGCGCCAAGACAAATCCATATAACTTTCGTGCAAAAATTGCTTTTATTTTGTAGTTTTTTGTCATTTACTCATAAGTTTAAATCCAAGAACAATGACTAATAGTCAAGTGGCAAAGGCATATGAAACTTAAATGTCAAAATAATTAAGAGCTTACCTAGTGGCAGATCTAAGTATTCTGGGTGAGATTTTGAAACTTCTCAATTCTAACTTCAGGTGGTCTAACGACAAAGTATTGGCATTGTCAGTCTATTTGAGACTTACCTTGAAATAGGGGGTTTGGTAGGCATCTTATTCACTATTACAGAAGAAACATAGTTTACATTGTATGAGTATCCCTTTTTGTAATATTAAAATTAGTAGAAATTCATAATAATTAAATTGAATAAAATCTAATTATGATAGTTAGTGTAGTTGAATTCAGATACAAAGTAATTATTCATACTAGTTACCTCTGTCTATTATTTACTTAACTTATCGAGCAAGGACTGCATTAGATATATGTAATTGCATTCGTTGCATGGTGCCGAATAGTATTAACATAATTGGCTAGTAATATGTACAGTTCCTCATGAGACAATGGATCCAAGTGGGGAATGGATGTACAATAGAATAGAGGGGAAGTATCTAAGCAAGGTATTCGTTCAGAAAGTGGATGAGTTTATTAAGGTTGCTTGTGCGCAAGAAGAGTTTCAGAGGTGCCAGAAACCGAAGTATCCCTACGTGAAGTGACGCAATGTACCATACCTTGATGTAGACACGATCAAGTTACTTTTGTACCAGCGAGGGTTTTGTCCAAACCATTACAGGTGAGTGCATCATGGTGAAACATTTGTCGAAAATGATGGAGCTCCAACTTTCTCATCTGATGCACAAGTAATACCCAACCCTATGAGGGATATGGTGATGGATGCCTGATGAACCTCTATTTTGTACTATTTTTAGCCCCTATTTGACCCATTTTCCCCCCCGTTTTCACGTTTAATTGTGTTAAGGAAGGGTCAAATCGGCCTCCTTTTGCATACTTTTAACTCATATAACATCTTTCGATATTTTCAGGAACTCTATTGAAGAAACAGAAAGATGAACAGCATTTAGCAAAAACGAGTGTCAAGAAGGCGAGAAAAGCTACGAAAAAGCGTCGCACGGAAGCCCCGGAGAATCGGACACACGCGACAAGGAAAAAAACCGCGACAACCCGACAAACCCGAACCGGCGCCACGTGGCATGGCCTAGCCGTGCCACGCGGCACGACCGTGCCACATGGCACGGTGTGGCCGTGCTGTGTGGCATGGTTGTCCTTTTTGCCGGGTCCCGCGTTTTCGTCCGGCAGAAATTTGGCACGGGGCCCCCGTGCCGTCTGGCACGACCGTGCCACTTTAGTTGTCGCTGTTTTATCGTGTTTTGGGATTGTAATTCCGTTTTTTATTCATTCTACCTTTTCTTCTCTCTCGTTTTAGGCGATTTCTAGGGCTCTTAGGTTTTGCTTATTGTGCTATTGAATTCAAGCTTTGGATCAAAATTTGTTGACGCTTTCGATTGAATATTGTTGCAGATTGTTCAGGGTACACCTTTCTACCACCTTTTCTTTCGTTTTAGTTCAAGTTCTATATTCCTTGACATGTTATTGTTCTTGATTGAGATGTTGTTTGAAAACATGTTTAGCGGCTAAATTCCTTAATCTTGGATTGGGCGTAGCCCCTGTGATGTAAATTGGATTGTTAATTCTAGGTTTTTGTGAATTACGCCAGAGTATAATTGAACTCTCACTTAGCATGCCAGGTGTTCGATGAATTGCCTGAGAGGGTTTCATTCATATTCTTAATTAGAGTTTAGGAGACTAACGAAAGTTAGGTCCTTTACTTAGAGTAGCTTTGTGAGCAATTGAATTACTTGACACGAAAGTAGTTGGGAGTGCAATTGGGAATTTAAATTACATGATCTTGTGGTCTTGTTATTCTAGTTTCACGAAAGTCGACAACTAGGTTAGTCTGATCAGTCTAATGACCTTTGAAAGTAGGCGTAGATGCTTTAAACCGGTAATAATTCCATTTCAATTATATTATGGGCAGATTCACACGACCTAGTTTATTTTCTAATGAACGTCACAGTGCGGTGAACCCCAATCCAGGATTCCTTTCTCATTATTGACTTAGACCAAATAGAGTTAGAATCAATTAAACCAATTTCACTCGACAACTGCCTAACTTGAGTTAGTCCAATTAGTTCTAGTAGTTGTAACCAAGTTCCCTGTGGATTCGACCCGTACTTGCCGGTTGCTAGCTACAGCTACGCCGTGCACTTGCGGTTAAGTAAAACTGCTAACAATGCCTATGTACCTGCGTCATCCGCGTTATTACAAGAGCTGCCACACAATGAGAAGCATGAACCAATTCCAGAGGTGAAAAGGTTCCTTGAACTCCTCAAGGCGGTAGAGAGACCATTATACGAGGGATGTGAAATGTCACTGAAAGCTGTTGCACGGCTTACCAATCTAAAATGTGAATATAATCTACCCCATCGAGCGGTTGATAGTATTGCATCCTTTATGAAGGACATATGCCTAAATAACAACAATGGTGGGCAATTACTATGAGATTAAGAAGTTGCTTACGGGTCTTAAACTTCCACATCGTAAAATAGTCGTTTGCCCCAATGGTTACATGTTATTTTGGAAGGAGACAGATGACCTAGATAGATGCTCTTTTTGTAATGAAGGAAGATACTTGAGGACGAGCAAATAAGGAAGGCAAATCTCAAAGAAGCAACTAATATTTTTCCCCATTAGACCTCGACTATAGCGTCTTTATGCAACAAAGAAAACTGCTAAGAGTATGAGATGGCACCATGAGCACAAGCACCCTCCTGGGGTCATGGAACATCCATCGGATAGCAAGGCATGGAAACATCTAGACGCTTCCTATCCTTCGTTTACTGCCGAACCATGTAATGTAAGGCTAGGCTTGTGCACTGATTGCTTCTCACCATTTGGCCATTATGGTCAAACATATTCATGCTGGCCAGTGATTGTGACCCCTTATAATTTGCCCGTATGGATATGTAAAAAAAGACAGTTCATGTTCATTGCTCTCCCCATCCCTAGTCCAAAGAATCCAAAAGGAAATCTGGACATATATATGCAATCTCTTATTGAAGAACTTGTGCAACTGTAGAATGAAGGAATACTGACATGTGATGTATCCCTGAGGCAAAATTTCTCAGTGAAAGTTACCATTCTTTGGATTGTGAGTGACTTCCCTGCTTATGGCATGCTCTCTGGCTAGATGACTGCTGGAAGATTAGTATACCCCCATTGTATGGAATACACAAAAGCATTCAGGTTAGCATATGGGAACAAGCAATCCTGGTTTGACTGTCATCGCCAATTTTTCCCAAAGGATCATAAATTTCGGCGTAATAAATCTGCATTTTACAAAAATAGGGAGGACCATTCTCCTCCTATGTTGATCGGGGAGCAAGTTTGGAGTCGTGTGTCTTTGCTCCCAAAGGCATCAGATCATAAGGGAAAAGTGGATAGCTATGAACAGTCTCATAATTCGACAAGACGTAGCATATTTTGGGGACTCCCTTGTTAGGAGCAAGCTATTAAATCGGCACAACATGGACGTCATGCACATTGAGAAAAATATTTTCAAGCAAATAATTAACATGGTGATGAATGTAAAGGATAAAACAAAAGATGACCTCAACGTGAGGAAGGACATGCTTACTCATTGTAAACGTAGGAAACTTAATGTCCGCGTTGTTGAAGCGGGTGAAGGAAGCCGACGAGAAGTTATGCCACAAGCTCCATATGTTTTACAGAAGGAGCATAGAAAGGTGGTGTGTGAATGGATCTGTAAATTGAAATTCCCAGGCGGTTATACCTCGAACTTGAGTAGGTGTGTGGACGTAAGAAATGCTTCACTACATAACTTGAAAAGTCATGATTGTCATATTTTCATGCAGCGTTTGTTGCCCCTGACTTTCAGAGATCTCTTACCCACCAATGTCTGGAATGTGCTAACTGAGCTTAGTCAGTTCTTTTGAGATTTATATTCCTCCAAATTGCATGTTAATGACATAGTCTATTTGGAGAATAACATTGCAAAAATATTATGCAAGTTGGAACGAGTTTTTCCCCCCTGCATTCTTCAATGTAATAGAGTATCTATTTGTCCACTTACCTACTGAACTGAAACTTAGAGGCTCGGTTCAATATTGATGGATTTATGACTATGAAATGTATGATATGATTCATGGAAATCATGTCTCAAGTTGCGTACACAAATGATGTTTCAATTTATTGGATTAAAGGTTTCTTTATCATTTGAAGGGAAAAGTAGGCAATAAAGCACGTGTTAAGCCTTCAATTTGCTATGCGTACTTAATAGAAGAGATAACGAACTTCATTGCAAACTATTTTGATGATAGTGTTGATATTAGGGCATGGAATTTGCCCAGAAATGTGACGAACATTGACCAGGACAAATCTGATGCCAATCTTCCAAACATTTTCTCCCGTAACGTTGGATATGCCCCGAATGAGGGCAGTGTGTGATTCTTGGATCATTTGGATCATCGACTGACGCATGCATATATGCTATCGAATTGTGGGTTAGTAGGAGAATATGAACGGTAAGTTTCTGTATTACATATCGAGGAAAACGTATATACATTAAACACGACTACATGATGTTCTCCTTACATTGTGTAGGATCTTTGAGGTCGAGATGGTTCGACAAAACCCTCATGTTCGGGTTGAGAATGTGTGGGCAAAGTTTGAGGAAAGATTTCTAGAATGATTCAAAGCATATGTACGTATTTCCATAATGTGTTTCCCTTACATTCAGGAAATATTTCTGTAGTTTTACGATAATGACAACATATTTGACCATTTATGGTTATGACAGCCATGTAGGTCTTGCACTCCAATGTCAACAACGATATCCTAAGAGCACTGGCATATGGCCCTAAAAGGCATGTTCGTCATTGGGATCATTATTACGTCAATGGCTTCAACTTCCATATATATGAATATGGGAAAAGCAAGTCAACAATGAATTACGGCACGTGCGTGAAAAGAACAGATAGAAAGGAATATTATGGCATTTTTCATGATGTAATTGAGTTGTACTTTCTTGGGAATATTCGTCCATATAAGACAATCTTGTTTAAGTGTGATTGGTATGACTACGTTAATAGTGTTGTTGTCCATGATACATGCAAATTGGTTGATGTTAATCACACGAAGAGATATCCCAAGTATAATCCATTTGTCCTTGCAAGTCAAGTCACCCAAGTTTGCTTTATGCCTTATCCTATGAAAGGCAACAGTAAAAAGGATTGATGGACAGTGTTGAAAATGAAACCAAGGTCAATAATAGATGCCTCCAAAGAGGATACACTAATCCAAATAGATGAAAACAACAACCCGCCAAATTTAGGAGATATTGACATAGACGATGATGTTAATATCGTTTAAGAAGAGGAAAATGACACAGATGACAATGTCAACGAGGAGGTTGATGCGAGGGGTTACTAGAAGAAGACGATGATAATGTTTATGAGGATGATGATGACTACTTCTCCGATTCAATGTTTATGTAGTGCACGTCAGGGACTAATTTATACGTAGCTTGTGTTTTTATGTGTTGGAACTTGTGTTGATTATTGTAAATGTATGCAAACTTCTGTTGCAATTTCTCCTTGTATTTGTTATCTTATTTGAATAACATATTTTCATGTCGGAGTGTGCATTGCTTGAGGCTCAAATGTATTCATGCATTTTGTCACCTTCATAGCACAATGTCCGACATTGCTAAGTGTATCATATTTAGTGTCGTTTCGCATACAATCTTCTAATTTAAATACATGCACTCATCTAACTGATTTACCAAACATTGCGCAGGAGTAGGTACGCATGGATGATTCGAGCAAATCTATTGCCCAGTACAACTTTTAGGAGACGCAACCTCCAGAGATTCTATTAGAGGGCCCTACCACGCTATTGACAAGGGTACGACTTGTGCCTAACACCGACATGTGGTAGGTGTCATTCATTTTCAAAATCCACGAACCCGAGGCATACTACGGTTCCATCTAATTTGTGGGCAATGCTCTATTGTAGGTTTGGTCATCAAGATGTCACACGATCCATATCCGATACCATTCGAACTTACTATAAGGATGCCTTCATATGTTGGAGAGACACCCCTGAGGATCACAAGTGGTTTTGGTGGAATTATTTTAAGGTAAAGGTTTTAAGCTTTACAATATGATATGTTGGTTGGTATACTAGCATTAATTTAGGTACATCATACCAACATTGATTTAAGTTGCATAAATATTGATAGATAAATTGATTTAGGTACATTATAAGCCTTAAACATCAATCATATCAGTTAAATTCATCGCACATGTATGCGACATAAACATTGATCCTGTTTTCTTAATTTTTGGGATGCAAACCCCAATGCTCCAGATGTGTGATCCGTTGAGATGTATACTTGGTGTACTCCGGGCGTGTGGAGCGTGCGAATGTGTTTTGTACTTTTCTGTATTGCAGGAAAGTAATGTATGGCTTTAAGCCTGGGATATGGTCAATTTTTAGGCGAAACTTTGCCCATTTCTTTCCAGAAATATATGTATATATATACACACACACACACACACACACACACACATATATACATACACACATAGATCCCCCCAACACACACACACACACACACACACACACACATAATATATATATATATATATATATATATATATATATATATATATATATAATGTATATATATATATAGATACACACACACATAAACAATCCCCCCACACACAGAGAGAGAGACAGATATATATATATTATATATATATATATATATATAATATATATAATATTATATATATATATATATATATGTATATCTTAAACCTTTAACAGCTAATATCTCCCTCTACTATTCATCTACTATTCAATGCAGTTCATAGACTGTTCATCTTGAATAGCAGTCGGTTTGGGTTTGTATTAGGATTAGGATGTTTTTCCGTGGGCTGGTTTTCTTTGGTGGGATATTTGATTTACTTTTCCAAAACGTACAATTTATGATAGATGGAACTTAATCTTTAACAGAAACAAATTATACAGAAGTTGAAGTGTGGTTATCCATTTGGGACCAATTGGATGAAATGAATTTAGAATGATGAGAAAAGAGAAGAACAAGATGTTGCTATCAAAGAAAATTATGCTTAATTATGGATGAAAGGTTTACTTATTTGTGGATATCATATGCATATATATACATATATATATATATTTTTTTTCCAAATATATATTGGTGCAAGTAGTTTGACAATTGTTTCTATTAAAAAATGTTTGAATTTGAGTCTTGTAGATGGAGAAAATTTGTGTTGGGAGGATTGTACCGTCTTATGGGCCAATAATTGCTCAACTATATAATAGTGGCCCCAAAACCTTAATTAAAAAAAAAAAAAAAACAGTCATACTATTTTTAAGGTTGTTTATTAACACATAATAGTATGTAATTTGTTCTAATTAAAATGTGTCGCTTTTTTTTCTTTTTTATGGGAAGGGGTACAAGGGAAAAGAAAAACTAATTGTGTTGATCCGAAGTAATTCAACAATCAATAATGCCAAAAAGGTTGGTTGTTCACACAAGCGTAATGTGATCTAATATTTGTTGTGTTATTTAAGTAAATAAATGAATGTTAATTGCACTCTTTTGATCACAATATCCAAACTATTCTAAAATATTATATCAAAGCCAACATATCCTCACCTAAACATTTGTTAGCACAATGACATATCAAAGACCCACATATACTTCTGTCTCAATTGCCACCTATAATGGTAACCCAGGTGGTTAACCGCATGCAACATGCACGCAAATTTACTAGTGTGTGTATGTATATATAAATATATACATATATATATATATATATATATATATATATATATATATATATATATGTTATGTATGTGTGAATATGTGTGAATATATATATATATATATATATATGTATGTATGTATGTATGTATGTATGTATATATATGAATCTCATCATCACCATCCATGACGCTATTATTAGCAGGTTAGGACTTGCTTACACCTTTAACTATGCATGTACCTAAGTCTACACTTTAGGGTATTATATCATTATATCATCAAAGCTTGATGTACACTTGGTGGTGTGTGAATGTAAACCCCAATGATCCGAATGTGTGATCCGTTGAGATGTATATTTGGTGTACTCAGGATGTATGGCCCGTTGAGCATGTGAATGTCTTTCGTAGCTGTATTTATTGTTGGGAAGTAATGTATGGCTTAAAGCCTGGGATATGGTCCATTTTTAGACGGAACTCTATCCGTTTCTTTCCAGAAGAATAACTGGAGAATGGCTTTTGTACTAATTTAAGTGGTAATTGAAGACATGAAAATAACTAGAGAATCAATGAATGAGGACGCTAAGAGATGAAAGAGAAGGGCAGAAGGTGAATGTTGATTTGAGGGATAAATAAAAGTTCTGGAAATTAAACGAAAGGGGGTTTAATGAGGGCTGCTAGTAGCTATAGAGTTCTTATTAGAGGTGAGAATGATTTGTTTATTTAGTTATTCTTAATTATAATCACCTATCTTTACATTACATTAAATATATATGTTTTCCAAGCAATCTTTTAGCCAATAAGTGTCTTATCTCTCTTTTATTTTTCTTTTTTTTTTTGTGTGTATCTGTTACAGAAAGGTCTATGCATGTAATTGGCATTAGAACTGACATATTACATGATAATCCTTGTGTTTTATCTTTAGTATATTTAACATGACCACTTATTATGAGTTTTGTTGCAAATTAACATGACCACTTATGTACACGCATTTTTGTATACCTACTAATACAAAGCAATTAATTTTTTTTTCCTATTCTTTGGAATTTTACGCACAGGAACGATTCACATGAGATCCCAAGCATGAGGCACTAGTCAGAAAAGAATGGCAATAAAAGGTGCGTATAAAGGTGAAAGATATAGTGAAAAAGGCTGGGAAGGATCCTCCGGAGAAGATCATTCCTTGGATAACGGATGATTTTCGTGCATCATTGAAGAACAAGAGGGAAACTGATGAGGAATTCAAGAAGCGATCTGAGCGGAGTAGGAAGAACAAGACAGAGGGGCCGAAGGTTAAGATTGGGCACAGCCAGGGGTCAATATTAGCTACAATGTGGGCCGAGAGATTGGTATGAAAATATAAATTATATCACTGGAATATGTGGTTTTTAACTTTGCAATGTTGCTAATGTAGAGAGATATATTTGTATATGATAGACGAAGCAATTCGGAAGAAGACCTTCGGCTCATGCACAGAGTTTTTATGTAAGCACTGTAGTAATACTTCAGTTTAAAGTTAGACAACTATTGTGATTTTCGCAAATATACGGTTTATTGCCGTAATACTAATGGGTGTCGATCCTCAGGAATGGTTGTGAAATTGAGTTACTACTCAACTAAATTAAACTTGCTAGACAGCCCCTTAATTTATAATCTTATAATGTAAATTAACAGGTGATACCATATGAAATTAGCATTAGAGCACCAACGAGTAAGAGAAGAACCCAAATGATAAAGTGTAGAGCAACCAACACTTTCCGAATCCAATCACAATTAAGTTGCAGACTACGCAATCCTTGAGAACAGAGAAACTAGATTGAAGAACCATGAGAATAGAGCAAACCACAAGAGCGCAGAATTCAATCCTCAACTCTTCCCTTAATTGAGCCAACAATTGCTCATAGTAGGTACAGATTCTATAACCCAAAAATCTTAGTCTGAGAGTTGCGAAAACAGCACTAAAACAGAACTTAAAATGAAAGCAAATGGAACAAATTGAAGATAAACAGATTCAAAAACTCAAGAAATTGAAGCCCTCAAACTGCAAATTTCAACTCGAATTGAACAATCCGGAATCAAATTACACTGAATCGTTTTCCTAAAACCAAATCCGAAGAAAACAAATCAGAAAAAATTCCCTCCCCCTCGAGCTCCCTCTCGGGTTCCTCTTGTAGCCTCTATTCAAGCCCTTTTAGCCGCCCCCATTAATTCCATAACGCCTCTGAAACTAACGGGATTATGATGGTGATGATGATGGATAATGAAGGAGGAGAGAGAAAATGAAACAGTCGAGTTATGGGGGAAGGGAGAAGAAGGCGAATGGTTGCCCTGCCATGGCCGTTTCGGTGGGAAAGAAGAAGAGCCATGGACGGCTCTGTTCTGATTCTATTCTAATTGCTCGAGTTCTAGGAAGAGGAGAGGACAAGTCAGAGAGAGAATACAAATGGAGAGGAAGAAGAGGGGACATCACCTTGTTCTAATTCCTCTGTTTCGTGTGCAGGTTTTGTGCGAAGAAGAAGAAGGGGAGGAAGGGGTGGGGCTGGGAATCACGTGCCTGGCACGTGGCTAGTCCAAATGAGAGGGGTAAGGGACGGATTGGGCTGTAGGAAGGGCAAAGGGGGAAAAAAAAACCAGGACTGGGCCGCATCTACGCCTGCTTGGGCCTGGACTTCGTCTGACGCAGGAAGAATGGAGGAAGAGAAGGAGAAGGCGTGTGGGCCTCGGCTCTGCTGGGCCTGTTTCTTTTTTTTTGTTTTCCATTCTTTTCCCTTCTCTTGGTCCAAATTTCAATGCATTTTATTCATTTTTTCCCAAATTTTCCAATCCCTACAAAATAAATGGAAACATAATAAAATTCTAATTTAATAATTTATTCCGAGCAAATATTAGACGATAAAAGGGTATAAAATATCATAATTTCAGGTTGAACAATAACCGAAATCTGTACACAAGCTTCTTTTTTGACTTTTTCTATTCATTCCGATGATGCAGGAAAAATATGAGTAAGTGAAAGCAGGGACTTATGTGCAAGTTGGTTCAGTAGCAGATGATCACCTGTTCTTTAAGGCTTCTGGTGGTTGGAGTGAACAGGGCACTCTATACGGACTTGGAAGAGAGTGTCTTGCCATGTTTGAGGGACCGACCACGTCTAGGCGTAGTAGCTGCAGCACTTCGTCAGCATTTTCCTCCCCGATAGTTACCCAACTCTAGGATCAATTCCAAATGACGAGAATGAGCTGCATACGACCCAAGCTCAACTGCATTCGACAGAGGAGGAGTTGAGGAGTACTAGGGAGGAGTGGGAAGCTTCGAGGAAGCAGCTGGATGAGCAAAGAATTGGACTGTTGGAGCTTAATGCTCGGTTTGATAGCTTCTCGAAGCTCCTTGGCCACCCCACCTATACAGACAACTCTTAGGCATCCTCATAGATTTAGGTATGTATGGTTGTACCCCTTAGCTTAGTTGGATGCATAATTGTAATTACTTGAACACTTGAACGTGGAACATTGACCTCGAGACTTCATGTATGCTGGATAACCATTTTGGGCGATGTTGTGGAAATTGTTGGACACGGAACTGTTGTACGTAGTTGTTGTATTTTTGGAATACGAAATTGCAAAAATTTTGGTATAATTTGGGATTTGTGATGCCAAATGTGTGGCACGTACTTCGAGGTATTGTAGTTAGGGGCAAATGTGGCCCGGATATGTAAATAGCATGATATGTAAACTGTAGGTGGTATGTTCACATGAGTAGAATTATTGCAAAAAATATATGCAGGTTAGAGACTGAACTTAACCGAAACTGAAGTAGCAGTCTCCAACTTAGCAAAAAAGAGGCCCCGGTCTCTAGTCGAGACCCCCCCCAAAAAAAAACAAACCGGTCTCTAATAGAGACCGGCCCATTTTGGTCTCAAATGGAGACCGTGCCATATTGGTCTCAAATAGAGACTGGTCGATTTTGATCGCAAATGGAGACCGGGCAATGTTGGTCTCAAATGGAGACTGGGCAATGTTGGTCTCAAATAGAGACCGGGTAGTTTTGGTGTCAATCAGATACCAAAATATTTGGTCTCTAATGGAGACCAAATTTGGTCTCCCATAGAGACCAATCTGCCCCAGACTCCAATGAAGACCATGGCAGTTTAGTCTCAAAATTCGGTCTTAGGTAGAGACCGATGTGTGCAATTTAATCTCCAAATTTAAATTGCTACCAAGCTTTTGGAGACCAACACTTTTCGGTCTCTGTTCGGTCTCTAAAATTAAATAGAGACCGAGTTTTCTATTTTAGAGACCGAATTTTCGGTCTCAAATGGACCAGTCTGTTGTAGTAATTTACAAAAATGAAGAACATTTTTAAAGATTTAGGGAAATCGATTTTTTTCAAAACAAACATAAAGGGTAATGATTATATTGCGAATGTTGCAGGATTGAATTATTTGATTTATTCTGTTTATTAGATGTCAAAACCTTAATTTATTTTGTTTATTAGATGTCAAAACCTTAAAGTTCTGATATGATCTTTCTTGGGTTTTTCCCCTTCAATTTAATGTGACGATGCAAAGACCCTTGCATATACTATTGTACTCCTCATAAAATACAATACATCTGCAGAAACCAACCATTGAGTGCTGCTCCCGGAAAGTGTGGATCTCAGGCAGTAGGCTTACAGAGCACCAAGGCAGATCGACTATGTTTTTTTTGTAATATATTTTTTTTTTTCTTTTTTTTTTTTTTTTTTTTTTTTTTTTTTTTTTTTTTTGGAGGTTGTGAGGTGACAGATAGAGGTGCGTGACTCTCATATTCAATTTTGAGTTAGTTGATGATCAGTTGAGCACCGAGGAAATGAGTTAACATTTGTTGTCAATATCACATATAACCCAAAAAATGAATAAATATGATCCACTTGTTTTTAAACAAAAGTTCATCAAAAGCTATTTTTGCATCAATATATTATGGTCAACAAATAGTGAATTGGTGGGCAGCAATTATGGCATATGCCCAAATTTGGTGATGTCATATTGACATAATGATCAAGTTAAGGTAGAACGAACAATATCAATTTGTCATTGAGATTTTAACCTATAAATTACAATTGAAACTCTAGATCTATTATGCCTTATATTCGATCTCTTCCTTTTTACTTAATATATATTATAATTATATTGTATTATTCTTTTAAATTCTTTAAACTCATTTTCAAAAGAGAAAAAAGTCAACAAAGTGAAATTTTTATGATAAGCCAATAGTACATGTTTTATAACGAAGCACCTTTTTTTCCCTCTGAAAACAGTGGATAACATTAAAAATACATAATTAAACCGTTTCAAGCACCCTACCTTAACAACCAAAATAATAATGCAATTAGTCATCATTTTGTCTTTGCCTTACATGTGTCCGATGTTGATCTTGTATGCTGATACGATGGGGCTGGTGGCTTCCAGGCAATAATCCTGCATTTTTCAAATGTTAGCAATTTCATAGCTTATATTATTCAATAAGGATGCATTCAGTTCGTTAACATGCGGGCTCACAAACAAACACGTTTTTACAACGCCAGCAAATTGTGGTGAATCTTGCAGCAGTAAGATCTCGAATTGCCTCCAGTGAAGCGTCAGCTGGTATCAGAACCCTAAGAATATCGTGCTGGTCAATGATAAATTTCTTCTGGTAGAACACTTCGTAAGTATCTTTTCTTAATTCAAAATAACAAACTATAAAATCTAAAGGGATTGTGATATATGCCTTGCAATAAAAAAATTCTTAATTGTCTTGTCTTAACCTAAATTAACATATTATAAGATTTAAAACTTCCAAATTTTCAACACATATAATTAATTATCAATTGTGAAGTTTTAGTAATTATAAACTGTATCAATGCAATCAAAATGATATCCTAACCAAATAAATATTGTCCACGAAGATATGTCGTTAGTGTAATTTTATGATTATGGAAACGATACATAAAAAGATCATTTTACACAATTTTTAAGCAATGGCACACTTCCACTATACAATCATGTCAGTTTTTTGATTTTTAAGTGAAGACAAAATACTTGAAAATGTACATTTACCATTTTGTGATATGAAATTATCAAATTTTCAATAGTTATTATTAATTGTCAATTGTGAAACAATAGTATTCGACTGATATGCCAATGGGCAATGACATCCTATCAGATTAATCCTTTCATTGAAAAAATATAACATGTCTAATTTTGCCATTATGAAAATTATAGATAAAACGATATTTTACCTAATTTATAAGTATTAACACCCTTTCACAATTCAATTATATAATTTTTCAATTTAATAAACATGATAATATGGTTTTTAATAATTGTTGCTCTCTTTGATGAGTTCGTTATCAACTACTGATCTCTTCAAATTTTGAATTCTCCCTTGACCATTTCTAATGAAGCAATTAACTCTTCCCCATTGACCATTTCTAGTAACAATAATAATCTTCGCGCGTGACCATTTCCTATCCTCATGTGTGATTGATTCACACTTATCTCTTGAAGATGGACGAGACTTTTTTCAAGGAGTGAATGGTATAGATTTGATTAGTTCCGACAAATGGGCTTTGTCGAAATGCGAATTGATCCGAAGTTAATTTGAATCAAACCTCATTCATTCAAGTATGACTCGACCTAAAACTATCCTAATGAGAACCTAAACCAATGACCCAATTGTCATCTAACTTTATTGAGCACCAGTTATATAAAATCTAACACCATGTTAAAGCGGTAGTTGAAATGGTTAATTTATGCACATGTTGAGGCTTTTGTAATAGCTCACATGTGAGTGAGTAAGCATCTGGAATTGAAAATAGGAGTTATATTATATTGAAAATTTTATGTATGTCCCATTGAGCTTTTATACAACAATCTATGGAACCTATCAAAAATGAAAATAATTTAGAGATCCAACAGGTGAACAAAGAGATTTACATATGTTGAAATGACTAAAATGTACATTACATTTTCATATTTTTTTACAACAATAATAATCACAACGGTAATACTAATAATATTGCTATTATTATTATCATCATCATCATTATTATGAGAAAATAGAAAAAAAAAGGACATTTTGTTAATTTTAGACTCAAAAATGATTGTGCAAAAACTCAGTAGGCCTTAATCTAACTTTTTCTATTATATTGATAAAATTAGTGGTCTTGAACATGCATTGTAAATTAATCAGTCAATCCACCAATTGTCGATTGATCATGATTAACCACATTTGACCTATACATGTTGCCTGGTCTATTGATGCCCCATTACGTAATTAAGTTTTAACATGGCATCATGTCTTTCACACGTCATCGTTCCCATAGAATCAACTGTCACTTGTTTAGACTTGTCAATGCCTCATAGGGGCACGTATTAGAATGTGGAAGTAGATTTGTCCGAAGTTGATAGACTTAGTAATCTTAAGCATTTTGCTTTCTCCATTGCCAGTTTTTTTGGCATGAAAACTCACTGGTATATTTATATGCAATGCGTGTATATTAAGGCCAGATTGATCCCAAATTCAACACGATTTATCACTTGTCATGGTTTTTTTTGCATTTGTTAATGAAGATTGTTAAATCTCCAACTCACTCAAATAATTTGCTCGAAACCTCAATGATGCAGGCAAGGTACCTTATAGGGCTCCCTTAATCCAAATCATGCCCAAGGTATTGTTGAAGCTAGGGAAGAACAAGGCAATCAAGTACAAACCACATAAATCCAAATCTTCTTCTTTTCAAGTCCAGAACTAAATATGGTTTTGGATAACATGTTTCGTGGTGATCTTAAGGCGTCCTATAGGTGAATTCTGCTTTGTTGGACTCCCTAAGGTGTCTACTTTTTCAAGGGCGAGTTCAAATATATGGTGTAAGTCCAGGACATTTTGCTCATTTGATCCAAACAGCCAACTTGCATAGAATTAGTCTAGTTCTACCCGTTTTGAAAGCTTAGGTTGATTCACCACGTAAAATCTAACTTAAAGCAAACCTAAGATACATTCCTTCAACTTCCTTCAAACACCTTAATGGCCATTACTCATTAGCACGTATTATATAATCAATATTGGGTTGGTTGAACAAGGGACCAGCCTATATTGTGAGGTAATCAAGGCTTGGATGTGTATGATGGGGAAGACTCATAGGCACAAAATGAAAATTGACAACCCGTGTTTTACATGAAATGTCACCAAAACACTAACATACATTTTTGGGACATTTTTCCGACTTCATAACCAATCATTAAATTTCTTCTCATTTCTTCCAAAATTTTCAAACCATTTTCAGTTTTCTAGCAACGTTTTAGTTCTTTTTAAATCCTCTCCAAACTCTTCTAATTCCTACCAATTCTCTACCCGACCTAACAGTGGTGGGCTACGCTGAGCACAATGGAGTCATTGTTCCCCACTCAAAAAGAATATCTATATCTATATAAGTGCCAATTATTTTTTTATTTTGAGTTTTGCAAGATTTGAGAATTGAGAGTATGTTCAAGTAGCTCCAGGATGCAGTAAATAGAACTTTTGGTTTCTATCCCCCTCCCCCCCCCCCCCCCAAAAAAAAAAAAAAAACACTTTTGGTATGATTTGTTAAATTAGTAATCAGTTAGTATTACGTTTCATGCACATTAAATTTTGATTCACCGTGATGAATTCCATGACATTAGATTTCAGTAATCCTACGTTAACTTATGTTATTGGCATGATGGATATTAAGTTTTAACAGAGACTTGTTTCTTCTCTCACATATCTTAGACAGTAACCAATACATGTTGGTTCAAGTGGTTTCACACTTGTTCCCTGAAGTAAGGTTTCATGTTTGAGTCTTATGAATGGAGAAAAACTTTGATGGGAGAAGCGTACCTCTTATTAAGCTAACAGTAGCTCGACTCCAGTGAAATGGATGATCTAAGACCCCCCAAAAAAAAATTTAAGCAGTAGATAATTTTGATTAGTTGCTTTTTCTTCACCTTATTTGTGATGTGATAGCTTAAATACAAAAGGATCCATTTATTATTAGGGATGTGATAAAGAAGGTTTTTTTTTTTTTTTTTTTTTTGGGATCCATCACTTTGCCCATACTATTTTCACAATTGGAAAGAATATGTTTTAGTGTCAATTGAATTGCCAAAATCTTTAAAAATTCAAATTATAAATTTGGATCCAAATTTCATGGGTCTCTGTATTATCCAATGCCCCTTATTCCACTATAATACCTTAAGTAGAGGCCAAAAAAGATAAAGTATCACCCGCTCCAAGCTCCATTGGGCTCCTTCACTTTGCTTCTTACTAAGATTTTTTGTTTTAAAAAAAAAAAAATCCTGTCCCCAAAAGTAATAAAAACATGTCACACATATATAAGTAGAGTCTCATTTCCAAACTAATTGGTAATAAGTAATAATCCAACAAAACTACTGATTTTTTAAAAATCATTCTCAAATGGGCCCAGTGCTGGGCCAAATAGGTCTTATTGGGCCACAGGATAAGGGACATGGGACGCCATTTTGCTCCTAGAAAAATTATGCGACCACCCCAACAGAGACTTATCACAAGTTACAAGTACAACGTTTGAATCCAATTAATTGAAAATAACAAAAATTTTAATGTTTCGACATTAAACACTTATAACTTTTGACCAAGGAAATTCATTCATGACCTTCATTGTAATCAAATTTTGACCAAATGATCATCACATTAATAACCTAAATGTGTCCCTTCAATAAAATAGCTTTAGAAATAACATTTTAAGTAATGTTCAGCTTTTAAATTTTTTATGTATTCACTTTAAGCTTTTCAATTTTCAAGTACTTTGGATTACCTATACTTGCTAAATTATTTTTATCATTTAATGTCAATTCGTATTTCTACCTAACTCAAAAATTGATTCATCGATTGTACTTTTATTGCTCGTCTAAACTACCTAGCTGCAAATAGGATTCATGTATATGCTGACTTATGTATGTACCAATAACAAACTATCCATTGCAAACACAACAATGCAAATAGTTGGTTTTGTCAAATAATCCAAATTTTACCATAAACAAGTATGTGATTGGCTTCTGTGTAATTTATTG
This sequence comes from Carnegiea gigantea, assembly GCA_029747015.1. Classification (NCBI taxonomy): domain Eukaryota; kingdom Viridiplantae; phylum Streptophyta; class Magnoliopsida; order Caryophyllales; family Cactaceae; genus Carnegiea; species Carnegiea gigantea. The sequence continues at coordinate 905,303 of JAKOGI010000108.1, read as the reverse complement.
ATGCATTAACTGTCTAACTTCATTACTTTAAGCAACTTCCTTGATGTTCTTTCATCGTTAATTAATGTTCTTGATTAGGCTTTTGGATTCATTGAATCCACACGCGGTTTGTCCTCAATCACACCATGTAGTGGTTGTGAATTGTGCGTTGGAAATTTATGAGTTACAACTCTCTGTTAGCACTATGAGAATCATTTAATTTGACTCTTTTCGCTACCATTGCTAGAGCCATGTGGACTTTCCTTTTCACAAATTTAAGAAGCACGAATGAGAAGGAGATAATTCCAAATTTTCTTATTTTGGGTTTAATTTTGGGTTTTCAACCTCATTTGTTTCGTGTTAAATGGTCCTCTTCTCTGCAGGATTTTGCCTTTGTCTTAGAGTTGGCTATGCGATGATGCCTTTGTCTTTAGTATACTCCTTCTATCATTTTTCCCTTTTTTTTGCTTGGGTTTGGTTTTTATGGGCCATCTTATATACAAGTTTTTTACTCGTGCGTTGCACAATGGTTATTACTTCTCGGTTGATAAGTTCCAGTATCTTATTGTATATGTTGTTATTGGTGCTATAACCATACTGATTTCTATGGACTTGATGGTAACGCCTTTTTTATAACTTTATTTCATATGAAGTCACCTTAATTATGCGTACTTGAATTTTTGATATGCAGTCTATTTTTTTAATCCTGTTAGTCAAGAAGTTTTTAATTATTTTTTTAAGATATTATGTGGTTTGACACTGCGTGATTTATTTTTAAGTTTAAAGCGATTTTGTAAAATACCCATATTGACGGTGGAATCAAAGGAGCAAATGAAAACCATAGTATTTTCAGTAATTTAATATTGTGTTGCTTAAACTTGGACTTTGTTTTTAAAAATGCAACATATGGTAGTGTGAAATGTAATGTTTGAAAGTAGCTCTAATATGTAATGTTCAATAACACATCAGATTTATCGTATTCGCTATCTATTATCGCCAACTTCCGTTCCCAAATTAAGTATCCTACAAAAGTAATATATATTATACTAAGTTCGGTTTTGAATTTTCATTTATTCTTAACTACTTGTCATCAATGATGTGTTGTTAAATACATGTAATAATTTTTACATGCTTATACATTTAGTGAAAAAATATATGATAATATTTTTGTATTGATTTGTACTTATCTACAGAGAGACATTTCAATTGTGGACTCTTGGTGTATTTCATCTGCCTAGAGTTGTCTGTACAATATTGGAGGAATTTATTAATTATTATTTGAAACTCTGATTATATTTAATTCTAAGAATCATAATATGTCAAGGTCTTTGCATAATTAGAACTAACATTTTATAGGAGTTTACTAACACTAAAAGATGTATAGTGCCAATTTTTTTTTTTTGGATAATTTGTAGTAGTAAAGTTATTTTGAGTGCATACATACTATTGGTAAGTTGTTGGATACTTTTTTGTAGATAATTTTTTTTGTGTATCCTTCATAGTGTTCATTGTCATATTCAATGATAAACTTCAAACCCTCTGGTAAAGTCACCTGTGATGTTACAATTCAGTTATCTATGACTTAATATCAATTTTAAAAGGTAAACTCCTCTATATTTCAGTGACTGTCCTTGACTTTTATTTATGGTCATTGAATAGCAAACATAAATAGGAAATTGCTTTCTTTTTAATACAAGTGGTTACTTTGTCTCATATGAGTGCAAAGTAATTATAGGAATTGTAACCTTCATTCTAACATTGATCGAGAAAAGAATACAATTCTTCCATTTTAGCCAACCAGCGGTTGTTAGGACTCATTTTTGTATGATTCCACAACTAAGAATTATACGGAGACACATATTTTCTTTTTGATCAAATGACGACACAAACTTAGATGAGATACTAAAGAATTCAGTCCTTATTTATAAGAATTGTAAATTAAGATAAACTCCAAGTAAAATAAGTAGCGGTAGGGAGAATGAGATAATTAATTTCAAAAATAATATATAATATAATAATTAAAGGTGAGCATTAAAATGAACTAATGAGGTATGTAGCAAATGTCATGTAATATTAAAGATAGGCATTCTAATGAAACAATAAGGTAAGTTACAAATAAGAATAAATTAGCAAAAGATTAGTTAGCACATGTGGGACCAAATATCAGGTTCATAATGTCATGCATGCCGTTTAAAACTAATAGTCATAACAAATGGTACGTTTTTTCCCCCTAGGGATTCCGATTGGTCTAATCATATTTATTATGCAAGCACTTACTTCATATGTCCGTTGTAGACTAGTTCAATAGTTTGACAACACCTTTAATATTATTTAATAGTGATCATGGTCCTTCCGACTATGTGACCCATGATTTCAATAAAAATAAATTTGATTAATTACTCTCATGATCAACAAAGCATGAAAAATTATTGACAGTAGTAATAAAAAGATAGATAAGTCTTTAACCTTAATCTTATCTCTTTGGTTTATAATTATTTATTAAAAAAACCAACAAAGAAAAATGAAAAAAACTAAAAAAAGAAGAAGGGGAGATTAGTAGTAGATTAAAATATTTTAGTACAATTTAAATTTAGGAAAACTTTTAACATTCTTTTTTTTTTGAGGGGAGAGTACTACTAATTTATGAAGTCAATTATGGTCTATTGTGGGAATGTAGATAAACCACTCTTATATATTAATTTACCTATTAAATTTAAATATAAATTTGCTAAAACAACTAATTATACTGTGTTATTTTTGAGCACAAAATATAACCTCAAGTGAAATATAAATTGAATAAATCACTGAAATATTTTTTAATATCATGAACGTAAATTACAAATGTGAAAAGAAACTAAATATTATACCAACTTAAAGTAGTCGTAAGTGAAATACACAATCACATTAAACTTCTACTGTATTTCATATTATCTAAATCTAATTATGTTACATGCTTAGGTAATCAAGCTTTATAGTATGCAAAATAAGCAACCCAATCAGCATTCAAGTATCAACTGTTCACTCAAAAATAAATATATAAAAATAAATATATTTAGATTTAGATGTCCAATATATGCTTACCTTAAAAACTCTTCACTCAAAAATAAATATATAAAAACAAATATATTTAGATTTAGATGTCCAATATCTGCTTACTTCAAAAATAATGTCTAACACACTTCAAATGTTTTTTCTTCTTGGGTAACATCTAAATCATTTTTTTGTTCTATACTTAAGTTTTGTAAGACAAAATTTAATTACTAATTAGTCATAACATATGAAAAAAGTTAACATTAAATTAAATTAAAATTGCATTGATAACTTACATCCATCTTAATTATATGATAGAAGATTCTTATGTTGCTATCATACATGGCATTCTTATCCCAAGTAGCACTCTAGATGGCATCTTATGTGATATCCTATGTGTCGCTTACACATGAGTTCAATCCAACTTTTAATATATATATATATATATATATATATATATAGAGATATATATATATATATATATATATATATATGATAGTGCAATACCCACCTAGCGAAGCTGCCGAGTACTGTAGCAGCAAGTCGTAGTGTCGCAAGCCGGCAGGCCCATAGCTTGATTGGCACGGCTACTGCTCACCAACTTTCTCACCTAAATTCAACACTGGGGAACAATTCTATTTTCCCATTGTTTGGGAAATAGGTAGGCCTGGCAATTTCACCCGAACCCGATGAACACCCACTTCACCCGATCCGAAAAAACGGATGAAAATCCGATTAAACGGGTGAATTAAACAGGTGACAGATAACCGGGTGATGGATCAGGTCGGATACGGGTGATGGTCCACCCGACCCGTCACCCGACCCGTCACCTGCTTTATATATATATATATATATATATATATATATATATATATATATATATGTATATATATATATATATATATATATATATAATATATATATATATATATATATATATATATATATATATATATATATATATATATATATATATATATATATATATATGAAATCCTAAATCTCTCGGTCTCTCCACCTTCAGACTCTTTCTTCCCTAAATCTCTCGCCCCTCAGCCCCCCTGCTCTGTCTTCCTGTCGGCCGTCGTTCCCGAGTTGCCCTCCGTCTCCAGACTCCTCTCTGCTCTGCGGTCTCTGGCTCTGGTCTGCTTCTGTGCCCTGTCTTCCAGGCGAGTTGCCTTCCAGTCCTCTGTCTTCTTTCTTCTCTTTTGTCACGAGACTGTGCTCTGCTCTGTCTTCCCGTCGTTCCCGAGTTGCCCTCCACCTCTAGGCTCCTTCTCTTTCTGTCCCGGCAGCCTGATAGCGTCCTGCAACGGCTCACGCTCGTCTCAGTCGTCTGACGGTTTGATAATTGAGACCTCCTCTGCTCCGCCACCTCGCCGGCGCCGGTGAAGGAAAGCTTCGCCACGATTCTCAGCCAGTCACGTTGAGGTAAGTCATCAAAACTTCCCTTGCTCCCTTTTTCAGATCTACATTCTGCAAACTCAATTTTGTCCTTCTCTTGCTTAGTTTGTCGGCTGTAAGAACTTTACTTGTCCTTCTCTTGCTCAAATTTGTAATCCACACCATAACTCAGATCTGACAGTGAGTGAGTAACTGAGCGTGTTTCATTTTCTGTTAATACTGCTTTAGGATGGGTACATTGAACAATGTAATATTGATATAACTATATTCAAGAAAATCAGACCGGGCAGTGATTTTAGTTGCAAATTGAACTTGTGTAATGATGTCAATAGAATCTCTCTGAGTTCAGCCACCCAAAATAATAGTGGAAGCATTACTACTGGCAAAGGGAAAGAGAAAGAATATTTATGAAGGTACAAAATTATTCTTTTTTAAAAAAAATGGGTGCATATGTGGTTTTGCGCATAGTTGATGAAGAAGGGGGTGGATCTATATTGTAATTTCAATATATCATCTTAATTGTAATTTCAGTATATAAGCTATGAAAGTTTTATCTGTTGAATAAGCTTATGTTTTTCGATCAACTTTGTTATATATTTGTTTGGTTATATGTTAATTAAAAGGAATTTGTTCATGTTGTTAGAGGATATGGAGTCATCAGGCAACTTTGCAATTTGATTAATTTTGACATATATGAACAAAATTTATTTTTGGTTTTTACCAGTGAAAGCATTTAGATTTTTTTTAAATGCAAAATTTATTCCTTTTACTTGTGGACAGACACTGGAGCATGAGTATTGCAACTTACTAAACTACTCTGTGCAGTGAGCTATTAGTGATGAAGAATGGGTCTTGTGCAACAAGACGTTGAGGTAACTTATTATTTTCCAAAGAGGTTTTTTATATTATGATTTTATGTAATATTTATTTGTTTGCCTACATTATTATGATGTGCTTGCAAAATTGGATAGTTGGCGAGTATTCAGGTAATAATAAAATTGCCTTCGATATTTTTCATCTATATTGTTCATTTCAATTTATCATATGATACCAATTTATCATATTATTTTCTTGCATTTTAGTTTCTTCATTTAGTAATGCGCAAGCATGTGCTACAATGCTTGAAGATGCCGATGTTGGTGAAGATAAAAGCTGCAATACTGAAGTCACTAATGTGGATTCGGTATGCTAGTTGGATAACATATATTTTTTGAGCATTTGAAGACGTTTAGTAGAATTATGATTACTAACCTTTTTTTTTTTAAATGATAGTCGTCGGTTAGTGATGATCTCTACGTGGGCGGTACTTGGTAGTTCGTTGAAGAGAATTGAAGATTTGTGTATTTGTCTCGAATTATTTGTTTGTAGAACATTTAGTCTTTGGACAATCCTCTCCGTTTCCTCCAAATTAGAGACAATTGATGGTTGTTATCTAACCTATCTTTATCATTTGTGGCAATTATTGTATTTAAGAATCGGGCATGTGATTCCTGACCCATTGGTGTTGTATCTAAATATGTAATTGTCCAGACTTTTGAAATTTATTTCAACGATAAACGAATGAAATGAGATAGAGTACGTTTCACCCGTTTCACCCGTTTATCACCCGTTTCATCCGCGGATGACGGGTGGATTGGATGCGGGTGAGCGGGTGAGCGGGTGACGGGTGGATCGGGTGGACTGGATGGATGCGGGTGATGGAAGCGGGTGGAGGCTCACCCGCTCCAAACCCGACCCGTTGCCAGGCCTATAAATAGGGGTGGAGTTGGTAGGCTTTGGGCTCGTGGGCTTGGACAGTTGCTGCGCTTTCTATGGATCTATTGGTCCACTGGGTCGTTTCTGAAATATGGTTTAATTAATGGACATCCTTACCACGATTTGCAAAAAATTAAAAAAAAAAAAAACAGAGGAAGTCACGGGGCTGAAAAATCTAGGGCCTGTAGTGGTGGGTTCTGTTAGCCGATTCACGAGAATTTGGGCCCCACTCGACAAGAAATAAATTGTGTTATTAATTTTATTAGCAATATAATTCTCTTATAAGAATCACTTTATAGTTATTTTGGATTAACAATTATGTGTAGTTCACAACTAAATTTTGTCATGCAGCAAACAAATGTGTGGTAATTTACTGTTTTATAACCTATCAATAAAATTAATATCCTTATAAAATTGTACAAAATTTAAATTGTCGATTAACAGTTATGCTGCAATTTACATGCCCAAAGATGGTTTCCTTTCAGTTATGGTTTTATGTCGCTATTCTTCTAATAACATTAATATTCTCAATTGTGCTTGTATAATACATATGTGAATTTTGCCCCTTCAATAATAACAACAACGACTTCTAGTATGGATCTTTCTTTCTCAAGGTATGGGGAGATTCAGATGTACATAGTCCTATTCCTGGAAGTATTTGTGTAAGTGTAGAGAGTGATTCCAAGATATCTAAAAAAATTGCAAAAATGATATACTCATATAGATCTTGCTAGAAGACACTTCTTGTCTTGTCTTAAAATTTATATTATCATGTATTATATTGAAGAAAGAGGGTATAACTGAATAATGGAAGGGTATTACCATTTATGAATTGTGTAAAATCACATTTTTTACCAAATTTTCAATTGTAAAATTACATGTATCATATGTTTTTCATAAATAGGGTTAATTCAATTAGGGTCGTTTATACTTATTGGTGTTGTCGATGAATATTAAAGGTTTACAATTATGAACTACTCATCACTGTCAAAAATTTGGATATAACTGTATGATACACTAATTTAAAATAAGATAAGATACCTAAAAGGTATTTTCCGATGAGAAATATGTCATCATCCAAAAAATTTCATGGAACGTTTTGTCGAGGTGACAAAAAATTTTGGCTCGCTCTGCTGATTATGCATGCTTCCATCATGCCAACCTTCAACGTGACTATCTCCTCCTCCATTGCCTAACCATGATGTTCTTTTTACTTTTGTCATGCACATTATAAGGTTTCTTTCTGTCAATTACGAGGCATCATCTCTAACAATTGAGATTGGATTATCATATAATATAGGTACTATGCTATGTACACAGATTGAACAACTTTATACCTATACTTCTGTTGCCCGAAAAGCCGTGTTGAATGGACTAAAAGTTTATGACTAGTACACCTGAGCAGATTGCTAGCTCCCCATGCCTTATTAGAGCTGAACAATAGGTCAGGTTAGATTGGCTCATTCAATAAACGGATCAGTTTTGTATTGAGTTTGAAAATAGCCTAAATTTTTTGTTCAAAATTTTTAAAAAAAATGTTTTCACGCTAAAAAAATGATCCAATTGTGTTGACTTCTGTCGAAATTTTTCAGTTCGGGTAGCATTTGCGCTTCTCTCAATAACTTTGAGTCGAATTCGTGTTGTGCTATTGTGTTAGATCAAACGTTCCCAACTTCACTCCTTATAGCTCTCACTAATTAGTTAACTCTTAAAATTTAGATCACAAATTTATTAAACAAAAATGCTAGAAGTTTTAAATAGAAATCAACCTTTTTTCTTCCAATACTCTCATTCAACTAAATGATTTTGTGAAGTAATGATGGTAAAACTAGGGAATTGGATAATATAAACATGGATATATCTACGTAGGAGTTTAAATCACCATATTATATTTAATTTTTCTCAATTAAAAGCCAACACATATAATTATTCATACGGAAATATAAGGTAATAGGAGTGACTCTTATGTCATACAGACCTCTGCCAATTTACCTCAAGTTCTTGAGTCTGCAATGAATTTTTAGCTGCAATCACATTAAAATTTTCATGGTTGACCACAGTCCAGTTCTCAGCTGCTTCATCATACTATTTCCTCGAATGCTTCATGAGGCCCATTAGTTTCCTACAGTAATAGCTAAAGTCAAGCCTACATACAACAGTTTTAACATCTGTATCCTTTACATATACTGCATGAACCCCCTTCACAAATAATATCAGAGTTCTCCGTGACAGCCCACAAGTGCCTGTCTAAAAGTGCTTTGTTCCAATATGCACATCTTCTAAGTCCAAAACCTCCTTGCTTCTTGGGAGTACAAAGATTCTCCCATGCTACTGACATAAATTTCCTTTTACCTTCCTCGGCTCTACTCAAAAAATATGTACGCTTTTTCCACTTCTTTTATAACCTGTTTTAGAAAAACAAACATAGAGCTCCAGTACATATGTATGCTCAGCAGGCCGGACACGATTTATCAATTGAACTTTTTTAGCATGACTCAAATCGTTTGGCTGTCCAACTTTCTATTCTAGAAATCCTTCCGCTGGCTAGCAAATTACAGTTGTTGGACAGGGCTAATGAGATTAGGCCCGACGGCTACTTAAGTCGCCTAGGACGATAACCCTTGCTACCCCCTAACCTATATAAAGGGGTTTAAGGGGGTTAGCCTTGGTAGACACTATGACGCGAATATTATATCTCCCATATTCTCCTACTTCTCTCTCATGGCCCAACTACCATCTATCGAGTTCTCGGGTTTAGGACGTGAAACCTTAAAGCGACTCTAGTAGCCGCTTGGTATTGTTATTGGCGTGATTGGTATTCTTTGTACGCGTGGACTATTACCGACAGTATATTTCCGCATCCAGGTTAGTCCTATTTCTTCCTACAGTGGTATCAGAGCTAGAACTGTTCGAATTAGTCCCGATTAATAGGTTAATAATCTGATTTGTTAAAGCATGCTCATTTATATGATTAATTGCCTAATTTTTGTAATTATGCAAAGTAATAGCATGCTTCTGTGTCTACTTCTCAGAATCTAGAACAACTTTTTTTAATCAGATTCATGGATGCTCTATTTCTATGTCCTGAACCCTATTATTTTTTTTTTCGATGATATGCTCATCGTAAATTTCTAAAAATTATGCATCTATTAGACAAAATTCATGCTTCCGTGATTCTGATGTCTCAAGCTGAGTAAAAGATCGAATTTTTTTAGTCCTAATAACCGAAGAACTCATGTCCAGAATATCAAATAACTCATGTAATTCATATATATAGCTCATGCCCTTTGCTATCATGATGTTAAGACAAATCATGCTTGACTTGAGTGCTAAACTATGAAAGGCATATTTTTTTGAAAAAGGCCCACCCCATTCCACTGAACCCTAATCACCGAGATCCAAAACCCTAACCCTAAATTCCCTCTACCTGAAATTCGACCTCGCCTAAAATGAAATCAAAATAAAGAAAAACAGGAAGGAACTCGAACCATACCCACCAGAAAACAATATGGAGGGGTGGCGCGTGATCGTCACGCATCGTCAACGAAGGTTGTTTCACGATCTTCTTCCTCCCATAGCCCCTTCTCATCGCCGATCTACGCAACCTTGAGAAAATGAAGTCGAAAAAACACCGTTTCAGGAGGCGCGTGAGACCATGCGCCACCGCCTCAGTGGCGTGTTTGGCTCGTGGGCGTCTTCCTCAGGCTCAGATTAGGCCGATCTACACCGTAGTACCCTCAGTTCTCACCGGATTAGCGTAGATCAAGGCTCATGGGGTCGACGGTGGCTTTTGCATTATTTGGGCAATTTTTTTTGAAAACCCAAAACGGTGGCGACGGCTGCCGTGCTCGTGGTATTGAGGAAGGAGCTTGGTACTCTATTTCCATGGCCACGACACTGGGAGAGCCAGAGAGACAGAGATGGGCAGAGAGGTCTAAGAGAGTGGAGAGAGAATTCAGGCAGAGGGACACCGAGGGAGAGAAAGACTCAGGTTAGGGTTTGGGAGGGTAGCGAATTCACTCACTTATAAAAGGCCCCCCTGGTTTTTTTTTTAAAGTTTTTGGGTCGTTTTTTTTGGAGTTTTTGGACCGGTTTTCTTTTAGCCAATAATAAGAATGGCCCAAAAGAGGAAAAGGAGGCCCGGTTTAGTGGACCGCTTTTTTTGGCCCAGATTTTGTTTTTGGACCATTTTTCTTTTTGGGCCGGTTCGCTTCTTGCCGCATTTCAATGATATGGGTTAGGCTATATTTGACCGTTTTAGGCCGAATTATTTTTCAGCCATTTTTGTTTAATTATTAGTTATAGCATGACTTTTAATTGAATTATAATGATATTCAAGTTGATAATGTTTCATGCAGTTAATTCATTTCGCTGGATTAAGGTTTCGAATTAGTTTTAATCCTGAATGCATGATTTCGTTATAAAAACATTAATATGTTTAATGTCATATATAAATTCGTTTTATATATGCATCAACTTGACATTTTCTTGACCGAGTAACTTGTTATTGATCCATTGGATTGACGTTATATGAATTTGTTTCATATATAAAATTAGTGCGTATGACGTAAATTTTTTTTACTCGAACTTTATAAATATCTATGTGATATAAAGATCCCCTTAGTAGTAAATGAATATGTTTCATAAGTTACATTATATAAATATGATTTACATAATACCCCGTCACGTGAATATGTTCCATGATTTAATAATTTTATGCAAAATGAACAATTATGATTCGGTTAATTGTTCTGCTTAACAAAAATGTTTCATGGAGCTTCGCATGAATTAGTTTCATGCCATAATGTTTAATTTTATAGGATGTTTGATTATTTTATGAATCTGTTTCATGAAATTTAAATTTGCAATATTATATGAATACGTTTTATATAATTTGCGAGCTTTATTATGAACTTGTTTCATCCAAATTTTAATATCATATAGATCTGGTTTATGTATGATTAATTACGACTAATATTTGGATATATTTTATGTTACAAAGTATGTTGCGTTCGATTACATGGATACATTTCATGTCAATCACCAATTACTAGTATTATATAAATGTGTTTTATATATATGAACTACATGGGTTGTAGTAAACTTGCTAATTGTTTTAGCACTTTTTTCTTGCCCAAATTAATGAATGTGGATTCGTTTCATGCTACCTGCTAATTGTGTAACATAGCGGTATTTTATGAATTGGTTTTATGAAATTTAAATTCGTAATATTATGAATGTGTTTTATAATTTGCGAGTAACATTTGAATAAGTTTCATATAATTATATAAATGTGTTTTATATATTGCTATTTGAGCATTTTATGAAGTTCTTTTGTAACATGCTATTATTCAAATATGTTTAGCATTATAGATTCATTTTATTATATAAATGTGCTTTATATAGTAATTTGAATTTTATATTTGGTATGTCATTGATAGAGTTCTAAACGACATATTAGTAGTTACAAATAATGAGATAACTTTATGTAAATTTGGTTTACATTAAGTTGGATATCTTTGTGATATATCTGAAATGTTAATTTATTTAACCATAATATTCTCCATAAATTATGTTTTATGGAAAATTGTGATAAATGAGTTATAAAAACTTCTAATTCATGCTTGTATGAGATGATTATGAGCTTAGCAAAATTTTCGATCATACGACATGGATAATGGAGTTTTTGATAATTTATTTATTTGAAAATATGCCTAATGTCCACTTTACAGAATATATACCTTTAGATATGGTAATTAAAATAAGGTTGGTAATTTGTTTACCAATAAAAGAACTTGATAGCGCTGACTGTGATACATAATATCAGAAGATTCAGTTTCTTCTAAATAAACGTGAAATGTTAGGACACTAATTAGGTTCTAGGTCTCATAGAATGGCAAAGATGGTACTGCTAGTGAACAGTATCCAGAAAACTTAAAAGCATATCAAAAGTGGTCCGAGAATGGATTCATCAACATGCAATACTTTGTAGTACTGCATGAATGACAGTCTAGTGAGGGATTGAAAGTTACCCCACTGTTGAGTACGCGTAGGATTAGCTTAGCATAATGTTCGTCCGGATCCATTCCCTGAAAAGATTCCGGACCTAAGATTGGTATTGCGAAAGGGAAAAAGGCTAAGGAAATAAAGAGAAGCATATAGCACGTGTGAGTATTATGATTGAGGAAATTAGGAATCTTATGCTTAGGATTGTCCTAAGTCGATTAAGGTACGTCCTTCCACAGCCACTCCTAGATAATGTGTGCGCTCCCAAGCATTTGTTGCTATCTGGGATCCTTAGTGGATCGCAGATACGGGAGCAACCAAGCACATAGTTCGGGAACGAGTTAATCCTTGTGAACTTTTACCACAACACAGTGGGTTTACAAATTGTCATTTTTGGTAACGACAATAGAAAAGATGTCCTTGAATTAAGGACAAATTATTCGAAGCTCCTTGAAGAGACTACGTTGTCTTTTTCCTATGCTCTCTATGCACCTGGGGTGCGATGTTTCCTTGTATCTTCTGTTCCTAAGATTAGTTTTCTTTAATTTTCGTCTAGATGTCTTAGACATCATATTGCATGGTGATCTGTTTGGCCATGTCACATTGAAAGGTATTTTCAATGGACGAAATAGAACATCTTCCATCCTTGTCCCATTTTCGACTTTATTTTTAGGCATGCTCGACTTGACCATGATGGTCAAGATAGAGTTAATAGACTAGCTAAAGATGGCCTTGTAAAACCAACTCACTAGGCTTAAGGTGCAAAATGTGAGTTATGCCTAGCTAGTAAAGCAATAGGAAATCTTTTTTGTAAGATTTCGAGTCCATCAAATCCCTTAGCGTTCGTTCACTTTAGACATCTGCAGGTCCATGAATATGAAAGTGTATCATGGAGTTACATATATTCATGATATAGGTATATGTACCTATTATCCCACCGTTATTAAGTACTCGATGTGTTCATATACTTTATAGCAGTAGTAGGACTCAATTGGTATGAAATATTAAAACTCTTCGAACCGATTGAGATCATAAATTTTTTCTTCGTGAAACAACATCCCGCGATGTTGATTTTCTTAAGGATGAGTTTCTTAGCATTTGGTGCAATTGAAAAGGGCCTAAATTTGTATACGTTACAATAAGACCTTCAACCACCTCTTGGTGAGGGGGAGGATTTGAATTCTCACTAAATCACTGAGGATGGTACACATTCCTTACTTGGTAAGAATGGTGAAGGTTTGTCTGTCAAGGATAATGCGATTCGTCCTTAATCTCCAATTATTAAAGAGAGTTATTCCTGAACATGCAGTTAGTCCTCATGTTCAGGATCCCACCTCCAAACGATAGTCGGAGTAATCTTCTCTTCATAATCAGGGTTTCATACCTCTTAGCGAAAGGAGGAGAAACTCCGGGTTCCATACCTCTTAGAGAAAGAGGGAGGGATTTCTCACCTAGGCAGACAAATAATGAAGGTCCCAGGATCCCAATGACTAAGCATGAAAGAATTTCTCGATGATTTTTTAAATCGAAAAGAAATATTCTTATGCACTCCATTGGAAAATTAGAGATCTACCTCTTATCAAGAGGTGTTTGGCTCATTAAATCACAAAAAGTGACTGGATGTCATAAGGGATGAGATGGACTCACTGACAAGGTTTGAGAACTCGTTGAAACTCCACTCCAATGTAAGTCTTTAGATGGATAGTTCAATTGATAAGTTCAGGCCCGAATACTCCTAGCCCTGGTTTCTCATTCAGACCTTGAGTTGTTCAAAATGGAGTAAAGATTGTTTTTCTCAAATGGTGATCTTGAGAAAGAGATTTATATGGACTAACCCATTGATTTTGTATCAAAGGGATAAGAGGACAATGTGTGTCATCTTAAAAGGTCCATATGTGATCTTAAGCAATCTTCCAGTTCGTAGTACTCTAGATTCCATAAAGCCATTTTGGCTTAAATGGTTTCAGAAGACCATTGTATATGTCGAAAGATCAACATGGGATTACGTTCCTCATGTTGATGACATACTGTTGATTAGGAACAACTTGGAGATAATTAAAGCTACTAAAAGGTAGTCATTTCATGTCTTTCAGACGAAGGACACGGGTGAAACTAGGTATGTCCTAGGAGTGGAAATAATCCAAAGCTGTCCCAAGAAGCATGCATCAAAGTGTCTTGGAATGATTTTGGGTTTATAATTCCTAACCCATAGATACTCCAGTTGAGAAGGGTTCAACCTTGAGTCTTGCTCAATGCGCTAAAACAGATGACAAAATAGAGATGATGAACAAATGTCCCTAACCTTAGTATCATAGTAAGCTTAATGAAAGCCATGTTATGTACATGACCTGATATTGCTTTGCGGATAATTTGATAAGTCGTTATCAAAGTAACCCAAGACTTCCTGATTGACAAGTCATCAGGAGAATCAAATGCTACCTTCGTGATATTGATAACTCAGCATTTTGCTATCAAGGAGCAGGCCTCAAGTTAAGAGGATGCTCAAATTTTGATTGGGGTGGTAACTCGGATGAGTCTAAGTTAAACTTAGGACATGTCTTCACCTTGAGTGGGAGAGCCATGTCATGGTGCAGCAAAGAAGCACAGCTGCACAACAATGTCAGCTATGGAGGTAGATTGTGTATCTTGTACCATAGAGACAAAAAGCATTGTCATTGGGTATATATATTTAGACTAACAAGGTGATTATGTTTACTTAACTAAGCCCATTTCTAATGATACGTTCAAAGCTCATTGGTTGAGTCTTGGATTTCATAAGGTTTAATATCTAGACATGTTCTGTTACGTGATGGACATGTTTCTTTTATGGGCAAGATGCTCATTGTTGTACGTTAGGCATATTGAAATGTCACAGGCTTCTGATTGGCCTAGTCACACAGGCAATCACCCTGACGCTTGAGTAGCGGGTAGGATGAGACTGAATCATATTAGCACTAGGTGTGCAATATTGATTACTTACACTGGAAGTGTGTGAGTGGAATGAATATAGTCACCTTAGTAAAACTAAGATGAGACTCGAGGGAGTCGACTATGAAATAAGTTTTCATATTGAAGCCTTAAAAGCCGAATCTTGAGTGTCAAGACCAGCATTTAGTATGTTGATCTAGTGGCTCAGGTTAGATTTTTGGATGAAAATCTAGACTGACGAATCGTATGGCATAAAGAGTGACGAACCCAGCTAAGTGGGAGTTATGCCGTGACACACATCTCATACTTTGTGTGCTTGTAAGACGACCCATATATGGGGTGACAATTGAATTCCCTATCACTTATCACTGTATGACCCTATGGACGATAACCCTTTGACTTAAAGCTATGATATTAAGTCAAAACTTAATGATGCTACTTTAATGTGATTCTCAAGAACTACGATGTATACGGTTCAGCGAGAACACATTAGGAAAGCAATTAAGTTAAGATGAGATTTCATAAGTGTTTAAGGAAAAATCTATCCACATCACCATATCAGCCCGGGCGATTATGTTGAGAACATAATCATATGATATATCAGGCATAAGGGATTAGAGATGCCACTGGTGATGTCTTAGGATATTTTTGGAGTATCGTATTTCGTGAAAGTATTATGTTAGTTGGATGGTAACTCAATATAACGCTACTTGTTATTTTTGGTCGCACGTCCTATTCCTGGTATGAAGCGTGAGTAGTTGTGATACATGAAGAATACGTGTTTTATGGCCTAAGTGGCCGAGTGGGAGCTGTTGGACGGGCCTAATGAGATTAGACCCGACGGCCACTTAAGTCACCTAAGGCGACAACCCTTGCTACCCCCTAATCTATATAAAGGGGTTTAAGGAGGTTAGCCTTGGTAGGCGCTATGACGCGAATATTATATCTCCCATATTCTCCTACTTCTCTCTCATGGCCGAACTACAACAGTGATTGGCATTAAGTTTCCCAGATGTGAGAAGCACTCCGAAATATATCATAAGTTGCTCCCCCTTTTCTAAGACAGATGATGGCAACAAGTTGGCTTCTATCTCCTCATCAATCCCAGCGAAGAAAACATGTGACTTTGGCTTCTAGACCAGAGACAACAGAAAAATGTTCAGGGGCTGCCATAATACAAGTAACTCATCCTTCATTAGCCTTGCAAAATACCAACAAATCATATGCAAAAATCAAATGATTCATGAGGCCTAAATTGTTATATCTAGGATGAAACTTAAATCTTACATCCTCAGTGACTTTCTTAAATAGTCTTCAGACATACTCTATGCCTAACACAAAAAGCAAAAGTGATATAGAGTCACCTTATCCTAACCTCCAACCATTATGACCATTTAATACACTGATGGCTAAATGAAGACCCTAAAGAAAATCTCCATTAAAAACTATTATTCTTCCTTTAAATATGTTATTACTTTGCTTCTGTACCACTCTCAAACTTCATTATCATGTATATAGAACACTTATAGTTGATTTCCATGTTGAGCATACTAGCTTTTCAAGCTTTTGTTCAAAATGATTATATAAACTAAATTACAAGAATTTTAAGAGTTCATCAATGTTGCTTCTAATTCTTGGAGGTAAGTGTTAGCTTTTTTAAAAGCTCACATTAAGTTTTTTAATATGTTTTGATGAAAGACAAAAAGGAATTAATCAATTGACATATTCATCATGTTATAATTAATGATCTTAATAATTGTTATTGTTTAAAGGTGCTATATTTTTGAAGTGGATGCTGAAATATTAATATTACCTAGATTGATTTTATATTAGGTGACACAATATCTTTGACATTGTTTAATATTCAAATTTGAACATGTTATCTTTATGATATTATATTGTGTGATTCAAATTTGAATATAAGATTGTGGAGTTATATTTATCAATGTCAAAGATTTGCTCTTAATATGATAATATCTTGTGATAGAATATCTTGGAAGATTATGCTGCAAATTATGAATGATTTTAGAAGATTCTCAGCCAAGATATTCAGCCCAAATCAAGAAAAGTAGCCATTGGAAGTACTTGAGCAAGAACAAAAAAAATCAAGGGCTTGGAATGCCAATTCAATGCCTAGAAATTAAGCATGGATATTGGATTTCCACAAGATGTGCAATGGTCACTTGCTATATTTTTCTCCACTCTTTTTTACACCTCTCATCTATAAAAGGGGAAGAGATTGGCAGCAAGAGAACACAAAAAAGAAAGAGCAAGCACTCATTGGCATACACATTACTCAAGAGCTTATTGACATACCTTGAGCTTAAATTTGCTTCTTTATATATATGTTACATTTCATTGTATTGTTCAAGTTGTAATTTGGGTGGGATCATAGAGTTGAAGGGTCAACTCTATCAACGACTTGTTGAATGGTCAACTTGTAGTTTGAAACTTAGAGTAGGTGTACTCTAGAGTTGTAATAATCCCTCCTAATAAAATTGGGTTAATCCTAGAGTTAGGAAACTCTAGGCGGTGACTAAACTTCGTTGATGCTAACCTCGTAAAAAATTACTTGTGTCCTGTCCACGTTTATCTTTCCGCTCTTTACTTGATTAATTTGTGATATTGATCATCACCCTATTTAACCCCCTCCTCTAAGATGATTTAACTAGCCAAATCCGACCAACAATTGGTATCGGAGTTAGTACTATTTTTTAAAGACTTTACCGTTTAATAGTTCGATCTCATGACTAGTTATGATTTTGACTCTAATTGCCCTCTACTTTTTAAAGGTACTAATTATTTTTTGTAGTAGGAAACAATGGAACATTATATCAAGTACAAGAGTCTCGATCTTTGGGAGATCATAGTCAAAGGCCCAATAGTTATTGAGAAATCAGAAGATGAATATGTTGAAGATGATTACAAGCAGATATCCAAAAGTTTTAAAGCTATAAACATTTTATTTTGTGCTCTCACTGTTGATATTTATGAGCTTATGTCACATTGTGATAGTGCCAAGGAAATTTGGGAGACTCTTTATAATTTATATGGTACTAATCAAAATGTGGTACTAAGCGAATTTATGGCGCAGGATGAAATAATCATGGATGGAAATGTTAAGCAAGTTGAGGATCACCAACCACATAAAAAGCAAGAACATGAAAATGATGATCCAATTCAACGGTTTATACATAATAATGTCAAGCATGCCCAAATTAAGGAATTTTTTGAAAATGGTGAGAAAAATAATGATTCATCTATTCTTCAAAGGGGTAAGGATGAGGTAACATCCATAATTGAATTTTTAAATAATAGTATTTCTCCAAGTTGTCATGTTTTTTATGATTTAAATACCGCACCGAATTTTCAACTTTTAAAAATTCTTGATTATGGTGTTAAATCAAGAAAATGTGTCAACATTGAGGAAAAGAAAAA
Organism: Carnegiea gigantea; assembly: GCA_029747015.1. Taxonomy (NCBI): domain Eukaryota; kingdom Viridiplantae; phylum Streptophyta; class Magnoliopsida; order Caryophyllales; family Cactaceae; genus Carnegiea; species Carnegiea gigantea. The sequence continues at coordinate 886,763 of JAKOGI010000108.1, read as the reverse complement.
TTTTACCTCATTAATTTTTCTTACTTCTAACAATTTTAAATCCAAGAAGCAAAGGATATCAAGATTTGGTCAAGCAGCTTCATTCTTGAAGAAATCAAAAAAGAATGCACATGTTCGTGGGATATTATTGATTCCTCATTTATATACTAATAATGCATTTTCAATAGCATTTGATCCTCTTGAAAATTTAAGTGGACAAGGAAACATTAGAGCTTCGCATAGGCATATGGTAAGTTATGGTTTGCCAAAAGTAAAAATAAGGTAAGTTCATTTGTTTTATTGTTGCTCAGATTTCAAGATCCTGAAATACAGTTCAAGGTCTTGAACTGTAGGCAAAAACTGAAAATTTTGGCGTGATTGAATCAAGGGTTGGATTTTTTTCTTTATTTCAAAAACATGAATAGAAATCAAAAATTTGAATTCTTACGAAATGGAAGGTGGTGTCATCTTTGCAAGATTAATATTACATCATATCTTATGCTATTGTGTCATGTGATTATCTTTATGCATAAATGATATGTTGTCTATGTTTTCAACTTATTTCTCCATAATATCTGTCCATAATGCTATGCTCCCTAGCACTCACATAAATGTTATTGTTTCTTTCTACACGGGAGAATTATATTACTTGATGATTTTTTGATAATCTTGATTTACTCTTGAAGGGGAGAGAATTGTTATATTAACATGTTGATCCCTTGCAATAAGTATCAAGTCAATGCATGCATGTTAGGATATATTATTGATCAAAATGTTAGTGTTTAAACCCTTCTATTGAGGGAGGAGTATCTTTATATATCATTGATTTGTTAAGGAGGAGTTATATGCGTTTGTCATAATTTTTGTGCTTCAATTTTTTCTTTCTCCTTTTGTGCTACCTTTTTGATGAAATACAAAAAGGGAGAGAAGTATTTAGAAAACTTTTCATGGTGTGCCATTTAAAATTGTATGGATATATTATTTTTATTAGGTTTTGTCTTTCATCAAAAAGGGGGAAATTGTTAGCTTTTTTAAAAGCCCACATTGAGTTTTTTAATATGTTTTGATGAAAGACAAAAAGGGAATAATCAATTGACATATTCATCATGTTATAATTAATGATCTTAATAATTGTTATTGTCTAAATGTGCTATATTTTTGAAGTGGATGTTGGAATATTAATATTACTTAGATTGATTTTATATTAGGTGTCACAATATCTTTGACATTATTTAATTATTCAAATTTGAATATGTTATCTTTATGATATTATATTGCGTGATTCAAATTTGAATTTAAAATTGTGGAGCTGTATTTGAACATGTCAAAGATTTGCTCTTAATATGATAATATCTTGTGATAGAATATCTTGGAAGATTATACTGCAAATTATGAATGGTTTTAGAAGATTCTCAGCCAAGATATTCAGCCCAAATCAAGAAAAGTAGCCGTTGGAAGTACTTGAGCAAGAGCAGAAAAAATCAAGGGCTTGGAATGTCAATTCAAGGCTTTGAAATGAGGCATGGAGATTGGATTTCCACAAGATATGCAACGGTCACTTGTCATATTTTTCTCCACTCTTCTTTACACCTCTCATCTATAAAAGGGGAAGAGATTGGCAGTAAGAGAACACAAGAGAGAGTAAGCACTCATTGGTATACACATTACTCGAGAGCTTATTGGCATACCTTGAACTTGAATTTGCTTCTTTATATATATGCTACATTCATTGTATTGTTCAAGTTGCAATTTGGGTAGGATCATAGAATTGAAGGGTCAACTCTACCAACGACTTGTTGAAGGGTCAACTTGTAGTTTGGAATTTAGAGTATGTGTACTCTAGAATTGTAATAATCCCTCCTAATAAAATTAGGTTAATCCTAAAGTTAGGAAACTCTAGGCGGGGACTAAGCTTGGTTGATGCTAACCTCGTAAAAAATTGCTCGTGTCTAGTCCACGTTCATATTTCCGCTCTTTACTTGATTAATTTGTGATATTGATCATCACCCTATTCAACCCTCTTCTCTACGGTGATTTGACTAGCCAAATCGGGCCAACAATTGGTATCAGAGCTAGTACTATTTTTTTAAACTTTACCGTCTAATAGCTCGATCCCATGGCTAGTTATGATTTTGACTCTGATTGCCCTCCACTTTTTAAAGGTACTAATTATTTTTTGTGGTAGGAAACAATGGAACGTTATATCAAGCACAAGGGTCTCGATCTTTGAGAGATCTTGGTCAAAGGTCCAATAGTTATCGAGAAATCGGAAGATGAATATGTTGAAGATGATTACAAGCGGATATCCAAAAATTTTAAAGCTATAAACATTTTATTTTGTGCTCTTACTGTTAATATTTATGAGTTTATCTCACATTGTGACAGTGCCAAGGAAATTTGGAAGACTCTTTATAATTTATATGGTACTAATCAAAATGTGGTACTAAGCGAATTTATGGCGCATGATGAAATAATCATGGATGGAAATGTTAAGCAAGTTGCGGATCACCAACCACTTGAAAAGCAAGAACATAAAAATGATGATCCAATTCAACGGTTTATACATAATAATGTCAAGCATGCCCAAATTGAGGAATTTCTTGAAAATGGTGAGAAAAATAATGATTCATCTATTCTTCAAAGCGATAAGGATGAGGTAACATCCATAATTGAATTTTCAAATAATAGTATTTCTCCAAGTTGTTACATTTTTTATGATTTAAATACCGCACCAAATTTTCAACTTTTAAAAATTCTTGATTGTGGTGTTAAATCAAGAAAATGTGTCAACATTAGGGAAAGAAAAATTTTACCTCATTAATTTTTCTTACTTCTAACAATTTTAAATCTAAGAAGAAAAGGGGATCAAGATTTGATCAAGCAGCTTCATTCTTGAAGAAATCATAAAAGAATGCACATGTTCGTGGGATATTATTGATTCCTCATTTATGTACTAATAATGAATTTTCTATAGCATTTGATCCTCTTGAAAATTTAAATGGACAAGGAAACATTGGAGCTTTGCATAAGCATATGGTAAGTTATGGTTTGCCAAAAGTAAAAATAAGATAAGTTTATTTGTTTTATTGTTGCTTAGATTTCAAGGCCCTGAAATACAGTTCAAGGCCTTGAACTATAGGCAAAAACTGAAAATTTTGGTATGATTAAATCAAGGTTGGAACTTTTTCTTTATTTCAACAACACGAATAGAAATCAAAATTTCAATTCTTACCAAATGGAAGGTGGTGTCATCTTTGTAAGATTAATATTACGTCATATCTTATACTGTTATGTCATGTGATTATCTTTATGCATAAATGATATGTTGTCTATGTTCTCAACTTATTTGTCCATAATATATGTCCATAATGCTATGCTCCCTAGCACTCACATAAATGTTATTGTTTCTTTCTACAAGGGAGAATTATATTACTTGATGATTTTTTGATAATCTTGATTTACTGTTGAAGGGGAGAGAATTGTTATATTAACATGTTGATCCCTTGCAATAAGTATCAAGTCAATGCATGCATGTTAGGATATATTATTGATCAAAATATTAGTTTTAAACCTTTCTATTGAGGGGGAGTATCTTTATATATAATTGATTTGTTAAGGGGAAGCTATATGCGTTTGTCATAATTTTTGTGCATCAATTTTTTCTTTCTCCTACTGTGCTACCTTTTTGCTAAAATACAAAAAGGGGGAGAAGTATTTAGAAACCTTTTCATGGTGTGCCGTTTAAAATTGTATGGATATGTTATTTTTATTGGGTTTTGTCTTTCATCAAAAAGGGGAAGATTGTTAGCTTTTTTAAAAGCTCACATTGAGTTTTTTAATAAGTTTTGATGAAAGACAAAAAGGGAATAATCAATTAACATATTCATCATGTTATAATTAATGATCTTAATTGTTATTGTTTAAATATGCTATATTTTTGAAGTAGATGTTGGAATATTAATATTACTTAAATTGATTTTATATTAGGTGTCACAATATCTTTGGCATTGTTTAATATTCAAATTTGAACATGTTATCTTTATGAGATTATATTGTGTGATTCAAATTTGAATTTAAGATTGTGGAGCTATATTTGAACATGTCAAAGATTTGCTCTTAATATGATGATATCTTGTGATAGAATATCTTGGAAGATTATACTGCAAATTATAAATAGTTCTAGAAGATTCTCAGCCAAGATATTCAGCCTTAATCAAGAAAAGTAGCCATTGGAAGTACTTGAGCAATAGCAGAAAAAATCAAGGGCTTGGAATGTCAATTCAAGGCCTTGAAATGAGGCATGGAGATTGAATTTTCACAAGATGTGCAACGGTCACTTGCCATATTTTTCTCCACTGTTCTTTGCACCTCTCATCTATAAAAGGGGAAGAGATTGGCAGCAAGAGAATGCAAAAGAGAGCAAGCACTCATTGGCATACACATTACTCGAGAGCTTATTGGCATACCTTGAGCTTGAATTTGCTTCTGTATTTATATGTTACATTTCATTGTATTGTTCAAGTTGTAATTTGGGTGGGATCATAGAGTTGAAGGGTCAACTCTACCAACGACTTGTTAAAGGGTCAACTTGTACTTTGGAACTTAGAGTAGGTGTACTCTAGAGTTGTAATAATCCCTCATAATAAATTGAGGTAATCTTAGAGTTAGGGAACTCTAGGCGGGGACTAAGTTTGGTTGATGCTAACCTCGTAAAAAATTGCTTGCGTCTTGTCCACATTCATCTTTCTGCTCTTTACTTGATTAATTTGTAATATTGATCATCATCCTATTCAACCCCCTCCTCTAGAGTGATTTAACTAGTCAAATCGGGCCAACAGTGAGACAAACTAATAATGAATCAAGCATCGATTTCGACATATGAATGGATCAAAACTTGACCTAGCTACAATTTGGTGGATGTGTAGGATCTTGAATTAGTAAGTAGATATACATTTTCATACGTTACAAATTGAGTTAGAACGAAATAAAAATATATTAGTAGAATGTCTGATAAATGACTTTATATAAGATTTATGTGACTGGTACCTTATCTATTTAATGGATTACTTTAAAGAAAATGAGGGGCCACAATCGACTTTTGAAAGCTAGTACTAACTAAATATCTTATTTGAGTCATGTTTATAACTGTCTGTACACTTTATTTGTACCACAAAAGTGGGGACGACATGTTGGCTATTAGATAGGTAGAAGGGTGTTTAGAGCAAAAGGAACAATTAAGCCTTATGATGGCCAGTCACTTAAGCTACAATGAATAGTGACGTGCGTGTGGAAGTGGGAATACTACTACTGCCAATGCCTAATTTCGTGTCTTTCTCCCATCACATCCACCCTTCACTAGGTTTACATGTCTCAATAATTGGAAGATCGAAGAGAAGGAAATTTGAGATAATCATATCTTCACTTAATTTGTTTAGATGCATGTCAGTAAAGATAGTTAATGGATTATAGATATATGGATCTAGTGATTAAATGGTGGGTATGAATCAAAGCATATATTGGAGTATAGTAGTTCATATTTAGATTATTAAATATGCAATGAAACAATTTGTGCATATTTCTGAGTAATTTGTTTTAGAAGGAATGCTTTCGAGAACACATTGTCTTTAGGAATCGGTTTCTTTGTGGAAACTGATGTCTATCAAGGCAAGACCACCTACATCTGAATCTCTTCAAATCCTACGAAAATGGAATCCACATTGGGGGATTAAATTACATTACATTACCGTAAACCAAAATATTATATGAAGAAAAATGGAAAAGAAAAGGATGACAAAATTAAAAGCTTCATTAAAATTTTCTTTTCAACTTAACAAATTTTTTCTTTAAAGTGATCAGAAAATGTAAGACAAATTAAAGAGAGGACAATAGCATTAGCCCTTCTGAGAGTACAGGGGTCAGAAAATTTTCGCCTTAGCTTTCTTCTATTTATTTTTAACAGGAAGCTTAAAGAATTAGCTAATCAATCCACTTATTATTAATTTGATATGTATTTATTTTAAATAATATTTGAAATTCAAGTCTTACAAACAGAAATATATGTAATAGAAAAATTAAATTAACTCAACTAGCATCAAAGCCTAAAAAAAATCCAGAAGGTTCTGTTATTGGAACAAAAATTATTGATATCAAAAAAACTGAATATAGATACAGCAAAAACAATAGAACGCCATAACAAGAAAAAAATTTAAACATACAAACACCTTGGAGCAAGTGGATTTCTGATTTGTGCTAACTTCTCCTCTGACAATTATTTCTGTCTCTCTGCCCGAATCTCACTAACAAAGTTTATTCTCCTGCTCAATCACATCCTTCTGATTGAATGACGTATAAAGTAGCATTTCTCAACAAGTCAATCTTTGTCAGAATTGCATCAATATGTTTCTGTGTTGTAAATACTAAATATGTAATATATAAGCATTTGTTTATCAAATAAAATATTAATTTATTGATAGCAAAGTACAGAAAATTTGCAATAAATATCATATTTAAACAAACATATAGTTAAAGTAATAACATAAACATTTTTAACACAATAACTACACATCTTTGATTTCTTAGCATGTTTACTATGTGTTTTCTAGAAAGAATTTAGGAAATCTTGTATATCTTTTAGCTTATTAATATATTCACTATGCGTTTTCTAGAAAGAATTTAGGAAATCTTGTGTAGTTTTCAGATTTCTTCGTATATACACTATGCGTTTTCTGGAAAGAATTTAGGAAATCTTGTACAGTTTTCAATCAACTAGAATGATTTACTTATATTTCCCATTCAATGACAGCCCTCAGTGTTAATCATCCCAAGTTATCAAAACAATTTAATATTTGAATCACGTATTCTATAAAAGTTATAGTGACATCACCATTTGTTAAAGACGGAAGAAATTTAGCTCACCCCATAAAATGAAATTTAACAATTATTAGAATATATATATATATATATATATATATCTACTCAGGGAGGATGAGATTTTGTGTAGGAGGAGTAGGATGAGGTGATCAATATATATAATATTAGTGATCATCATTATTGTCTTTGGTAATCAACGTATCTTAAACACATTTACAAAGGTTAACTTGAATAGAGATGTTGATCACCAAAGGTAATATTGATGATCACTAAAGCAATATCTATTGATCACTTCATTCTACTCCTCCTGTACAAAACCTCATCCAACCTAAGTAGCCCCATTATGGTAAGCTTGAACTGAATAGAATGGTCATAGCTTCTTAGGTTTCTAAGTGCTAACTATGTATCTTCGTCCATATTTCATAGCATCCCGACAATGGAAGCGCACCAGTAGCCATGCAACACCTTTTCAAGAGCAGTAAGCTAGGCTTGGCAGAATTAGTTAAATAAGCTTGGCCTGTGTGGCATGTTGGCAATTTTTGACCGTTCAACAAGACAACAACACGATCATTGCCTATGTGATGGAGTACTTTAGGAAACAAGATACCTTCGTAATTAGGAGTCATATGAGGGAAGGTAAATAGGCCTGGTACCGCGTGACATCATTGCCTTTGCTTGATTGGGATGTAGCTAAGGGTTGCGATGTGGAGCAATATTCTTTAGAGAAATGGGTTTTAATAGTCGATTTTGGATTGTTAAGGGATCAAATTAAGGCCAATCTAGGTTATAAAACACTGGGTAGCTACCCATAAATAAGAGAGTTAAAATATTTTCCATCTAATGTCACTTCCTATTTACATTTTCAATTTCAGATCAGAATTTTAAATCGTTTTCTAGTTCATATCTGAGTGAGCAAATGAGCTCCAAATTTGGTGAATTTTATACAAATGGATAGATTTAAAAATGTAGTTTCCCAGAGCTATAGCACGGCTTCGGTTTCCGAATATTTTTCAAGTTATAAGCTGAAAAAGGAGCAATGGTGAATGCAAGTCTAATTATGCACTTTTTTTTTTAATTATTATGGGATTTGTTTGAATAGCTCATGTATCAATTTGTGACTTATCTTTTGCTAGTGATGAGCAGACATCCCTAGCCCTTGAACAGAATTAGCATATTTTTTCATTTGGGTTGGCCAAGGAAGCCTCCAACTAAAGACAGGTGCAGAACATTTTAGCTCTTTGTATTCTAGCTAGTGGTCTGCAATTTCATTTTTAATTGTAAGTATACATTTTGCTAGCTTTAATTTCATCGAGACTTGTACAGCTATAACCTCCTTGATTACAGATCATTGTAATCATATTAGCTAGCGTGGCCTAGGAAAGGGTCATTTTCTTTCTAACTTTATATATACTAGGAACCACAATGCTAAAAATTCATATTTGAATGTGATCTGAAAAAAGCTATCGCTTGTTTCTCTTTCTAAAAATTCTTATCTTTATAACTTGATTTAAGAGTAGTGATTAGAGTCATGACTTTATCTTACTTTACGGTGGCTAGGCCTTTATGAGGTTAAGTGGTGCTATATATGTTAATCACTAGTTTCTTGAGCTCATAGATAGTGGTTTAGATTCTGGGTCCCTACACATTAGAATTTCATACCAAACCCAAATTTCTTCATTCTTGACTTAGCACAAAAGTTCTAATTAAGAAAATAATAAATATTTTAATTGATAGAACTTTTATTTTCATTCCTTCAAATTCATTCCTAATTTTCAAATGCAAATATAAACTCTTAATTCATTTGGAAGGGATATCAATTTTTCTCCAAAATCCCCTCTTAGTTGATTATAATCCGCTCACTCTCCTTTTATAGAGCCAAGAAATTAGCTAATGAAAAAAAAGCCAGAACTTCTTTAAGGAAACAACGGAAATCCCTTAATGTCACAAAGTCTCTCCCGAAAATATTACCTTACAAACGTAGGTACCTTGCTAGGTACATACGTGCGTGTGCTAGGCACAGCCTCAGACATGCGTGAGGCATGCTTCAAAACAAAAAAAATTGCTTTTTGAATTTTCTCTCTCCTCTTGCTTTCGCTGCCTGCTATGCTTTCCAGAGTCTCTGTTTTTCTCTCTCCTCATGCTTTCGCTGTTTCGTCCCATTTTGCAGCTCACTTCCTCCTTCGTTCTCTCATCATTGCTCAAGCTAATTTCTCTAACCTAGGGTTTGAATTCCAGCTTGTTTTCTTCTTCTGTGAAGGTAGTGTTCGAATATTCTCAGCTAATTCTCAGCTTGTTTGCTTAGTTTTCGAATTTCAGCTTGTTTGTTCATTGTCATTGTGGCTTCTTCTTTCGAACAACATGGAAAGAGAGGATCTGGGCGAGAATGCTGCAAATAGGTGTGTTTTGTATCTAATTTTTGCTTCATTTATGTTGTTTTCGGGGTTTATTTTGGTGTATTCTATTTGAATGTTTAGTTTTGATGGTTTTCGAATTTATGACATATGTTTTCTAGGTTTTGGTGGTGTTCAAATTCATGAAAATTAGCTATGTGTGCCTCTTTCTATTATTGTTATTGTCCTTGGGCAATCAGATGGATTAAGGGTGCTATTTAGAAGATAAGTAGGTGTAATCGAATCAAAGGTTTTATTCATAGGTTCTTCTCTTTTAGCTAAATTGCTATCAATACTAAGAGATACGACACAGATTGTAAAAGTATGAAAGAGTTAAAAAGTCACGAAGATGCTGTGGATTCAAGGAGCACAGCTCCACGGTAGAGTTGTAGATATAGAGGGCAATTAGCTCCATGCTGTGGATTCGAGCATCAAGCATGGCTACCAAGTTAAATGTAGGGTACCAGCTACGTCGTGTACTTGTATCACAGAAAATGCGCAAGTACTGCCCATTTTTGCTCTCCCCACCCCGAAGAAATTTCAGACAGCTGAAAACCACACCAAAATAGCACTAAAATGCCTAAAATGTTCCAATTTTCCTCCAATTGCAAACATCTTTTACAGATCTTTACTTCTAGAGGTTCTTGATGAACCTCAACATATCCACCACATAGAATCACATGCTTCCTTGCATAGCAGAATTTGAAATTGTTCAGCAACTTTCAGATTCAAAACCTACTTTTTCAGAGCATGTTGAGCATGTATTATTGGATATACTCTGCTTTAGCTTAAAGTAGTTGAGCAGCAACTTCAGCATAGAGAAGTTTTCTAAGCCATTATAAACCAGACCTGCATCAATTAACAAGGACTATGTAAAATATTCTCCTATAACGCACCTGAATAAGCTGTTATGTTATGTAATAATTGGTCTTTTCTTTAAGCTCATCAATTTTTAATTGCCTCTCTTCACAAAGCCTTTCCAAAGTTTTCTGGTCCTGCTGCTCACCTACATAACTAGAACAAGAAGCCAAATATATGGCGATTAGAATGTTCAACAGGAAAGCCATGCTCGATTCCACATTAAACATCCGGGACTAGCATTCATGCGGTCATGTGAATAAGAGTAACATCCACGTTTCTACAACCAACCAAGTCTTCTAATAGATAAGGCAAAGAACAGTTTTGTAAAACAGAAAATAGAGAGGAAAAAGGGAGAACAAAAACAGTTTGCCAGTATAGAACACCAGCTTGAGACAAAGCCAAGTTAAGTTTTGCTAAAACAATTCCGAAATTTGGAAATGTCCTTGATCTCAGTTGATTTACTTCAGGTACAGAGGCATTGAGACTAACTATTGAATCAATATACACCACAAAGTCAGCCATATGCTTTGCTAGATGGCTTATTCACAAGCTGCGCAATGAATGGAGCCCAAAAGCCCATAGCGCTCACATCACCATTGGGCATGAGGTTCTTCAATATGGATAGTGTACCTTTATTATCAACATGCAATGACTTATAGATAATATGTCACACTAAGTTCCATATGAATCAAATATCATCTCCTATTTATGAGTAGATTGATCCAATCATAAAAAGCAACTTACTAATTGATAATGACCACCAAGATGCAGTACCAAAGTTAAACAATTAGAATAGAAATAGAACTGAAAAAAACCTACAAACATGTACGACACTGGCTTGCTCAGCGGTATGCATCATGATTCTTAAAACCGAAATAATAGTACTTATGCATGTTTATGAACCGCTTGAGTGCTGAATACATAACAGCTGATAAAGTAGGCAAAAGAAACATTGGAAGAACCCAAAAAGCCTTGATCTTCCAGTTCTCAGACGTCCTTGTTTTTGTGATAGCATAACCCACATCGATGAGCTGGAAAATCAATACCATTGTAATAGTCATCACACAGAACCATAGGGCACTACATGTAACAGAAGTCAAGAAGCACCAAAAGCGCAGGGAAGATGATCCATTTACAAGGACTTGTGAAATAAGACACATCATGACAACAAGAATGTCTTTTATTCATAATAGGTCTTGGTTAGTTTGTTGCTTTTTAATTGTTCTCATTGATAAGAATGATACAAGGAAGAAGCGGATCAAACATGTGGCGTGTAAGACATCAAAAAGAAAACGTCCGAACAACCACCTATTGGTATGCTCCATATATTTTTTAGCCGTAACACTTTATAAATTAGTGTGCTTCCAATGTTGGCACAAAAGGTTCCTTGCAATTGGGGAAAGTTTCACTGCAGTTGGGGAAAGGTTCCCTGCAATTGGAAAAAGTTTCACTACAGTTGGGGAAAGTTTCACTTGGGGAAAGGTTCACTGTATTGCGTAAAAGATTTATTAGATCAAAATTTTATATATTAGCTTGTTTCCTATATTTTTAGTGATAAATTTCTGATTTTGAAATCGGAAAAAAAAAAAAAAAACACAGTGGAGGATCAAATTTCTGATAGTGGTAATGAAGATATTCAAGCAGATGACATGGAATATGATCCTACTAAGCTTAGGACAACGATATCTCCATATGGGTTGTGCAGCTTTCTACCAACTATATCAGATAAGCAGAAGAGAGACATAAATGAGCTTGGGTTTGCATTTTTATTGACTTTGAGAGTCGATAAAATCCCATCAAGGCTAGCCAGATGGCTCATTCAAAACTTTGATACTTGTAGGCGAGCTTTGAAATTGGCTAGTAATGAAGAGTTGAGAATTAGCGAAGAAGATGTATATTTAACACTGGGGTTTTCTTAGGGGAAGCAAGCCCATTCAAGAAGCCAAAAAGAGTGACAAGGGGGAGTATACATGGCTTCTTGATGAGTGAAAGGCTCAGTGGGCAGGTGCGTTACCGCAAACGCATCAAGTGCTTTCACAGATGAAAAACCAAAGGCAAGGGGGTGACATGTTTAAGAGAAATTTCATTGTCTATGTGGTCACCACTCTTGTCAAGGGACAACAAACGTGGAAGGTTAATCATCTTGTACTCAAAAGCTTAGTGGAACTGAAAGAGGTGAAAGACCTCAACTGGTGTGAGTTCACAATAGATAGTTTGATTTCTTGCATGGATAAGTGGAATAGGCAATCAAAAGGTGCACATAGAGGTCCTCTTCTATTCTTAATGGTAATGATTTTTACTTTTATATTTACGAAATTTAGTGGTTATTCTTATTTTTGTCGTTGCTGAAGTTTATGCATTAATGACTTCTTTGGGTTTGCTAATGTTCTATTATAGCTGTGCTATGTTGATCATGTCCCGTATAAGAAGAGAATGATCAGTAGAGAGTTTCCCATTTTAGCAAACTAGACTAGCAAAGATTTGTGGGCTCGAATGAATTTTGAGTTAGAGAGCTATCAAGGCTTCGGTAAGGGGACTGAAGATGATAGAATTAAGGCACCAGATACACTAACTCTCTATATTGAAGAAGAAGAAGCAGATATTAGAGCAAAAAAGGTTCTTCTTATACTTAATGTTTCTTTTAGTAAACCTTATTGCCTGTATTAGTGTACCTTTCCTGCCGTGCAGTGTATCTTTTTATGATTTATTTTTATTTTTTGAACTAATTTTGATGCAGGCATGTGGGCAAAAGATTTCAAGATCATTGAAGAACTTCGCACGCTCTGTTATTGAGGTTGTTAATGCTGTGAACGAGGCACAACAGATGTTCCCAGCGAGCACCCAAATGGACAAAGTTCAAGCTATTTTGGTAGAAATATTAACTAACTGCTCAAAGCTGGGAACATTCAAGGATACAGCTGGTCCATCTCAAACACAACCTGGAGATGCTAATGTTGGTCATCAAGCAACCCCCTCTAGTCAAGATGATGGATTGTTTGCTAGTGATCCATCATTCTGGGATGCATGTGTTGAATTAGCAAAGACTTATGAGAAGACTAGTGGGATTGCTTGTCCAGGCACCTTCACATGACTTGGGTTTTATTTAGAGTTCGATTTTAGGCTTTCTCAGTCAGTGCAAGTTGAGAGCCCTAACCAAGGTGGAAGTGGGGGTGTAGGGGGTATTGGATCTGGTGGTCATTCTCAGTCAGTGCAAGTTAAGAGCCCTAACCAAGGTGGAAGTAGGGATGTAGGGGGTATTGGCTCTGGTGGTCATTCTAGCCCTGATCCTCAAATAGAAAGGAGTCCCAATTCAAGCTTGGAGAGCCCGGTTGGAGATTCGATTGGAGATTACTTGCCCCCAAGGAAGAAGATGCCTGCCCCTTATTTTAGATCTCCGTTCTTTGTAAGGCACATTGATGTCTTGAAGTCTTTAACTATTAGAGAAAAGCAAGTGTCTGATTGGGCTTTTCTCCCATTGGATGAAGTTCACTATGATAGGTAATATTATGAGTTTTATTTCTATTTTTATGATTTTTATATTTTGTATATTGATTTATGTTTAAAATTTTTGATTTTTTAATGGGGTTTCTTTGTTTGTTGTAGTGAGCTATTATTTGCAGATGCAAATTTCAACATCATTAGATCCGTGATTAGGACTTTGGGTTATGGAGATGAATTGGATCACAGTGTTGTTGATTTATTCACTTATTTGTTGAATCATTCTGAAAAGTTGAAGGACCCTCAATCATTATCATCGAGGTTCTTTTTTTCTTACAATGCCTGTGTAAGTGCTTTTTTCAAATATTATTTAGCTTAAATATTTTAAATTAGATCTTGTTATTTCACTAGAGTTGTTTCTGATTCTTTATAATGTAGACTGAATTATTGGATGGGGGTGCTAAATTTTCTGGTCCAAAGTATAAAAAGTTCAAGCATATTTTGGACAGTGAAATTCAGATGATTTCTTGGCTTGATTTCTCAAACTCCAAGCTAGTGAGTTGATAACAGTTTAACTTGTAGCATTTAGTGTGTTTTGAGTTTGTCTTATGATCTAAATTGCTAAAATATTGACCTGAGCCACAATCATTGTGGTGCCCTTACTTATGAACCTCTGTGTTAGGGGAGGCAGAATCATAAGCAAATGTTGTATATTTGGTTCCATTTCTTGTTCTCCTATTCTTGAATAATATAAGAGGATAGGTTTGACAAGTTGGATTTAAGGGATTCTTCCTCAAAGTGCTCCCTCTTACTTAGCTACTATTAGCTAATAAGGATCTGTATGGTGGATATGTATGTGTGTGTGTGTGAGAGAGAGATATTGATGAGGGTCTTCCTTAGCTTGAATATATTTTTGTCTATCTTGTTAAAAGAAGAAAGCAACTAATAGCATCTGCAGTTTTTAACCTTGCATGCCACACACTCTAGGACAAACTATGATGTTAATTGTAGAGAAATGGAGGGATAAACTACGGAGTAAATGTTGGTTTTGTCCATATTTCAAGGTTACCATTGTTACACCACAATTGCAATTTGGGTTACATTGCTTATATAGATGAATGGTGTACATATGCTTATGTAACACATCAGAGTGTTCCCTAGCATATCTCTACAATGCCTCATCTTCAAGCAATCCTCAGAGCTTTCCTTAGCATAGCAATTAAAAACGACTTAATTTGGCTTGTTAGCACAAAAGATTCACTATAATTGGAAAAAGGTTCCCTGTAGTTGGAAAAAGATTCACTGCATTGCATTAAACATCTGAATTTTACTTCTTGGCACAAATGGTTCACTGCAATCAAGGAAAGGTTCCCTGCAGTTGGGAAAAGATTCACTACATTGCATAAAAGATTCATTGGATCAAAATTAAGATGTAAAACTGTGGAGTAAATGCTGGTGTTGTCCATATTTCACCCTCGCCATTGTTACACCACAATTGTAATGAGGCTTACATATGCTTATATAGTTGTGTTGATATGCAGATATTCTTTCCAGTGTTTCACAATGGATATTACTTTGTTGTGTGCTTCAATTTCTTAGCAAAGAAGGTAGAGATTATCCATTCTATTAGTCATAACAATGTGGATAATGGTGCTATTCTTGTTTATGTCAGCTTCTTGGTAATTTTCTATATTACCTTTTCATCCTTTTGCTATTCTAATCCTCTAACATCTGAAGTTACCTATTATAAATGTATACTACTTTTTTTCCCTAGATTCGGTGTTTCTCAAAGTATTTTCCTGATAAAATCCCTAAATCAGTCAAGGGTAAAGCTATTTCTATGGAGAGTTTACAATTAGAGCAACTAAAACTACCTTGGTTAGAAGTTTTAAGAGAATCTTATCCCGACTCAGGGGTGTATATAATACGACACTTGGAGATGTACATGAGAGATGTTGAGAAATGGAATACCAGGTTTAAGAAGTTCAATGTGAGTTCAATTTTTTTCCCTTGTTGTAAATAAGTGAATTATATCATCAAAAGTTTTGACAAGTGTTTTGCTCTCAACAGGCACCCTTGTTGAAGAAGCTCAGGGTGAAATATTGCTATAACATTATCACTAGTTAGGAAAATGTAATTGCTCCTCAGATTCTTGATAAGGTTAAGGCTTATCATAATAGCATCAGGAAAGAGGAGACTATTGGTTCTCGCATTACAAGGCAAAGTCAGAGGTTGAAAGACAAGGCTTAATGTTAGCGCGGTTTTTGTTGGGTAGGACAATTGTGAATAGGTTGTACTTTTTCAGTTAAAATAGTTGTGTAACCTTCAATGCCACGTAAACAGTTATGTTAAAACAGCTTTTCATATTTTGCTGTTTAAAGTTACACTCCAGTGTTGGAAAGGTGCATTACAGGTTAGTAAAGTTTTAATACAGGCACCTGTTCCATCCTGTTTACTTACTGAGGGGCACTTCTATCCTGTTCACTTAATAGATTGAGAGTATAGTTATATAGTACTAGGGGGAACAACTACCGCAACAACAGTGGCACAATTCCAGTTTCATTCCTACCCATTGCTAACAAAAAGAAAGAAAGAAATGCTCGGATCCTATATAAGTCCACACGGCATCAGGCTTGAAATCCTTATGGTCCTCCTTAGAGAACTCATTATAGCTATACAATGCCTCTTCTTTAAGCAAGCCTCAGAGTGTTCCCTAGCATATCTCTACAGTGCCTCATCTTCAAGCAATCATCAAGGCTTTCCATAGCATAGCAATTAAAAACAACTTAATTTTACTTGTTGGCACAAAAGATTCACTGCAATTGGGGAAAGATACCCGGCAGTTGGGAAAAGATTCACTGCATTGCATTTAAGATTCATTGGATCAAAATTAAGATATATCATTACAATCCACTGACACTAAGTAAGAATCAATAACAGCATGCACATTTACAATCACCAAACAGCTCTAATATCCACAAAATATTAAATTGTGTTAAAATAAATGATGGTGCTCATGCTATCAATTTTGACATTCATAGTTTTAACAAATATTTCCAAGTGCACCATCTCCGACAGATGCCATGGTACATGCCACCTACATCAATAAATATTATGTCCTTTAAGTATAAAATTTTTCTAACTATATTTGTTAAAATATAGAGTGATCTTGTAGTTTATTACCTCAGTAATTACAGCTCCAAGATTAGTGTTGGACATGCTGGAATCCTCTGGAGGCTTTACACCACTTGTTGCCTTCAAAAACAACATAAGTTACTCATTTAACTATAAAGTGAAAATGAAACTTTTCCATTATTTCATTAATTAAATTTTAACACTTATAGCATAGTGATACCACCGATGCGAAGACGATAGGGCTGATGTTAACAGGGGTGAAACTGTTTGTTGCTTGTCTCGCAGCGTTCTTCTTTCTTGCCTTCACTTGATTGCTTTTCTTCTTGGCAATGCTAACTTTTCTCTTGTTCTTTTGCCCTTTCTCTCTTAATCCAGTGGGATTCTGGACTGTTCCGCTTGTGTTCACATTTTCATCTTCTGATCCATTATGGTATATAGGGCCTATGTCCATCTCAGTAGCTTCTTTAGCCTTTTGAAGTAATTCTTGACATAAAGCTCTCACTCTTGCATTTGTGGCTGCAGTGGTGATGAGAGTAGTGAATTTTCACATCATTTGCAATCGCCAAACATATGAAGACGTACCAGCAAAGCTATGGAAAGATATTGCATCATCGGCGCCTTCATAGCCCTTGATATTTTTCTTCCATCTATCTAATATGTACTTCTTAGGAATTTTTTGAACACAAAACATACTGAACATCCTTAGGATATGAAAGTATAAAATTTCCATCCCTTCAAATTTTTTGCATGTGCAAGAAGCTTCTTCAGTTAACTAATTAATGGTGACAAGGTGGCAAAACTCATCGACATTGTCCCGCCACACTTTATATAGCACACATGAAGTGGTCTCCTGAACCTTCTCCTGGACACAAGTTGTCCCTTTTTTGTACTCTTCTTGGAAAATACGATAAAGTTCAGTAATGTATGTCTCCGTTGCATGATTTAATATACTTACATTTGCAAAACATGTTTCTGGCCTTCCATCCCAAGAGTCATAGTCATTTCCATTCTCCTTACTCCTCCATTCAGCAACAACATCAAGGAAGCTCTCATAAAATTTGCACAAGTCAGTGGTTACTTGAAGCCTCCAAGAGATTGAATGGTTGGTTGATTCAACCTTTTGTGAGGATAAAATTCCCATAGAAAAATAATCTTTACTGAATGCATGGCACCAATGCTCCCTGTTCTTGTAAAGTTTTTTTTAGCCAATCAGTCTCACCACATTGTATTCTGCAATCAACCTAAAATAAAAGGGAAAAGATGGATACAGTGAACCTTTTACTGATTATAGTGAATCTTTGTTATTTGGCAGTGAATCTTTGTTAGTATGCAGTGAATCTTTCATTCACTGCAGAGCATATTTTTCTTCATTATGAAGGCAAAGTTAAATACTAAAGGCACTGACCTAGTCCAATGATGATTGAACTCCACTTTAGTATCACAATGCATGAGAATCTTGTTAAATTTATCAACAAATCGATGTTGGCTTCTAAACGTTCTAATGTGAATTTTTGAGTTCTCAACAATATGCCATATACACAATCTATGCCTTGCTTGTGGAAACGCTGCTTCAATAGTAGCTACAATTAAAGGTGCTTAGTCTGTCATGATAGTTCTTGGATGTTTCCCACCCATCACCGCCAAGAAAGTCCTAAAAAGCCATATGAATGATTCTATTCTTTCATTCAACACAAACCCACATCCTAGCATTATATTCTTGTTGTGATGATTCATGCTAACAAACGGTGTACAAATCATGTTGTACTTGTTAGTCCTATAAGTGGTGTCAAATATAACCACGTCTCCAAAGAGATCATAATCATCTTTCATTGTTCTATCTCTCCAGAAAATGCTAGTTAGACTTGCTCCTTCATCAAACTCAAAAGCAAAGTAAAAGTTTTAGACGTCCACTTTCCTTTGATTTAACTTCCCCATTAAAGTGTTACTATCAGTACCATCTACATTCTTCCTTTTATCAAAGGCAAGAGCATTATATGCATCCTTGTTTGTGAACCCAAGGGCTGGTGAGCCGCCTACCTCCTTCTTCAACACTCTCATAGCATCAGACACTTGATTCTACATGATTACGTAAGTTTTCAGTAGTTCCAATTGTTCTTCTGTGACTGTGCGTTATGATTTCAAAAGATGTCATTTGGTGAGATCACAAAAGGGATGGTTGTGCACCTTATCATGCCTCGTAACTGTCTAGACACCATTTCCATCTACTGAAAACTGAATCATTGCTTTGCAACCAACTCGAGTTACTCTTTTGCTGTATGACCTTCTATAGATATGTTCTTCATTTTTTTTAGCGACAGTTCTCTTTGTACCTTGTTTTGAACAACAATATCTCTTTGTTGTTATACCACTTCGATCAGCGTTCATCCTTTGTGAATCCCTACGAATGCTGAACCCCACTCTTAGACCATAAGTGTTATATAAATCATACGCTTCTTGCTCAGATTTGACACTTTGTCCAACCAACTCAAATTCATCATTCTCAATATATTCTTGTCTGATGGGTTCTTGATGCTGAGGAACTACAATTTGAATAGTCAATAGTGTCAGAAGCTATTATATTTATCAATGTATGTGGAGGATAGATAGTAGCTGAATCAGGAAAAACAAAATTAATGCAGCAATGCATTGCACCAACAAAAGATTCACTGCCATCAACAAAAGATTCACTGCAAAAGGTAAAAGGTACACTAACTGACAAAATGATTTTTACTATTATTATATATGAGATCTATGACTACCTTCCTTTCCACCATAAGTTACAGTGTGTACAACACTATATTCTTAGAAGTATAAGTCATACATACCTATAGCTACATGAGCTCTACAACCATTACTTTCATAATTCACTAGCTATATGACATTGCACTGAATTTTGGAAGTATAAATCATACATACCTATCACTTGGTGACCATATTCTTATTCATTGGGATCTTGATTCTGGGGACCTACAATATAAGAATAATGTCAGTAATCTTTACGTTCATTTAATTATAGTTATCCTATGAATAGCAGAATTTGATATTGTTAATCGTTCTCATTTATTTGGTGTATCTTTCTAAAAATGCAGTGAAACCTTTCTACACTGCAGTGAAACTTTTGTATACTACAGTGAACCGTTTACCTAAATCAGTGTACCTTCTTTGTCAGCTTATGTGCAACGATTTTGTTATTACGATCCTACCTTTAGGGAATTTTCTCAAACACCTTATGTGCAACTATGCTTGACTTTAAATGTTGCACTAGGCAGCTATTCTTTGCATTGAAGATTGATAGATAATTATTTGTTTGAGCAATTTTATGAACCATACCTTGAAATCCTAGCATATGTAACTCTTCAATGAGCAATTCCTCTGCTTTAGCTACCACTTGTTCCTTAAAATCCATTGATTTTGCTGATTTATATTGCTAATTTTTAGAATGGATAATGTATGTTGCTCAAAATTGTCTTGATCAAAATTCAAATATGCAGTGTTTGATTTTACAGATTTGGCCGTGTGTTTCTTGCTCAAAATTTTCTTGCTTTAGCTTTCACGTGTGTTTCTCTTCAGATGTTAGTCTTGTGGGCCGCCCAAATGCAAAGAAACAGCTGGGCCCAATTTTATATATGTAGATTGTAGCATATGTTTATCCTGGCCCAATTTAATAATATCCTTTTGTATGTAGGTGTGTATATTTCTATTGTACACAGGTATGTGCCATAGACTAACTGAGTCTCTCCCCTTCACTCTCTCACATTCTCTCCCATTCTAGCTTTATCCTCTCACTGTCTCTAGGCCATTACCAGCCACCTCTCTGGTGCCTGCGTTGTCCTGTCACCATCGAGACATTGTTGATCCTATCTAATTTCTCTCTCTTCTTCCTTACTTCCCTCTCTTTCTCTTTTATCTCTCATTGACATGTTTCCTTTTTGCTTTACCTACAACTACCACTGGCGCCCCTGCTGTTGGCTTTTGACCTTACTGGCCATCACCACAGCTCTTCCTTCCTCTTCTTTACTTCCTTGTTGGACGTGAGTATGCAAAGTGTTAGGGTTTATGTCAATTTTTTAAAAAAAATATAGAGAGATTTGATGTATTGGTCTTGATTAAGCTTCTAAACCTTGATAAGTCTTTTAACTCTTGTTGGTAAACTAAATTCTCATATCTTGGGTTTCTTGAACAAGATACACCTCCCTCTTGGTTATCGATATCAAATCTTGATGTGAAACTCTAGTTTGATATTGTCGTAATCTCTTCATGGGCTTCAATAAATTTATTAGCACTTAGAAATAGTGTTCAATATTTATGGATGATTGGAAATAAAATTGGCTGTTAGTAATTGATTGGCATTACCATTGATGCAAAATAAATGAGTTTTAAGAGAGACCAGAAACTAACATGCACTAATCTCGGTTAGAAAATTGACGACGTATAACAGGTTGTTTGAAAATTACAAGAGTACTATGAGACCTAGATTTATGAGTCTTTTATACTGTAAATTCTAAATTACTAATTTTGAAATTAAAATGGGAAAGATATGGATTTTCTCCCACACGTGTGCAAATCAGACTTGGTTCTAATCACTTGTGAAAATTTGAGTTTTTAAAGCGCTTTTTATGGTTATCAATTGTTGGTTCAAAAATAAAAGTCATATTACAATCTAGAACTTTCTATATTTTGCTCATTTATTATGATATGATATCAAGATGTTAAGTTATGGCATCCAAAAGTAGGGACTCAAATCTTACCCAAACCTGAGTATCTCTATTTTGTTAAAAGGTTTAATTTTTGGTTAATAAATTAGGAAATAATTGAGAAAATTATTTTAGTCCCTATAAAAATAAATTTTACGTCTAAGAGTGCATTATTTTGAGTTGACTTTAGCTTGATAAGTTGAGTTGTGAAATTAACCTATGATTCATCCATGATGTGACCTACTATTTGGTCATCTAGGCCCATTGATTTAGATTCAAGCTCAAACTAACAAAGGTCCCATACTTACTGAGTTAATGTCTATACCCTAACTTTCCCTTAAATGCCTTTTAATGTATTTTTTGAATGTTTGTAAAATTGTTTATGGGGCATTATATCCCAAGGGAACTTTATTTGTAAAACTTGAATTTTTATATCTAATTATGCTATGAGTCGAATGCTGAGATATGGTTTTATGATTGAGATATGATATTCAAGTAGTTCATCTAAGCAGATTTATTGAACTAATTGATTTTTGTGATGGGTTAGGCTTTATGGAACCCAAGTACACTTATCCACAAGAGACTAAATGTTAAAATGGCAAGTTAAGACGACTTGTAGGAGGGTGCCTCCTGAGATTAACCTGATATTGAGACAACAAGTCTACATGAGGTATTATTATGATTTCCGCAAGCGCACGGTTTATCGCCGTAGCATTTACGGGTGTCGATCTTCAAAGATGGATATGAAATTAGATCACTCCCTAATAATCTAACATGGTACATTTAGCGACATAACGACACTAAATCAACTTCAGATAAAACAAAATAAGTATACAAATGAAAAGGAATACTTGCTGTGCCCCGGAAGTCGAACAAAAATAGGAGAACGAGCACTAAAAGCTCAAGTGAAACAGAGCCAGAGATTTGTCAAGCCTTAACTCAAAATTACAAACCTAAAATTCAATTACACTAATTGGTAAGTCATTAATTTCAATCTGGAAATTGAAAAGTTAAAAAAAAAAATAGAACCAACTGCTTCCAGATCAAAAGCCGAAACTAATGTCTTTACTCAAAATTAAGAATTCAGAATGGATTACTCCCCTTTGAGAACTCAAGAACAAGATCTAAAGACTAGAAAGCAAAAAGGAAACATGAAATTTGAAATTGAAAAAAAAAAAACAACTCTGGGCTACTCTACTACTTGCTGCTCTCTCTTCTCTACTTGCCTTCCCCATTGCTCTTCTTCTACAGCTTCTGCTGCCCCATCAAATCCTCATCTTGCCTCATTAAACCCCTAATAACTCTATACCTGCAATTCCTCAATTGATGAGGAGTGATGACGATGGGAATAAATGAGTAATTGCTAGGTGGAAGGAGGAGAGAGAAAGCCATGGCACACAAGCGTTGTGGATTCATGGTCTAGGTCGCCAAGAATCCCAAAGAAGAAGATACAACAAGACGTCGGGTTTCCCTAGGCAGCCAAGAAGAAAAGAAGAGCTGAGGGCGTGTCATGTGCCATGCTCATGCTGGATTAGGTGAAGACATAGAACAGCGGGGCTTCGGCTTGTTACTGGGAGTGGAGAAGCGGGACTTTGGACCGCAGAGAAGAAGGAGGCACAGGCCTGTGAAGAGGAAAGGAGAGAGAGAGGAAAGAGGAAAAGGTTGGACATCATATGCCCTCAGGCGTGTTGTTTGAGTGGAGGGAAATGCGTGGGTTGCTGGGCTCGGAGTTGGGCATGTTCTTCTCTTCTTTTACTTGACTTGATCTAAAATTTGATTCTGTTTAAGCAAATTTATTTAATTTCTCAATTCATACAAAATAAACAAAAATATCATTAAAATTCTAATTTAATGATTTATTTTGAGAAAATATAAAATAATAAAAGGGTATAAAATTTAATAATTTTGGGTTGAATAAATATCGTCCTTCCTAAGTTTTGCTCGTTCTTGAGTAAAATGAAACTAAAATCTTATAAAAAGAAAATAAAATCCTAACTCATTTTCTTAGAAATCACGGTTACACTTAACATATGCAACATACCCTTTAAGCCCCTAGGTGACCCCTAGTAGACAAATAAGGTCTCGTGAGGGTTTACAGGGGGTATACCCACAAAATCTATGAAAAATAAAAAAGAAAATCAAAAATTGAAAATTGAAAATTGAAAATCTTTTTGGGATTTTTCAAAGTTATATATATAACACTGGGAAAAATATGCACACATTTCAATCAACCATATTACTCAAGTAACTAAATCATTAGATCACATATAAATACGATGTACATATCGAGAAATTCTCAGTTCCCATTTATGACATCTATACATAATCTTCACCCTAGTTAGAGGATATGTACAAGCCCGACCAGTAGAACCTCACTTTAGGGACATGTGAAACACTCCTCCTCTTGTAACAGGGTGCACTCAATTTATTTGCCAATCATACACACTACCATAGGCTTGCTAAGATCCTCGATTCTCCACCACTAAAATGCAATATGCAAAACAAGAATCAAGAGGACTTTCGAGGGTTGTAACGGGGATTAGGGTAAAGGGTTAGGAGAGGGACAAATGAATTGGAAAATGATGAGCTAAAAGCACAACTAATGAGCAACCAACACTTACACCAATTATAATAATCATACATCCTCCCAGAACTTACAACAAAATAAGAACATAACCAACAAAAATTGACCATGGTATATACAGCATCCATGCCAATCACTCTTATTCACAACTCATTTCCTTTGACATTTTTGAGCTTTCTTCAGTTTTTTTTTTTCCTTAGGAAATTTTTCCCTTTTTTTAATTTTTCTTGCTTATTTTTTTTATTAAAAAAATGAATGAATGACATGTACAAAATTAACACAACTCAATTTCCAAGTAGTCATAATGATACATCCCACATATAACCAAGATCAATGACCAATAACATAAAAACCTAAAAGCTACCCACCAAATATTGAAGTGTTACTTCATTAGTCTTGGTTTAGGTATAAGAATTGTGTTTAGGTCAAGGGCTAAAATGAAGGGTTCACAACAAGAAGGTCAAGGCTCAAGAGCTAACAAAGGGTTGAACAGTCAAACTCGGGTGGCAATTTGTTGTCTTAAATTTATACCGCAAGTGCACGGCTCAACTGTAGCTAGCAACCGATAAGCACGGGTTGTATCCACAAGGAACTTGTTTCCAATCACCAAATTCGACTTATAGTACTCAATTTATGCAAAAGTGCACATGAGTTGAGTGATACTAGATAGCAGTACTAGTCTGCTAAAAACTGATGAACTTGTCTAATTCAATAAGGAGAAAGGTCCTAGATTGGAATTCACCACACTACTACGCTATATGAATCATAAACTAAATCATGCAAACCTGCCCATGAAAATAGATGAAATGGAAGAGATTACAATTTAAAGCACATCTATTCGATCTCTCAAAATTCAATAGACTGACTAAATTAATTCTAGTTTTCTGCTTTCTTGAAACTGGGATTATCAAAGTCACAGGATTAAGTACTTGAATATTCCTAATTGAAACCTTAACAATTATCACATCAGAAAGATCAATCGCTTACAAAGTCGCACTAGATAAGGGATTCAACTTTCGTTGATATCCTAAACCGTAATTAAGAGCAGTGAATAAATCTCTCACAAACAATCCAACAAATACTTGGCATACCAGACGAGATTTCGAATCACAAACATGAGCATGATTCATAAGAATCTAGAGCATGATTCAATTTCGCATAATAGGGGCTATTCCCAATCCAAGACTAAGAATTTAGCCTCTAATCATATCAATAATCACAAACAAGAATAAAAATCTAAAAAACATCACTAAAGGTGCAAACTTTAATTGAGAACATGAGAGAAGGAAGAAAGAAATGTAC
Organism: Carnegiea gigantea; assembly: GCA_029747015.1. Classification (NCBI taxonomy): domain Eukaryota; kingdom Viridiplantae; phylum Streptophyta; class Magnoliopsida; order Caryophyllales; family Cactaceae; genus Carnegiea; species Carnegiea gigantea. The sequence continues at coordinate 861,510 of JAKOGI010000108.1, read as the reverse complement.
TGGAATTGATTGCTAAAATCGACCCAACAATTTGTACTGAGTCAAACTCTCAAATCTAATCTCTTGTTGTTTTTGAAAATACTCAGAATCTAAAAGCCCAAAAGTCGCCTCCTTTGAGTGCTCTAAAGAATTTGCAAGATAATCCCTAAGAACAGCTCCAAAAATAAGTTAAGTCGCACAGAAATTAAAGTGGCATGGTGGCATCGTGCCATTTCTTTGGAACACTATTGCTGAGATTCTGGCTTAGTATGATCGGGTTTCTTGGCATGGGGTCCCCATGCCAATCCTTTGGACCCGATCAACCTCTTTCTTGACTTAAAATGCATCTTCTTGGCTCTCCTTTCAACCAATATTAGTAGGTTTTTTCTCTTTTCTTCCGGTAGAAACTCCTGAAAAACGTGAAATATCATATATGAGCAAATTCAGGGTAAAGGAGGCCAATTCGACCCTTTCACATTGAGGTTTAACACAGAATCCTTGAGAAAAGAGGTCGAAAATAGGTTCAAAAGAGGCCGAAAATGGAGGTTTATGAATTCCCCTATGCTTATGCCTTGCTTGTCCAGAAGTAAGATTGTCGATCAAGAATCAAGAGGAAGAGGCTCACCTCAATATACCAACCTCCTCAAGCAAGTAGTAACAGCTCGATTGATAAGTGTGACAACCCACAGCTATAAGACTCAACAAGGGAAAAACTCATTTTCTCAAACAAATGCAAATCACTAGACTTTGATGCACGTGCAAATACCCTATATTAAATTGGTTGGACATGTCAAGCTTCCCACCTTGATGTTGGTAAACTAGGCAAACTAGTAGGTCCTCACTATATGGGTGGAAATGAAAATGCTCCTCTTTGTGTATAGGGGTAAAATAAGCACTCAAAACCACCCTAATTGCATGGGTTACTAGTAGTTTCAACTCCAATCCCCAAAGGCAAAGCTCTAGCATGGCAATCCACACCGAAGTGCACCGACAAGCATAATTTCCAACCAAAAGAACTCACAACATTGCTCTACTAACTTGGCGAAGGGTGGGATTGATTATTTTGGGCCGTGAGTTAGGTAGACAATGGGTGAATCAAATAAGAGGAAAAGGCTTAAAGGGGTTCACAAAAAGGGCTATGACCACGCAAGGTGGCTTTTAGGCTCATGTGGTTTACAAATCAAATGAATGCCTCAATCATATCAGTACTATGCACATGCCAAATGCGATTTTGAAGAGAGTAAAACCAAGTTTTAGAAATGCACACAAAAAGGGGTTAGCCCTCATGAAAGGACATTCAAGACCCTGTAAAATAAATGGCCAATTAGGCTCAAAAGTCTCACATGGGTCTCCTATCACAATCCAAGACTAGCTTAAAAGGTTGGCCAACAATCAAAGTTCAACTATTTCACATCAAAGCAACTCTCAAGGGCAAATACACAAGCACACAAGACCCAGTAATCACAACATTGTCACTACAAATTCACAAGATTTTTGGCCCCAATTAAGTCTCATTTGCCACAAGTTGCCACAATAACCCATCCAGGCCATCACCTCTGAACATCATCATTAGAGGGATTTTCAAGAACATTTTTTTTCTTTTTCTTTTCTTTTTTTTCAAAGCAATAAACCTACCTAGGGGATCAATAAATAGATAAATAAAGAGAAAAGTTAGAATGATTACATCATAGTCTTGTAGAAACCTACTCAATACATCTCCACTTCAGATCTAAGGTTAGGAGAAAGATATATAGAATGCATCTCCTACCTAAATGTAATGCCTTACATGCCTACCTCGTGCAGAAAATAAAACTACGACTAATGCATCCTAAGAATGCACCTAAGCTAGAATGAAACCTAAGATTCTAAATGCAAGCATGCTAGATGTAGGGAGATATATGCACACTATAACCTATCAGAAGTCACACCCAAACCCACAAAAAATGCATCAATCATCATAGAGCTCATGAGCTCACTCCCTCCATGCTTGAACTGTTCATTATCCCCAATGAAAAGAATAGACATTAGAAGTGAAGGGGAGGGAGTACAACTTACAGTTATTGGGTCCCATCAGACCCGAGAGGCGGCCAAAAATATGGAGAAAGTGGTGAGAAGGTGCATGAATAGCCCTGATCGAATGATGAAAATGACGATGAGCCCCCTTGATCGCTCGGGAAGTGCGAAAACGCTCCTTCAACTGCCGAGTGGACTTGGATTGACACCATATCAACTCGTTCATTCGCCTTCTCTCTTTGCACTCTCGAGCTTCCCTAATTGCCTGCTCCTCCTCTCGCTGAATCCGCCTTTGCTCGTGCTCTTCTTGGCGATTGACGAACCCTCGGAAGTGTGTGAGTCCCTCCTCAATGAACTCCATTCATCTAGAGAGACGATGGATGTTATCAAGCATACCAATGCACCCTTCTTGAATACCGAAGACTTCTAGTAGGAGGACGGAGAAGGATTGGAGGAAGGCGGGGTCAAATAGCATGTATGCTGAAGAAGAAGACCCACCGGCCTCAAGGGTAGGTGGTGGGTTAAAGTGGTGGAATAGGCTCATCCTCAACATAAGTTCCCCAAGCTTGGGTCCCTCTTGACGCTCATTAACATCATCCTCATCATCAACATCACGATGTCCCCCTTCCTCATCGTCGACTGCCTGATCCTTCCTACATCTCCCTAATAATCATTCTCACAATTCCAATTTCTCTTGCTTAATACAGTGACGTGCTTGGTATTAAGAAGAGTGAAGAGGATTTGTTTTGATAGGGATAGCGGATGGTGCCACCCCGGTTATCTATTATGGTCATGTGGTGGAGGGTGCCAATGTCAAGGTGACCTCCGAAGAAGTGAGGCTCAAGATGGGAGAGCTTGTTACCATGGCTTAAGGCAATAGCAATGGTGGTGACGATACCCTTAACACTCAGGACATTCTTGTGGGTGGCCTTAGCCACTTCTGCCAAGTGACGGATGATGAAGGCCCCGATGTCGATGGGAGTGCCTAACAATGCACACAAAATAATAAACAACTCTGCTTTTCGACACCCATTTTTGTTGGCATTACGACGAAAATGATATTCGCGGTCAAACATTATAGGTAGCGAAGATTAATATTACAAATGTTGGTGGCCTTGACTTGTTGGGGGTCAAAAGTTCTAGGTCTCCCAAATCTATCCATATAGGTCTTCTATTTGGTGCACGTAATGCTCAACTAAATGGGGGTTGATCTCCATAGGGGTGGAACATTCCTATACGCATCCTCAACTACCAGAAGTTTCAACAACTCATTAAACATCTATAAGCTCATCCGATAGTCGATGTTAAACATGCAAAATGTAATGTCGACCTCTCGACCCCCAAACTTATCATCCCAATCCATGTTTAAAGAGCTCAAAAACTCTAACATTAGGCGGTTATAAGAGGTGCATTGCATTCCAATATATTTTGTCCACCCCAGATTACGAATCAAATTCATCATGTCATCAAGTAATCCTAAATTCCTCAAAGATTCCATACGAAAGAATTTCTATTCACTTATCTTCCTAGTGGTTAAAATTTCATACCTGGTTTGTTGTTCATCATTAGCAAAATGCAAACCTCTAGTACTACTAAGAAGAATTACATGGTACGCATTCTTGTTACCTTTGGCAGTGGAAGGAGCAGTAAAAGATGAGGCAACCCTTTGAGCCGTCTTGGGTAGCGATAGGGCCTTAGAGCCTTCTCCAACCTTCTTCTTACTCATGGCAAGCACTTCAAATAGATCGGGTCCTTAAGAAGGTCAAAGAAGGTGGAAATAGTAGGAGGAGACAAGGTTTCTATCTCTACAACCCTCAACCCTAACAATGGAGGTTAGGGTTGTAAAGAGAGAAAGTGGGTTAAGAGAGAGATGAGTTTTGGGCGAATTTGAGAGGAATTTCAATGGGAAGGAAGGATTTATGAGGGAATTGAGTGAATTTGAAAGCAAAATTGGGAATTTAGGGGTGAATTTAGGTAGAAAGTGAGCGAGGGAGTGAGAGGACATAGGTAGAGAGAGAGAAAGAGAGAATGAGATGAAGAAGCTTGAAGGAAGAATAGGGAGGAAGAAGGGGAAATCGGGTTATGCACCTAAAAATAATATAGCACGGCCGTGCCTAGCCACAGGGGGCACCTTGCCGTTTCTCTAGAAGCGCACCTGTGGTTTCGGATGTGGCACGACCATGCCGCTAGACACGAGGCACCCATGCAAATTTGCTGTGTGCAGTTTCTTCGCTCCTCTCCCTTCCCCTTTTTTTTGAAATTGTGGGATGGCATAGGTGTGCCATCAGGCATGGGATGCCACGCCAACTTGCTGCCTCTTAAAACTGGCCCTCTGGAGTTATGCTTCCCCTTTTCTTGTTTTTTTTCTTTTTGTTCATTTTTTTCCTTTTTTTGGTTCTTTTTCACTTTTTTCTGTTTTTTTTTTCTTTTTTTCTAAAGCTGTAGTGCTTGGGTTGCCTCCGAAGAAGTGCTTGTTTTAGGTCCCAAGCTTGACCGTGAAGGGCCTCTAAGAGGAAAAGACATTGAGGAGGGCATAAGTGACCTTTCCCTCAAGTAACGCACCAGTAACATAGTGCTTCAATCGAGACCCGTTCACTTTGAATGAGCTTGTGGCATTCGTGCCAATCTCGATAGCCCCGTATGGATAGACCTTCAATACCTTGAAAGGCCTAGCCATCTAGAACGAAGCTTGCTCGAGAAAAGCTTCAAACGGGAGTTGAATAGGACTAAGTCACCTTTTCGAAACTAATGACGATTAATAAACTTGTCGTGCCACCACTTTGTTCACTCCTTGTAGATTTCCTCAAGTTCATTGAATTGCAGCAATCTTTGCTCTCCTGTGGATTTCAAGTCAAAATTCAAGTGGTTGATGACCCAGTAGGCCTTGTGCTCTAATTCCACGGGAGGTGGCATGGCTTACCATAAACTAATTAGAGTAGAGTGGTCCCGATTGGAGTTTTGAATGAGGTCCGGTAAGCCCAAAGGGCGTCAGCAAGTTTGTCCATCCAATCCTTACGGGATCTCGCAAACGTCTTCTCTAAAATTGACTTAATTTCCTAGCTAGAGATCTCGACTTGGCTACTTATCTGAGAATGGTAGCCTAAGCCATATTTGCGATGCACTCCATATTTCTTCAATAAAGCTTCTAGTTTCTTCTTGATGAAGTGCGTCCTGTTATTACTGATAAGCATCCTTGGGACCCGAAAACGAGGAAAAATTATCCTCTTGAATAGTTTAGCCATTACTCATGAGTCATTAGTAGGGCTAGCTATGGCCTCCTCCCATTTGGAGACGTAATCCACTGCGACCAAAATGTAATTGTTGCCCCTGGAGGATAGAAAAGGTCCTATGAAGTCAATGCCCCAAATATCAAATATTTTAACTTCAAGAATGAAATTGAGGGGCATGTCATTCTTTCGGAAGAGGTTTTCCGTCCTCTGGCAATGATCGCATGGATGAACATAATGATGAACATCCTTGAATAACAAAGGCCAAAAGAACCCAGCTTGGAGGACCTTCACGGCAGTCTTGGAGGTGCTAGCATGTCCTCCACATAGAGAGTCATGGTAAAGAAAAATCATGCTTCGAATCTCCTCCTCAGCGAAGCAACGCCGCTAAATCCCATCGTTGCATAGCTTGCAAAGAAAAAGTTCCTCCCAAAAAGTAGCACTTGACATCATGGAAAAACTTTTTCTTTTGATGGGATGACAGATCATATGGCAGGATTCCTCAAGCTAGGTGGTTTGCTATGTTAGCAAACCATGAAGCTTGACCCATAGAGATGGCCAGCAAGTGCTCATCAGGGAAGGCATAGTTCAAGGGAACATTCGGGCTCTCCATAATAAATCGAGAGTGATGCTCAGTAACCACATTCTCAGCCCCTGCCTTGTCCTTAATCTTTAAGTTGAACTCTTGCAGGAGTAGTATCCACTGGATGAGAAGAGGCTTAGTGTCCTTCTTCTCAAGGAGATGTTTGAGTGTGGAGTGGTCAATTTACACAATGACCTTGAAGCATAAAAGGTAAGGTCGTAATTTCTCCATTGCGAACACAACCGCAAGCAACTCCTTCTCAGTTGTTGTGTAATTCTACTAAGCCACATCAAGTGTTCTACTGGCATAATAGATTACTACTGGCTTCTTGTCTCTACGCTGCCCCAAAACTGCCCCCATCGCATGATCGCTAGCATCAGACATGATCTCGAAAGGGAGATCCCAATCAAGTGGTTGTATGATGGGGGCAGAAACAAATGCCTCTTTAATACTACAAATACTCTTATGACACTTATCAGTAAACACAAACGGAACATCCTGGATAAAAGTTGGGTGAGAGGTTTTGCAATCTTGGAGAAGTCCTTGATGAACCGGCAATAAAATCCCGTGTGGCCAAAGCAACTCTACACTCCTTTAACCAATGTGGGAGGGGACAATCGCTTAATAACCTCAATTTTAGCTTTATTAACCTCAATGCCCCTAGCAGAAATGACATAACCCAGTAGCACATCTTCTTGTACCACGAAGTGACACTTTTCCTAATTCAATACAAGATTAACTTCATCGCATCTACAAAGTACCTTGATTAGATTTTCTAAGCATAGGTCAAAGTTGCTTTTGTTGATAGACAAGTCATCCATGAACAACTCCATGATGTTCTTACTGAGATCAAAGAATATAGCAATTATACACTGCTGGAAAGTGGCAAAGGCATTACATAACCCGAGAGACATCCTTTGATAAGCAGAGTTACTATAGCGGCATGTGAAGGTCATCTTCTCCTGATGATCGTTATGGATAAGAATCTGAAAGAAACTATAATATCCATCAAAATAATAGAAGAATGAATGTCTTATCAGCCTTTCCAACATCTGATCAACGAAGGAGAGGGGATAATGATATTTTCGGGTGGCTTGATTCAATCTATGATAATCCATGCATATTCGCCACCTAGTCACGGTCCTAGTTGAGATGAGCTCGTCACGCTCATTCTTTATGATGATCATCCCACCCTTTTTAGAAACTACCTAAACTGGACCCACCCATTCACTATCTGAGATAGGATAGATAATCCCAGCGTCAAGCAATTTGATAACCTTCTTTTTCACAACCTCTTGCACATTAGGATTTAAACGGCACTGTGGATGTCAGGAGGGTCGATGACCTTCATCAAGAAAGATGCGATGTATGTAAAGTGAAGGGCTATGTCCCTTAATATCATCAATACTATAACCAATGATACCGCTATGCTTTCTAAGCACATCTAATAATTTTTCCAATTGGGGGCCATCCAGTTTAGAACTGAGGATAACAGGAAATTTGTGATCAAAGTCAAGGAACTCGTATCTGAGATGGAAAGGTTGGGGCTTTGACTCTACCTTTGGCGTGCTCTATTCTTGTTCTTTGGGGGTAGGCTCCTCCACACTAAGAATCTCCTTGGGGAACTGCCTATACGTATAGGCAGTGGATGTATTGAGAAGCCTAGCATACTCCTCCTCCTCTCCCAAATAGGAGCCAGTCACATGACCGCCGATCAACGCGACTTGTAACGAGTCCTCTATAGAATGGCAAGTCATGACCTCCTGACAGAGTGCTCTCTCCAGCACATCAGCTCTACAGCATGTGTCGTCTAGAGTAAGAGAGGCCATAGATTGTGGTAAACTGAATTTCACCTTTTTGTCCCCTACTTGAAGGGAGAGCTTGTTGTTCTTCACACCCATCATGGCTCCCACGATAGCCAATAAGGGTCTCCCAAGGATGATAGGGATGCGATAGTCCTCCTCCATCTCTATAATAACAAAATCACATGGGATTAAGAACTTGCCCACTTGCAGTGGGGCATCCTCTAAAATACTCATAGGGTACTTGGCGGATCTATCAGCGAGCTGCAAGGAAATAGTAGTGGGTTTTAGGTCCTCCACTTGTAGCTTCTTACAGATGGAATAAGGCATGAGGCTTACACTAGGCCCAAGATCACACAACATCTTACTGATAGTAACATCCCCAACTGAACAAAGGATGGAAAAACTCCATGGATTTGAAAGCTTAGGAGGTAGCTTGCTCTGAATAATAGCATTGCACTCCTCAGTGAGAGACACTGTAGCATTATCAAGTAATTTCCCTTTATTGGATAGCAAATCCTTCAAGACTTTGGTGCAGGAAGTCATGTCAGTGATAACCTCCAAAAAGGGAATGTTGATATGGAACTTCTTTCAGCATCTCGAGGAACTTCCCATACTTGTGCTCCTTCTTAGCCTTCACTAGCCGCTAGGGATATGGAATTGGAGGCTTGTAAGGATTCACTAGAGGTGAAACGCTTAGCTCGAACCTCCTTTGTCTTTTTAGTATGGACCCTCTCACTTGGAGTCTCTGTGGGAGCCAGCTCGTCATCACCCTTATCATCAACCTCTTTCCCATCCTCCCTCATGGGCACCTAAGGACCCTCCAACTCTTTACCACCCCTTAATATAATGGCATTCATCTAACCTTTGGGGTTGTTCTTAGATTGATCTAGTAGATGCCCCTGAGTCCTAGACAAATGGCTCACCTGCTATATAATTTGGGCGATTTGGTTCTCCATCATCTTCTGGTGAGTAGTCATAGTCCCAAATTTTGAGTTGGTTGACTAACTGACTCATCGAGTGCCTCATTGGTCTTGATTTGAGTCACTATGAAATGCTCTATAAGACTGTCCAGATTGGACTTGGGTTGGGGAGGTTGTTGTTGTAGAGGTGTGGTATAGGGTGCTCTACATTGGAAACCAGGGGGTTGAGGTTGAGTGGCATTTGGTAGAGTGGGGTTGTTTTTACGGTAGGAGAAATTTGGGTGATTTCTCCAACCGGGGTTGTAAGTGTTTGAGTAAGGATTGTTTTGTGGGCGTGGGTTGAAGCTTTGCATAGCATTGGTATGCTCGACTCTCTGAAATATGGATTGACACTTAGCAGCAACATGGCCTTGAATGCCACAGATCTCACATAAAGCCCTCACCTCAAATATTGCACCTGAAGAACTCCCCGCTAGATTCCCTAAAGAAGGAGTCTCTAGCCTATCAAATCGCTGCACTAGAGTATCAACCTTACTAGTGAGTAAGTCTACAGCATTAACTCCACAAACCCCACTAGTCCTCTTCAGGGTTACTCTCTCAATGGACCAGTGATAATTATTAGAGGCTATCTCCTCTAGTAAGGCTCTCGCAGCCTCAATTGACTTACCTATGAATACACCGCCAGCTGCGACATCAATGGACATCTTCAAGGACTAGCCTAACCCATTGTAGAAGGTTTAGATTAGGAGCCAGTTGGGTACTCTATGGTGGGGGCATTGGCATTGAAGATCCTTGACCCTCTTCCATGCTTTATATAGAGACGCATAGACTCTTTAAGTGAAGTAAGTGATTTTCACTCTCAACTGAGCGGTTTTACCGGAGGGGAAGCACTTGCTAAGGAAGGCTTTTGAAAGGGCCTCCAGTAGTGAACTAATTGGGCTCTTCATTTAGGAGTCAGTCACTGGCTCTGTCTGTCAGTGAGAATAAGAAGAGCCTCAACCTAATTGCATCAATAGAGGACCCATTGAGTTTGATCATTTCACACTTTGCTAGAAAGTTCCGAAGGTGAATATGGGAGTTCTCTATAAGACACCCACCGAGCTGGTCCTTCTCCACGAAGGAAACGAGAGCGGGCTGTAACTCAAAGTTATTGGCTTCAACAGCCAGGTTCACAATGGAGAGGGTGATGTCGGTTGCTTATGGTAGGACATAGGCACGCAACACCATAGGATCTCTCTCAACCATGATGATTTGCGCCTGTTGCTTCTTTCTCGCATCACTTTGTCTCTGTGCAGTGGCTTCTATCTCCAGGTCAAAAGGAACAAGTGGTCGATTCCCCTGACTGTGCCTGTGCATACAAGGTCACAAACTACACCAAACGTAAGCAAGTCCAAGTAAAGCTTAACAAGTAAAGGAGAAAAAGAAAAAAAAAAGGAAAAATCCTAATTTAGAGTGTTTTGGTCATTTCTGATATTGAAATAAACAAGTTCCCCAACAACGGCGCCAAAAACGTGTTGTTTTGAATTTATATTGCAAGTGCCATTTCTCTAGAACACTGTTGTTGAGATTCTGCCGTGGCATTACTAGGCTTCATGGCATGGGGTCCCCATGCCAATCCTCTGGACCCCACCAACCTCTTCCTTCGCTTAAAATGCATCATCTTTGCTCTCCTTTCAACTAGTATTAGTAGGCTTTCCTCTTTTCTTCCGGCAGAAACTCCTGAAAAATATGAAATATCATATATGAGCAAATTCAGGGTAAAGAAGGCCGTTTTGACCCTTTCACTTTGAGGTTTAACACAAAATCCCTGAGAGAAGGGGTCAACATAGGTTCAAAAAAGGTCGAAAATAGAGGCTTATCACAATTTGGCTATGTAGCTCACAAAATGAATGAATGCCTCTATCATATTATCATAATGCACATGCTAAGTGTGATTTCAAAGAGAATCAAAGCAAGTTTTAGAGATGTAATCATGGAAGAGACACACATGAAAGAAAATATCAGATTAAAATGATGAATTAGTCTATAAGACACAAAATCTCACAGGTTAATCTACCAAAGTCAAGCTTGCATTCAAAATAATATCGGGGTTAGGACTATATACAAACATCACACTTTGGACTAAGTTCAGTCAATGCACACCACATCTATATACAACCTAATAACTTAGGTACAAGAGAACATTTTTTTGGGTCCGTAGGAGCCACAAAGGGTAATACAATCCAATTACAATACAATGGGGGAGGGGGGATCGAACCTGGGACCTAATATACCCAATACCTTAGTTTTCATCACTAGGCTAAGACTTTATTGGTAAGTACATGTGAACATGATCAATCAGAAATAGCACGTGTATTCCCCAAAACCAAACAAAAATCTTGTTGAATTTTCCAATTTATTCAAATTTTTTCCCCTTTTTTTAAATCTCAATTTTTTCAAAATATTTTTTTGAAACGTAGTTTCCCCACCGACACACCTAAATCACACAATGTCCTCATTGGGAGTGGAAGGAAACACAAAAACAAAGAAAAATAAATATAAAGAAAAGAAGACTTAAAAAGAAAGAAAAAAGATAAGACTTGTAAAGCTTATCGAGAGCTACAAATTTAACCACTACTTCGGTTATTAAAACACTTTTTATAGCATAGGGAAGTAGGGATCGATCCACGAGGAACGATTGTTGTAAAGAGGCTAGCTTAATCCTAAATGATTTTACTAATCCAATTTAATAGGTTTAATCTTAATAATTCTAGAATAATTAAAATCTAATGGATAAAAATCTGGAAAAATGCCCAATGATGCTCCTAAATATTCTAGACCATATTCTGGAAATAAAATAGTAAAAAGATTCCCTAAATAATTTAGAAAAATAAAATCAGAATAATAACTGAAATTCTAATTAAAATTCAAAACAGCAATTAATAATCAGAGAAACAAATATTAAAATTATCAAACAGTAACCTAAAATATTATACTTCAGGTGTACGAGCTTATAAACTCTAAATTGTATCTACTTTATTTCAGAAAAATCAGATCAGAAAATTAGCACAGAATATTCAGCAGAATAATAAATCTAAATTAGAAATAAAATAATCAGCATAAATATAAATACGAAAATAATCAAGAAAATTACCCTAATTCTAGGACACAATTTTCTGGACTTAACAATACCTAATAGTCGTGAATTAAAATTAAAAATCGAAATTTTCAGAATTAATCACCTGAAAACCTGCACATATCACTTTCACAAAATAATTCTGAAAAATTATCAAATAACTTCCAAAAATCACGAAATTAAATATGGGCAGACTAGGACACTCTATAAACCCTAGGAACTTATAAAAATCGAAAAAGAATAAGAATAACTATTTTTAGTCTAATTTCTAAGAAACCGGTAATTAGATACTAAAACTGAATATAAATCAATCTAAAATTATAACCACTCTAAAAATCAAAATCTAAGCTATCTAAAATTACCTAGACACTTCTAAAAGATTATACTTTTGGGGGGGGGTCGATTGAAATTATATTGAAGCTAATAAAAATAAAACAAAAATTAACAAACTAATCAAATTAGCCTTAAGCAACAAATAATGATCAAAAGTTATCAAATTTATAAAGGATACTTAGTATAATCTCAATCCACCATGCAAATTAATATTTATCATCAACACGCAAGTTAATTTCATTCATGAGTTAAACTGTAGAAGACATCCACCAGCGGTTCTTCCCCATTTTTCCTTAGATTCTAGTTTACTTAGGTCCAGCCCTAATATAAACCCTACTAGTTTTGATAACCCTCACACCAGCGCAAGAATTTAATCAAACTAGAGCATTAAAAATTAGAAAAATATCATTTAACACTTTGTAGCCAATTTACCAGCAAATCGATTTAACAAAGATCTAAAGCGATTACCTAATTAAAAGAGATGGGTTTGAACCATCCATGATTAATTAGGGTGATACCTAAGCCTAAAAGATTATAACTTTTACGTATTATAATCTTCTAAACTATCAATCGAAATTGTATTTAATCAACTAGTATGCATTCTAATCGATTCAACACAAATTTCATAAACGATGAACGCTAAGTGCTAAAGAATCATGAATAGAAATCAACTAGGCATTAAAGCACAAAACTTGTTTTAAAATAATTAATTTAACATGGCTTCAAGAAGATTATGCTAAGCATAGGGAAATTACTCACACATATTAAAAATAAAATTACACAATTCATCCAAGTACTGCATGTTTAACAAATAACTAAACACAAAATAAAAAATAAAAAAAAACAAAGCAAAAATAAAAAGAAACAAGAACAATACTACTTTGCTTGGTGGAAGATGATGATGTTGTTAGAAGATGATGATGAATGGTGATGAAAGGGGCGTGATGGAGGGGATGTAAGATGATGGGGAGTGAGGTTATGGCTAGGCGTTGGATGTGCGTGGAGGAGGAAGAAGATGGGGCTGCGTGGTCTATGGAGAGGGATGATGATGGGTGTTAGGTGAGATGGAAGAAGGGGTGGTAGCCGTGAGATATGGTGAAGAGTTGAGAGATGATTAATGTGATGGTGATGGTGATATATATAGGGAGGAAAGGAGGGGGATTAGGGTTAGTAATTAGGGTTTTCTTCTTCCTTAGATTTCTTCTCCTCCAAGACTTCTTGTTTTCTTCCAACTCTTGAAACCCTAGCCCAATTAAATAATTATGAAAATAATATCTTCCATAAATTATTTATTGGACCGTCTTTTCAGCAAATCGTGTAAAATCAGAGTTTTGACGTCTTGTCTTCTCATTTTTATTTTATTAATGCCTAACCTGAAAAATATATAAAATAAAGTAAATTAGATGCAATAATGTGTAACATACAGTCAAAATAATTAATAAAACGATGCATGATTTTTGGCTTAACAAATTCCCCCACTCTTAGACTTTGGACGTCCTCGTGCAAAGAAATCTTAGACTCGACCTAAAACTTACCCTTCTTTTTCTTATAAAATCATGTATATTTATGATATTCATACTAGGTCAGGGCTTGCTTAAGAAAAATAATGTTATTGAATCCATTAGTCTCTCCTTCAATAAGTGAATACCTGCTAGACATCCAACTATCCTTAGAGAGTTTATTCATCAACCTCACAATATTTTCATAATGAGGTTATAAGATCAATAATTATCCATTTCTTTTTTCATTATGCATATACCAATCGAGAGGTCGAGAAAGAATTTAAGATGAAAAAATTTGGGCATGGTCTGACTATAGAGACAATTGAACTAGGTAGAATAGTTTCATTAAATTTTGTCCTAAACTTGCCTTGTATTTATTTTCCTCTTCTTCTTTTGTTCAAACTCCACTTGCGCACATATTCGAGGCCCATATAGGGTCTTAGAAATTAAACACTCCCTGTCTCCCACTCACCCGAATAGAGGTGCCGAAGCAAATAATTCATTCTCATCTTATTATTTCTTCATTTTATTAGCTCACTAGTATGGGAAGCAAGCTTTCCAGTGGCAGTATTGCCTCAAAGGGTAGCACCCAGTAGCGCATGCCTCAAAGGAGTACTTGTCATGCCCAATTTTGACTCTCTCTTTTTCTTTCTTTCTTTGTATAAAAAATAGACAAGTAAAATCACAATTTTAATGAATTATTCAACTAATTCAATAGTCTAGGGGATGGGCCAGGTCATTTGATTACCTTTGAATTGGATATATTACATGACCAAAGAAGATGGATAATCAAGAGAGTTATTCATTAAAAAGATGTATGAGGATCAACTCAAACTTCTCTAAAGGATAACTATTATGCCTAGAAGTCTTCACTTATGAAAGAATAAACTGCAAAATAGCTAATAAAACAAAATTGTTTTCTAAACAAGCAAGCCTAGTGTAAACTCACATCATGCATTATTTATAAGAAAAGAATTCTTTTTTTTAGAATAAAAACTGCAGGAATTAAATGCAGGATGTACCCCCCACCACTTAATTCATGCATTGTCCCTAATGCATGCAAACAGATAGAAATAATGAAAAATAAAAGCAAAATTAAATAGGTACTTCCCTAAAAACATTGGATTGCCTCCCAACCAGCGCCTTTGTTTATAGTCGTTGGCTCGACTTCATGAAGCTCCTGGATCTTCTAGTTGGATCTCTTCCAATAATTCAGCATTAATCTGGTAACACACTTTTTGAAGCTCAGCATTATCAAGACTCTTAGTAAGCACAGTCAAAAATTCATCTTCGTTGGATAAATCATGAATATTTTGGGGCAACTCATCAATAACATCAAGTGCATATACGTAATTCACATTAGCAGGGAATCTCATGGCATCAAAAATATTAAATTTAACCACTTCACCATCAAATTCCATAGTTAATGTTCCTTCATGCACATCAATTTTAGTCCTAGCTGTTTTTAAAAATGGCCTGCCAAGTAAGATGGGAATATCATTACATGCATCACCCATGTTCATCACATAAAAATCAGCAGGAAACACAAGTTCATTCACTTGGACTAAGACATCCTCTAATAGTCCATCTGGGTAAGTACAGCTCCTATCAGCTAACTGAAGCATTACACCAGTTTTCTTTAATTCTCCTAGGTTCAGTTTGTCATAAACAGACCTAGGCATAACATTGATGGAGGCACCCAAATCAAGCATAGTTTTATCAAAGCAAAGGTTTCCTATTTTGCAAGGAATAGAAAACACACCAGGATCTTGACATTTAGGGGGGAGTTTTCTTTTAAAAACAGCAGACACATTTTCCCCCACACTTATCTTCTCATTACCAATGAGCTTCGTCTTGGCAGTGCATAATTCTTTTAAGAACTTAGCATACCGAGGCACCTGTGTAATGGTATCAAGGGGAGGTATGTTAATTTCTACCTTCCTTAATGTCTCTAAGATCTCTTGGTTAGCCTCACTTACCTTAGATGCAGGGCTTTTAAATCTACTAGGGAAAGGTGAGATTGGCTTGTAAGGTTCTCTTTTCTTTTCTCCTAATTCCTTAGTAGTTTGATTAGACTCTGTATCTAATTCTGGTTCAGCCCTTTTAATTTCTTCATCAGGTTCTAATTCTCTACTTTTCTTAGGTTCTTTTAACTCTTTTCCATTCCTAAGTGTTATGGCACTAACATTCTCCTTAGAGTTAGGGTAAGGCTGAGATGGTAACCTATTTTGCATTTGAGCCTGCAGGTTGCTAACTATGATATCAGTTGCAGTCTGTTTCTCTTGAACCTACTTAAGAGTTGTCTCCAAAATTTGGAACCTATCATCCATCTTCTTGAGGACTTGTTCCAGTAGAAAGTTGGTCCTATCCTGGTTAGAAGGTTGATGAGAGGGTTGGTCAACACCAGGTGGATTAGGCTTAGGGCCATACCTAAGGTTAAGGTGGTCTCTCCATCCTTCATTATAAGTATTCGAATAGGGATTATACCTTCTTTGATTTTGATTAGAGTAAAGAGCATTAACATTACCTTCTTGTAGAGTGGGACATGTATTAGTAAAATGCCCCTCTAGACAACAAATACCACATATTACTGCTTTTTGAAATCCCCCAGTAACAATCTTATTTAACATAGCAGTAATGTGAGATAACTGATTCTCTAGAGATGAACTAGAACCTATCTCATTTACCCTTTTGACTTGTGAGTCCCTAGTATCAAATTGCTGAGTATTTTGGGCCATTAAATTAAATAGATTTCTAGCGTCAGCTGGGGTTTTATTAACCAGAGCCCCCCCACTAGCAGCATCAACCATATTGCGGTCCATAGGAAGTAAACCCTCATAAAAATATTGAATCAATAGTTGTTCAGTTATTTGATGTTGGGGGCAACTGGCACATAACTTATTAAATCTTTCCCAGTACTCACAAAAAGTTTTCCCATTCATTTGTTTGATTCCACATATATCTTTCCTAATAGATCCAATACGGGATGCAGGAAAAAACTTTTTTAGAAACGATTTATGCCATGCAATCCATGTAGAAAAAGATCCAGCAAGCATATAATATAACCAGTCCTTAGCATTACCAAGCAAAGAAAAAGGAAAGGCCCTTAGTCTAATTTGATCCTCAGGAATGCCTTCAGGTACCATAGCAGAACAGGTAATGAGGAATTCATTAATGTGTCTATAGGGGTCCTCTCCAGCTAACGCATGAAACTTAGGTAATAAATTAATAAATCCTGAGTTTAATTTCAAAGGTTTATCTAAAACAGCATAAGTGATGGACATTGGTTGGGTTTCTAAGTTAGGGGCAGCAAGTTCTCGAAGAGTAGACATGCTTACCTCTTTAATCCTAAAACTTACTGGGTTAGGCTGACTCTCTTTGTTTTCAGTTTTCAATGCTTGTTCCTTGTTCTCTCCAATTTCCTTACCACTCCTTAATTTCATACACTTCGGGAAATCTAAAAAAATATATATATATATAAATAGGTTTAGAATACTAGAATTAAAACAAAACAAAATAAAAAGTAGCAAATCAAATAGAAGTAAACTAGCAATTTAATTTTCTTTCCCCGACAACGGCGCCAAAATTTGTAAAGCTTGTCGAGAGCTACAAATTTAACCACTACTTTGGTTATTAAAACACTTTTTATAGCATAGGGAAGTAGGGATCGATCCACGAGGAAAGATTGTTGTAAAGAGGCTAGCTTAATCCTAAATGATTTTACTAATCCAATTTAATAGGTTTAATCTTAATAATTCTAGAATAATTAAAATCTAATGGATAAAAATCTGAAAAAATGCCCAATGATGCTCCTAAATATTCTAGATCATATTCTGGAAATAAAATAGTAAAAAGATTCCCTAAATAATTTAGAAAAATAAAATTAGAATAATAACTGAAATTCTAATTAAAATTCAAAACAGCAATTAATAATCAGAGAAATAAATATTAAAATTATCAAACAGTAACCTAAAATATTATACTTCAGGTCTACGAGCTTATAAACTCTAAATTGTATCTACTTTATTTCAGAAAAATCAGATCAGAAAATTAGCACAGAATATTCAGCAGAATAATAAATCTAAATTAGAAATAAAATAATCAGCATAAATATAAATACGAAAATAATCAAGAAAATTACCCTAATTCTAGGACACAATTTTCTGGACTTAACAATACCTAATAGTCGTGAATTAAAATTAAAAATCGAAATTTTCAGAATTAATCACCTAAAAACCTGCACATATCACTTTCACAAAATAATTCTGAAAAATTATCAAATAACTTCCAAAAATCACGAAATTAAATATGGGCAGACTAGGACACTCTATAAACCCTAGGAACTTATAAAAATCGAAAAAGAACAAGAATAACTATTTTTAGTCTAATTTCTAAGAAACCGGTAATTAGATACTAAAACTGAATATAAATCAATCTAAAATTATAACCACTCTAAAAATCAAAATCTAAGCTATCTAAAATTACCTAGACACTCCTAAAAGATTATACTTTGGGGGGGGGTCGATTGAAATTATATTGAAGCTAATAAAAATAAAACAAAAATTAACAAACTAATCAAATTAACTTTAAGCAACAAATAATGATCAAAAGTTATCAAATTTATGAAGATACTTAGTATAATCTCAATCCACCATGCAAATTAATATTTATCATCAATACACAAGTTAATTTCATTCATGAGTTAAACTGTAGAAGACATCCACCAGCGGTTCTTCCCCGTTTTTCCTTAGATTCTAGTTTACTTAGGTCCAGCCCTAATATAAACCCTACTAGTTTGATAACCCTTACACCAGCGCAAGAATTTAATCAAACTAGAGCATTAAGAATTAGAAAAACATCATTTAACACTTTGTAACCAATTTACCAGCAAATCGATTTAACAAAGATCTAAAGCGATTACCTAATTAAAAGAGATGGGTTTGAACCATCCATAATTAATTAGGGTGATACCTAAGCCTAAAAGATTATAACTTTTACGTACTATAATCTTCTAAACTATCAATCGAAATTGTATTTAATCAACTAGCATGCATTCTAATCGATTCAACACAAATTTCATAAACGATGAACGCTAAGCGCTAAAGAATCATGAATAGAAATCAACTAGGCATTAAAGCACAAAACTTGTTTCAAAATAATTAATTTAGCATGGCTTCAAGAAGATTATACTAAGCATAGGGAAATTACTCACACATATTAAAAATAAAATTACACAATTCATCCAAGTACTTCATGTTTAATAAATAACTAAACACAAAATAAAAAAAAAACAAAGCAAAAATAAAAAGAAACAAGAACAATACTACTTTGCTTGGTGGAAGATGATGATGTTGTTAGAAGATGATGATGAATGGTGATGAAAGGGGCGTGATGGAGGGGATGTAAGATGATGGTGAGTGAGGTTATGGCTAGGCGTGGGATGTGCGTGGAGGAGGAAGAAGATGGGGCTGCGTGGTCTATGGAGAGGGATGATGATGGGTGTTAGGTGAGATGGAAGAAGTGGATGGCAGCCGTGGGATATGGTGAAGAGTTGAGAGATGATTAATGTGATGGTGATGGTGATATATATAGGGAGGAAAGGAGGGGGATTAGGGTTAGTAATTAGGGTTTTCTTCTTCCTTAGATTTCTTCTCCTCCAAGACTTCTTGTTTTCTTCCAACTCTTGAAACCCTAGCCCAATTAAATAATTATGGAAATAATATCTTCCATAAATTATTTATTGGACCGTCTTTTCAGTAAATCGTGTAAAATCAGAGTTTCGACGTCTTGTCTTCTCATTTTTATTTTATTAATGCCTAACCTGGAAAATATATAAAATAAAGTAAATTAGATGCAATAATGTGTAACATAAAGTCAAAATAATTAATAAAACGATGCATGATTTTTGGCTTAACAAGACTCTAAAGCTCAAACAGAAAACAAAAATAAATAAAGCAACAAGCACATACAAAAGAAAACAAAACTAAAATGAGAAGATAAAGAGGAACAATTATATCAGGTCAGGTGCAGAAATACACTTAAGTTATAGCCTCCTAAAATCTATTTAAATAGAGGCTCATGGATCATCAGCAACTCCATATCAAACAAGACGTCGTTACTCAAATCAAAACCAATTAGAGCATGTAGTGGCTTATCAGATAGGCAAGAACAACTCTCAATAAGATTTTGACAGTGAAACTTATAATAACCCGGGAATTTAGAACGTAGTTAACTATTGAAATTAATAATTCTATTAATTATGTTAATTATATAAACTATATTAAGCTAGTATTTACATATTAATTGAGAATATTAATTTATGTGATTGGTATATGAATTTTCCTCAATTAGTATGTGATTGCGTGAAATTAGGAAAATAGGTTGAAGTTGGTTCAACCTGCGGTTACGCGAGGTTAGCAAGGTGAAAATAAGGCTTGGTATAATTAAATCAAACATTTTTTGAAGCTAGAAAAAAAAAAAAAAAGGGAAGGGGGCTGGAGTCCCTTCTTCGAGTATAGATACAAAGAGAGGGGGCAAGGGGCTCTGCCCTTTGTTTCTTCTTCTCGATCGACACTCAAACAGAGAGGGAGAGAAGAGAGCAAGGAAGGTGAGTAGAGAGAAAGGGAGGAGAGGTGGTAGGGGTGCCGATCAGCCACCCAACAGCAACAAGCAGCGTGGGGTACCACTGACTCATTCACAGGCTTTGCGAAAGGGAAAAGGCTGTGAGAAATTAAAGCCGCTAAGGTTAGCAACCGTTCTGACCGCTCGGTGGTTGTCGTCGCCATATAACAATGCCGGTCAGGAGGCAGAGCAATAGATGGAACATTCAGAGCAAGGAACGAACCGAACCATGTGAGCCAACCCAAACGAAACCCTAGACTTGGTCCCTTCGCTTGGAGTTGAGGTGGGTGTTCTCAATTTCCTAAACTCTAATAATTTTACAAGTTTTAACCTCTTTGTTACTGAGTTGTTCTGGTTGTTTTTCAATTACTAAGTTAATTGATTTAATTTAGAGATGAATCTAAATGCATGGGAAGTAAAGGTTGTAGGAAGATTGCTTAGTTACTTGGTATAGTTTGACCTTTGAATTGAGTTGCTTAGCTATTTGGAATGAACCAAATTTGTAATTGAGTTGCTTGGCTAATTGAGTTGCTTGGCTAATCGAGTTGTTTGGCTATTTGTGATGAATTAAAACTGAAACTAAGCTGTTTGGTTATCCAGAATGAACTGGGTTGGAAAACTGAGTTGATGTTTAAGGACATTTGTGGACGATGCCATAAGGAAGAAGCCTAGGTTGTCAAGAAATTAGTGAGGTGTTGAAATATGTTCACATGTTTGAAATTATGTAGGTTCTGCTGAGCTGATAATAGCTTATAGTAGTTGTTGGCCATTAATCTCACCATTACAAATAAGACCATTGTACATATAATTCTGTGATTTCAGCATGAAACGAAAAGGGCTATACGCTAGCTGAATATGGCATATCTAGCTGTCCTGATATACCCTAGATCAACTCCACTTGCTTGCTAATTGCATTCTATGCTGTAATTGTTACAGCTCCTATATTAGAGCCCATGTTTGGGTCGTAGAATGATTCAGGTGAGTTACCCCGCGGGTCGAACCATTATAAGGTAATGTATAACCTTAAGGGTACGAGCTTGCTTAAATCCTTCACTTCACATGAATTGGAAAAAATATAATAAACAAAAGCAAGCAATTGATTTATAGTTTCAAACCACTGAATACCTTTAAGCTAAATTAAGTGTGATTATGTCATAATTACTGAATTCTAAATTGAATTTAAGCTTCTTTATATGAAACTAGAAGTTGCTTAAATGAATACTGACTTGGAAAGCAAGGTGAATTACGAATAAATACGTGTAACATACTTAAAGCATGCATTGACAAGTAGGTTTAAGAATATCTTTGATATGACAAGCATTCTGAGGTATGTGGTTAATCATGACCATTAGACCATTCGTTTGATAAGAATATGTTGTAATTAAATGTTATAGACTCTTTTGTAACTTATTTGATGCTTCATGTGATTGCACGGGGTCTGGCATGATGGCATGAACAGTGTTGCATCTGAAACAACGAAAAATGGATATGTTTATACATAATCACAACTACTAGCTTTTTAGCGAGTTTTAATATCACACCCCTTGACAAATGAATGGTTATATGGCTGCTAACGTGCTTGCGAGCATACTTTGCCAAAATGAGTGGTTTATGCCTTCAAAAGTCAACTTGAATCCACTATGGCTTTTTAGCCCTCTTGAGAATGAAAATGCCATTACTTGTGATAAAATTAGAATTTTGATGCAAGTGTATTTAAGTGAATACATCTGAAATGTTTTGGGCTAGGAAAATGGTGGTAAATGTTTGGACAAATTTTTAGGGAATAGACTTGGTATGCGGGAATCCTAACTTATAGGGAGTAGACCTAGAAGTGGGAACCTTAGAAGACTTTGACGAGGATAATGCTCCACTGATTATAAGAGGCCCCAGGGAAAATATGAAGGGCAAGTGTGGATCTTCCCTACAGCGAGTATAGATATCTCCTGAATAGCACAAATATGAGAATCCAATGCCTATCAAATGATTTAGTACTTGTGACGTAATGAAAACTCCTCATTCGAGGACTATTGCTAGTGAAAAGATTTAGAACAGCGCATATATTCTTGAAAGGAGCTTTTATTGAATTCCAAATTATTTCTAGCGAACAACGACTACTTTATAAATGCTTACTTGACTGAAGTAATGGTCCTTGCCTTTTCGCATTAATCCCATTTTCTTTCTAACCCAATAGGTAACTTTAACCTTAACTCCTCGATATTAAGTGTCCATGTGTGAATTGAATGCTCTAATGTTCTCAATACCTAAAATTTTATAAGAGTCAGGTCACTATTTAGTCTGGTATGCCTCCTAGGTGATGTTAAGCAAGTCTCACAAGCGGCTGCCGCTCCTAAGATACAAGAGGTATAGTCTAAGCAAGTCGAGAACTCTTATGTATAGAATACAAGGAGGTTACGAATATCTTTTGAATCTTGAAGGTTATTAAGGTACAAATGAACATGGGACGCCTTATGTGATTATTATGCGATATTAAATATCACAATGTGTATGACTGCTATGTAAAAGTATTATGTGCAACGGTTTTGTTTTCTTGGGATTGAGGATCATTCACTGAGCACGTGGGATCTGATCCCTCTCTATTTTCCCTTTTCCCAGGTATTTGATGTAACAGGTAGAAGTTGATTCATATAAGCGAGTTGAATTCCTTGGATAGGAGTTTATATATGAAGATTATAAGACAAATGTTGTAATGTAATATGGTCATAACTTCTTGAGCTTATGCAAAATTAAACATGTTGGTCCATGTATCGTATATTAAATAGCAGTCACTCTTTAAGGCCATGTAAGCCAACTATCTAATTAGTCATTCCTCTTTTCAGCTGGACTTGGTTAATTTCGAAATGTAGGCCCCATTACTCTGAATGTGTAATCCGTTGAGTTGTACTTTTTATTTCTTTCCTATTATTGAACTTCATACTTGATGTACTTTGAGAGGGTGGCCTATAGAATTTTGATCTCCGGCATGTAGCTATTGAGCTTGTGAGTATGTCTTTTATGCTTTTATTTATTGCAAGAACCTAATGTAAGGCTCTAAGACTAGGTTATGGTCTACTTTTAGGTGGAACTCTGCCCCGTTTCGCCCCAAAATTTAACAAAAACATTAAAGTTTCTAACCCTTGGGGATAGGGGTGTTACAAAAAATAAAAAGCTGATGCCAGAAAGAATGCATCCAATTTGTCAATGTAGCACAAGTAAGGGTCCACTTTAACTTAGCAAATAGTTGGGCCCAATCATGAAATGGATAGACATACCCAAAATTAGCCAGTAAATGGGCCATTGGCCAAGAAATTTAGTCGACAGGAAGGAGCGGTCTATGCAAACAGTGGGTCGTAAATCCACAAGTCTCTTAATATCAAAATGTACTAAAGTCTAGCCTAAATCAAAATTCTCGGTCACAATGGCCTTAGACTCAACAAATTCAAACTTATAAGATTCAAAGAGGAGGTCAGGTATCATAGCGTCAAAAGTGAATGACTCATATTCAATACACAGATCCACATCCAAACCCACATCAAAAAGATTCATATTCAATAGAAAGACCATCAGCATCAAGTTCTAAATCATTGGTCTCATCTTCCTCCGCACATCGCTCCTGTGAAATATCTTCTGAGTCATCTAAATCACGAGGCTTAACTTCAATCCTGAAGCTCATGTCTAACTCACTAGGACTCCCAGATTCTTCACCATCCTCAAACTCAAAAGAATCATTCAAAGGGGTAGGTGGGTAGCAAAAACTAGGAAATCCTAAGCGGCATCCGTAGATGAACTAAATTCAGGTGCAAGGTAAGGGGCTAGAGACAGAGGGGGTCACTCTTTTGTTCTAGGCTAGGAAAGGCATGGCATCATTCAAGTTAGGCCTAGTAAGAAAAGAGAGTTCAAAATTATTAATAAAGCCTAACTTCAGGTTTAGGAGATTTTAAACTACAGTCAGGCTCATGCAAATTAGTACTATCCTCCTACTATGACTGAAACAGTGAGAATATTCAGCAATTCTCTATTTTATAGTTTCTACCATTTGATTAGTCATTTTATTTATCGTCTTTTCAACACTTGTACATGCAATATCAACATAATTATGACATAGACAATTACAAGTATCATGATCAAAAGACTCATAATAATCGCACAAAATAGGAGGCAAAAAGAGAAAGATGGGTCATATGAGTTTCAAGAGTGATCCTGGTAGTAAGGATTAGCATGGAAATCATACACACCATGAGTTGGGTATCCAAACTTCTTTCCAGCTTATTCAAACTCATAAGTATCCCAGGCTAATTGTTCAAAGAAATCCCATACCTCATCTTGAGTTTTAGATAATAATCTCAGTAAACCTCCATGACACGTAGACTCAACAAAGCCTTGAGATTCAATATTTAGACCCCACAATAATGACCTCAAAAATTCCCCATTTTTTAAAAGCTTGATTCAACTTAGCACGATAATCATTAAGTCTCGATAAATAGCTCTAGAGAGGTTCATGCTCAAATTGTGCGAAATGAAAAACTGGCATTATTAAAACGTTTTTCTTTTTGGTTTTCAATTTTAACAATTTTTAAATTTTTTAAGGATTTGTGATTGTTTTAGGAAAAAGAAAAAACCAATCAATGACTTTATGATACTAATTATAAACTAATGATTAAAATAAAAACAAGACCCTAAAGTAATTAAGTTAACAAAACAAAATAAACTAACAAAAATAAGAAAAGAAAGACCCAAAAAACTCAAACAACAAGAAGTAACTTAGCACAAAAAACCACAAAGAATCCTAAACACGAAGCATAAACGTTATTTCTCTTTCTGATTCTCAAATGTTATTTCTCTTTCTAATTCTAAACACATAATTATAGAAAATATGAAAACCTAAAACAAGACAAAAATTAAAAATCAAATAAAATAAAAAATAAAATTCCTAAATCAGAACTCTATATATCAAAAATAATTTAGCACATTCATAAGGAACATGAATATATTTTTAAATCTTTTTCATCCCAGAATTGTGCAGAAAATTAGAAACAGGAAATTTGTTCCAAAAATCATAAAAATTTTGGACAGTTCTAAAAATTCCAGAAAAATTCACACAGACTCTAAACATCACGAAAAATCCATTAAAAAGATCAGATCAGAGAAATTCACACTAGAACTACTCCAATAATTTAGACAGAATCTAAAAATGATTAAAAAAACTGCGCTGAGTTTTTTTTCTATTTTTTTTCCTGCACAAGCCAACTATTATCTGTGAGTGGAATTTTTTTTTTTTTTTGGGGTTTTTAGCAGCTAAATAATTCTAAAAAGCACAATTAAATTGATCAAAACAAAGAAATCAAAATACTAACTCAATTCAAAAATCAAAACCAAAGAAATATAAACTAAACAAAACAGCTAAAACTAAATAAAAACTCAAACAAAATCAAAAATCATTATTATGAAACTAAAACCAAAAAGACTCAAATGACTCAACACAACTGAATTTCACAAAACCATACCCGACAACAGCGCCCAAAACTTGTTATGATTTCCGTAAGCGCATGATTTATTGTCGTAGCATTTACGGGTGTCGATCCTCAAATATGGATATGAAATTAGATCGCTCCCTAATAATCTAACACGTTACATTTAGCAACATAATGAGACTAAATAAACTTCAAATAAAACAAAATAAGTAAACAAATGAAAAAGAATACTTGTTGTGCCCCAGAGGTCGAACAAAAACAGGAGAATGAGCACTGAAAATTCAGGTGAAATAGAGCAAGAGATTCGTCAAGCCTTCACTCAACATTACAAACCTAGAATTCAATTACACTGATTGGTAGTTCATCAATTAAGATCTAGAAATCGAAAAGTTAAAAAAAAATAGAACCAACTGCTTCCAGATCAAAAGCCAAAACTAATGTCTTTACTCAAAATTAAGAATTCAAAATGGATTCCTCCCCTTTAAGAACTCAAGAGCAAGATCTAAAGACTAGAAAGCAAAAAAAGAAACATGAAATTTGAAATTGAAAAAAAAAAAAAAACAACTCTGGGCTACTCTACTGCTTGCCGCTCTCTCCTCTCTGGTTGCCTTCCCCGTTGCTCTTCTTCTAGAGATTCCGCCACCCTATCAACTCCTCATCTTCCCTCATTAAATCCCCAATAACTCTATACCTATAACTCCTTAATTAATGAGGAGTGATGACGATGGGAATAAATGAGTAATCGCCACGGTGGAAGGAGGAGAGAGAAGGCCATGGCAGACGAGGCGTCATGGCTCTGTGCTTTGGGTCCCCAAGAATCCGAAAGAAGAAAAACAGCAAGCCGTCAGGTTTCTTTGGGCAGCCAGGAAGAAAGGAAGAGCTGAGGGGGTCTCGCGTGCCATGCTTATGCCGAAATAAGTGAAGACATAGAGTGGCTAGGCTCCGGCTTATTACTGGGAGAGGAGAAGTGGAACATTAGGCTGTGGGGAAGAAGGAGGCGCAGGCATGCGCAGAGGAAAAGAGTGAGAAAGAGAGAGAGAGAGAGAAGAATGGGGAAAAGGCTGGACACCATGTGCCTCAGGCGTGTTGATTAGGTCGAGGGAAACGCCTGGGCTGCGAGGCTCAATGTTGGGCATGTTCTTCTTTTCTTTTGCTTGATTTGATCCAAAATTTGATTCTGTTTACGCAAATTTGTTTATTTTCTCAATTCCTACAAAATAAATAAAAATATTATTAAAATTCTAATTTAATGATTTATTTTGAGCAAATATTAGATAATAAAAGGGTACAAATGTAATAATTTTTGGTTGAACAAGTATAAATGCGGTTATTTGAATGCCATAGGAGATGGGCATACAATAAGTTATGGGTACCTCCTATTTGGTATCCCATGAGGTTGTTCGACGGAAAACCATAAGACCATTTGATGGGGCCACTTACTAATAAATGAACCTTGCTAATTGTATTGAATATCGGATGGCACATAATGTTTTTTTGATCAAAAGAACGTGTTGTGGATAGGAATTAAATTACTTCAAACTGTTTGAGTTATTGCCCTCTCGTTCCAAATGCTTGAAATGAATTTAAGTTTTTGATTATTAGGGGCTAGGGGGTTATTACTGAACTTCATCTCATTGTTCGAAAATTTTTTGTTTTCTGGTATTGAAGTGTTGTATGGGATTGGGATTTAAAAAGAGGCCACCATGATAGTTTTAGTCACATTTATGCCAAGTTGAATAAGTGTATTGAAATATTTGGGTTACATGGATTTATAACTACAATTTCCTCGATAATTTGACCTTTGACTTTGAATAAATCCCTTTGTTGTGTTGCTTACTCTTTTTATCTTGTATTTCTTTACGAAATGCACCAATAATGCCCATACAGGCTTCTCCATTGCATTAGCTAGGTTTAAGATTAGTGATAACAAAAATTAGAATTTTCAAGATGTCACAGCTCCGATCAAGATGGATGAAGTTGGAATGAAGTGAGGAAGTACTAGCTTAAGAAATAGGAGAAGTAACATAGATCAAAAGGTTTTTGATGTCCTTAGTTTTGGGTGCAATTCATGGACAACTCCCATTTTCTTTACAAATGCTTACTTGACTGAAGTAATGGTCCTCGTCATTTTGCATTAATCCCATTTTCTTTCTAACCTAATGGGTAACTTTAAC
This sequence comes from Carnegiea gigantea, assembly GCA_029747015.1. Classification (NCBI taxonomy): domain Eukaryota; kingdom Viridiplantae; phylum Streptophyta; class Magnoliopsida; order Caryophyllales; family Cactaceae; genus Carnegiea; species Carnegiea gigantea. The sequence goes on along the minus strand of JAKOGI010000108.1, from coordinate 833,770 downwards.
CTTAACTCCTCGATATTAAGTGTATATGTGTGAACTGAACGCTCCAATATTCTCAATACCTGAAATTTTGTAAGCGTGAGGTCACTATTGAGTCTGGTATGCCTGCTCGGTGATGTTAAGCAAGTGTCACAAACAGCTGCCGCTCCTAAGATACAAGAGGTATAGCCTAAGCAAGTTGAGAACTCTTATGGATGAAATAAAAGGAGGTTACGAATATCTTTTGAATCTTGAAGGTTATTAAGGTAAAAATGAACATGGGAGGCCTTATGTGATTATTATGTGATATTAAATATCATAATTTGTATGACTGCTACGTAAAAATATTATGTGCAATGGTTTTGTTTTCTTGGGGATGAGAACCATTCACTGAGCATGTGGGATCTGATCCCCTCTCTATTTTTCCTTTTCCTAGGACTTTGATGTGACAGGTAGAAGTTGATTCATATAAGCGAGTTGAATTCCTTGGATAGGAGTTTATATATGAAGATTATAAGCCAAATATTGTAATGTAATATGGTCATAAGTTTTTGAGCTTGTGCAAAATTAAGCGTGTTGGTCCATGTATCGCCTGTTAAACAGCAGTCACTCTATATGGCCATGTAAGCCTACTATCTAATTAATTAGTCGTCTTTTTAGCTGGAGTTGTTTATTTTGGAATGTAGACGCCAGTACTCTGGATGTGTAATCCGTTGAGTTGTACTTTTTATTTCTTTCCTATTATTGAAGTTTGTAGCTGGTGCACTTCAGGCAGGTGGCCTATAGAATTGTGATCTCCGGCATGTAGCTATTGAGCTTATGAGTATGTCTTTTATGCTTTTATTTATTGCAGGGACCTAATGTAAGGCTCTAAGACTAGGTTATGGTCTACTTTTAGGCGAACTCTGCCGCGTTTTGCCCCAAAATGTATCCTAACCCTAGGGGATAGGGGCGTTACAAAAAATAAAAAGTTGATGCGAGAAAGAGTGCATCCAATATATCAATGCAGCACAAGTCAGGGTCCACTTTAACTTAGCAAGTAGTTGGGTCTAATCAAAAAATAGATAGACATGCTCAAAATTAGCCGGTAAGTGGGTCATAAATCCACAAGTCTCTTAATATCAAAATGTACTAAAGTCTAGTCTAAATCAAAGTTCTCAGTGATAATGGCCTCAGACACAACAAATTCAAACTTGTGCGATTCAAAGAGAAGGTCAGGTATTACAGTGTCAAAAGTGAATGACTCATATTCAACACACAAATCCACATCCAAACCCATATGAAAAAGATTCATATTCAATAGAAATACCATCAGCATCAAGTTCCAAATTAGTAAGCTCATCTTCCTCCGCACATCGCTTCTGTGAAATATCTTCTGAGTCATCTAAATCACGAGGTTCAACGTCAGTCGTGATGCTCATGTCTAACTCACTAGGACTCTCAGATTCTTCACCATCCTCAAACTCAAAAGAATCATTCAAATTTGTAAATGGGGCAACAGAAACTAGGAAATCCTTAGTGGCATCCTTAGATGAACTAAATTCAGGTGCCAGGTCAGGGGCTAGAGACAGAGGGGGTCACTCTCTTGTTCTAGGTTAGGAAAGGCATGGCATCATTGAAGTTCGGCCTAGCAAGATAAAAGAGCTCAAAATAATTATAAAGCCTAACTTTAGGTTTAGGAGATCCTAAACTAAAGTCAGGCTCATGCAAATTAGTACTATCCTCCCTATTAGGACTGAAACAGTGAGAATATTCAACAATTCTATATTTTATAGTTTTCACCAGTTGATTAGTCATTTTATTTATCGTCTTTTCAACACTTGCACATGCAGTATCAATATACTCATGACATGAACAATTACAAGTATCATGATCAAAAGACCCACAATAATCGCACAAAATAGGAGGCAGAAATAGAAGGATAGGTCATATGAGTTTCAAGAGTGATCCTGGTAGTAAGGATTAGCATGGAAATCATACACACCATGAGTTGGGTATCTAAATTTCTTTCTAGCATGTTCAAATACATAAGTATCCCAAGCTAATTGTTCAAGGAAACCCCATACATCATCTTGAGTTTTAGATAATAATCTCAGCAAACCTCCAGGACACGTAGACTCAATAGTGCCTTGAGATTCAATATTTAAACCCCATAATAATGACCTCAAAAATTTTCCATTTTTTAAAAGCTTGATTCAACTTAGCACGGTAATCATTAAGTCTCGATAAATAGCTCTAGAAAGGTTCATACTCAAATTGTGCGAAATGAAAAACTGGCATTATTAAAACATTTTTCTTTTTGTTTTTGAATTTTAACAATTTTTAAATTTTTTTAAGGATTTGTGATTGTTTAGGAAAAAGGAAAAAAAATCAATGGCTTTATGACACTAATTATAAACTAATGATTAAAATAAAAACAAGACACTAAAGTAAATAAGTTAACAAAATAAAATAAACTAACAAAAATGAAACTATAGTACAAAAAGAAAAGAAAGACCCAAAAGACTCAAGCAACACGAAGTAACTTAACACAAAAAACCACAAAGAATCCCAAAAACGAAGCACAAGCATCATTTCTCTTTCTGATTCTAAACACATAATTACAAAAAATATGCAAACCTAAAACAACACAAAAGCTAGAAATCAAGTAAAGCAGAAAATAAAACTCCTAAAATCATAACTCTATATGTCAAAAAGCATTGAGCACATTCACAAGGAATATGAATATATTTTTTTATTTTTTGCATCCCAGAATTGTTCAGAAAATTATAAACAGGAATTTTGTTCCAAAAATCACAAAAAATTCTGGACAGTCCTAAAAATTCCAGAAACATTCACGCATACTCTAAACATCACGGAGAATCCATTAAAAAGATCAAATCAGAGAAATTTACACTGGAACTATACCAATAATTCAGACAGAATCTAAAAATGATTAAAAAAAACCTGCACAAGCCAACTAGTATCTGTGAGTGGAATTTTATTTTTTTGGGTTTTCAGCAGCAAAATAATTCTAAAAAGCACAGTTAAAATGATCAAAACAAAGAAATCAAAATACTAACTCAATTCAAATATCAAAACCAAAGAAATATAAACTAAATAAAACAGCTAAAACTAAATAAGAACTCAAACAAAATCAACAATCATTATTATGAAACTAAAACCAAAAAGGCTCAAATGACTTGACGCAACCGAATTTCACAAAATCATCCCTTACAACAGCGCCAAAAACTTGTTATGATTTCCGTAAGCGCACGATTTATTATCGCAGCATTTACAGGTGTCGATCCTCAAAGATGGATATGAAATTAGATCTCTCCCTAATAATCTAACATGTTACATTTAGCAACATAACGAGACTAAATAAACCTCAGATAAAACAAAATAACTAAACAAATGAAAAGGAATACTTGTTGTGCCCCAGAGGTCGAACAAAAACAAGAGAATGAGCACTAAAAACTCAAGTGAAATAGAGCGAGAGATTCGTCAAGCCTTCACTCAACATTACAAATCTAGAATTCAATTACACTGATTGGTAGTTCATCAATTTAGATCTAGAAATCGAAAAGTTTTAAAAAAAAAAAAAGAATAGAACCAACCACTTCCAGATCAAAAGCCAAAACTAATGTCTTTACTCAAAATTAAGAATTCAAAATGGATTCCTCCCCTTTAAGAACTCAAGAGCAAGATCTAAAGACTAGAAAGCAAAAAAAGAAACATGAAATTTGAAATTGAAAAAAAAAAAAAAACAACTCTGGGCTACTCTACTGCTTGCCGCTCTCTCCTCTCTGGTTGCCTTCCCCGTTGCTCTTCTTCTAGAGATTCCGCCACCCTATCAACTCCTCATCTTCCCTCATTAAATCCCCAATAACTCTATACCTATAACTCCTTAATTAATGAGGAGTGATGACGATGGGAATAAATGAGTAATCGCCACGGTGGAAGGAGGAGAGAGAAGGCCATGGCAGACGAGGCGTCATGGCTCTGTGCTTTGGGTCCCCAAGAATCCGAAAGAAGAAAAACAGCAAGCCGTCAGGTTTCTTTGGGCAGCCAGGAAGAAAGGAAGAGCTGAGGGGGTCTCGCGTGCCATGCTTATGCCGAAATAAGTGAAGACATAGAGTGGCTAGGCTCCGGCTTATTACTGGGAGAGGAGAAGTGGAACATTAGGCTGTGGGGAAGAAGGAGGCGCAGGCATGCGCAGAGGAAAAGAGTGAGAAAGAGAGAGAGAGAGAGAAGAATGGGGAAAAGGCTGGACACCATGTGCCTCAGGCGTGTTGATTAGGTCGAGGGAAACGCCTGGGCTGCGAGGCTCAATGTTGGGCATGTTCTTCTTTTCTTTTGCTTGATTTGATCCAAAATTTGATTCTGTTTACGCAAATTTGTTTATTTTCTCAATTCCTACAAAATAAATAAAAATATTATTAAAATTCTAATTTAATGATTTATTTTGAGCAAATATTAGATAATAAAAGGGTACAAATGTAATAATTTTTGGTTGAACAAGTATAAATGCGGTTATTTGAATGCCATAGGAGATGGGCATACAATAAGTTATGGGTACCTCCTATTTGGTATCCCATGAGGTTGTTCGACGGAAAACCATAAGACCATTTGATGGGGCCACTTACTAATAAATGAACCTTGCTAATTGTATTGAATATCGGATGGCACATAATGTTTTTTTGATCAAAAGAACGTGTTGTGGATAGGAATTAAATTACTTCAAACTGTTTGAGTTATTGCCCTCTCGTTCCAAATGCTTGAAATGAATTTAAGTTTTTGATTATTAGGGGCTAGGGGGTTATTACTGAACTTCATCTCATTGTTCGAAAATTTTTTGTTTTCTGGTATTGAAGTGTTGTATGGGATTGGGATTTAAAAAGAGGCCACCATGATAGTTTTAGTCACATTTATGCCAAGTTGAATAAGTGTATTGAAATATTTGGGTTACATGGATTTATAACTACAATTTCCTCGATAATTTGAACTTTGACTTTGAATGAATCCCTTTCTTGTGTTGCTTACTCTTTTTACCTTGTATTTCTTTACGAAATACACTAATGATGCCCATATAGGTTTCTCCACTGCATTAGTTGGGTTAAAGATTAGTAATAACATAAATTAGAATTTTCAAGGTTTCACAGCTCCGATCAAGATGGATGAAGTTGGAATTAAGTGAGGAAGTACTAGCTTAAGAAAGGGGAGGGAAGTAACATAGACCAAAAGGTTTTTGATGTCTTTAGTTTTGGGTGCAATTCATGGACAACTCCCATTTTCTTTATAAATGCTTACTTGACTGAAGTAATGGTCCTCGCCTTTTTGCACTAATCCCATTTTCTTTCTAACCTAATAGGTAACTTTAACCTTAACTCCTCGATATTAAGTGTCTATGTGTAAACTGAATGCTCCAATGTTCTCAATACCTGAAATTTTGTAAGAGTTAGGTCACTATTGAGTCTGGTATGCCTGCTAGGTGATGTTAAGCAAGTGTCACACGCGGCTGCAGCTCCTAAGATGCAAGAGGTATAGTCTAAGCAAGTTGGGAACTCTTATGCATGGAATAGAAGGAAGTTAGTAACATCTTTTGAATCCTGAAGGTTATTAAGGTGAAAATGAACATGAGAGGCCTTATGTGATTATTATGTGATATTAAATATCACAATGTGTATGACGACTACGTAAAAATATTATGTGCAACGGTTTCGTTTTCTTGGGGCTAAGGATCATTCACTGAGCATATGGGATCTAATCCCCTCTCTAGTTTCCCTTTTCCTAGGTCTTTGATCTGACAGGTAGAAGTTGATTCATGTAAGCGAGTTGAATTACTTGGATAGGAGTTTACATATGAAGATTATAAGCCAAATCTTGTAACGTAATATGCTCATAAGTTCTTGAGCTTATGCAAAATTAAACGTGTTGGTCCATACATCGCATACTAAATAGCAATCGCTCTCTATGACCATGTAAGCCAACTATCTAATTAGTCAGTCGTCTTTTTAGCTGGAGTTGTTTATTTTTGGGATGTAGACCCCAGTACTCCGGATGTGTAATCCGTTGAGTTGTACGTTTTATTTCTTTCCTATTATCGAACTCTAGACTTGGTGCACTTTGGGCGGGTGGCCTATAGAATTGTGATCTCCAGCGTGTAGCTATTAAGCTTGTAAATATGCCTTTTATGCTTTTATTTATTGCAGGGACCTAATGTAGGGCTCTAAGACTAGGTTATGGTCTCCTTTTATGCAGAACTTTGCGCTGTTTTGCCCCAAAATTTAACAAAAACATTAGAGTTCCTAAACCTAGGGGAAAAGAGTGTTACAAAAAATAAAAAGTTGATGCCAGAAAAAGTGCATCCAATATGTCAACGCAAACAAGTAAGGGTCCACTTTAACTTAGCAAATAGGTGGGCCCAATCAAGAAATAGATAGACATACTCAAAATTAGCCGATATGTGGGTCATTGGCTAAGAAATTTTGCTGACAGGAAGGAGTGGTCTATGCAAAACAGTGGGTCGTAAATCCGTAAGTCTCTTAATATCAAAATGTGCTAAAGTCTAGTCTAAATGAAAGTTCTCAGTGATAATGGCCTCAGACTCAACAAATTCAAACTTGTGAGATTCAAAGAGGAGGTTAGGAATTATAGTGTCAAAAGTGAATGACTCATATTCAGCACATAGATTCACATTCAAACCCACATGAAAAAGATTCATATTAAATAGAAAGACTATCAGCATCAAGTTCCAAATTAGTGAGCTCATCTTCCTGCACACATTGCTCTTGTGAAATATCTTCTGAGTCATCTAAATTACAGGCTGAACTTCAGTCGTGATGCTCGTATCTAACTCACTAGGACTCTCAGATTCTTCTCCATCCTCAAACTCAAAAGAATCATTCAAAGTGGTAGGTGGGACAGTAAAAACTAGAAAATCCTCAGTGGCATCCTTAGATGAACTAAATTCAGGTGTAAGGTTAGGGGCTAGAGACAGAGGGGGTCACACTCTTGTTCTAGGCTAAGAATGCCATAGCATCATTCAAGTTAGGCGTAGCAAGATAAGAGAGCTCAAAATCATCATAAAGCCTAACTTCAGTTTTAGAAGATCCTAAACTAAAGTCAGGCTCACACAAATTAGTACTATCCTCCTACAATGACTGAAACAGTGAGAATATTCAACAAATCTCTATTTTATAGTTTCTACCATTTGGTTAGTCATTTTATTTATCATCTTTTCAACACTTGCATATGCAGTATCAACATAATCACGACATGGACAATTACAAGGATCATGATCAAGAGACTCACAATAATCGTATAAAATAGGAGGCAGAAAGAGAAAGATGGGCTATATGTGTTTCAAGAGTAATCCTGGTAGTAGGGATTAGCATGGAAATCATACACACCATGAGTTGGATATCCAAACTTCTTTCTAGCTTGTTCAAAGTCATAAGTATCTCCTAATTGTCCAAAGAAACCTCATACCTCATCTTGAGTTTTAGATAATAATCTCAGCAAACCTCCAGAACATGTAGACTCAACAGTGCCTTCAGATTTAATATTTAGACCCCATAATAATGGCCTCAAAAATTTCTCTTTTTTTAAAAGCTTGATTTAACTTAGCACGATAATCATTAAGTCTCGATAAATAGCTCTAGAAAGGTTCATGCTCAAATTCTTAATTGTATTGCATATCAGATGGCACGTAATGTTTTATTAATCAAAAGAATGTGAAGTTGACAGGAATTAAATTACTTCAAACTATTTGAGTTATTACCCTCTCGCTCCAAATGTTTGAAATGAATTTAAGTGTTTGATTATTAGGGGCTGGGGGGTATTATTGAACTCTATCTCACTGTCCAGAAATTTTTTATTTTCTGGTATTGAAATGTTGCATAGGATTGGGATTTAAAAAGAGGTCACCATGGAAGTTTTAGTCACATTTATGCTAAGTCGAATAAGTGTATTGAAATATTTGGGTTACATGGATTTATAACCATAATTTTTCCTCGATAATTTGACTTTTGACTTTGAATAAATCTCTTTCTTGTGTTGCTTACTCTTTTTGGCTTCAATTTCTTTACAGAATACACCAATGATGCCCATCTATGTGTCTCCATTGCATTAGTTAGGTTAAAGATTACTAATAACATAAATTAGAATTTTCAAGGTGTCACAGCTTCGATCAAGATGGGTGAAGTTGGAATTAAGTGAGGAAGTACTGGCTTGAGAAATGGGAGGGAAGTAACATAGACCAAAAGGTTTTTGATGTCCTTAGTTTTGGGTGCAATTCATGGACAACTCCCATTTTCTTTATAAATGCTTACTTGACTGAAGTAATGGTCCTTGCCTTCTTGCATTAATCCCATTTTCTTTCTAACCCAATGGGTAACTTTAACCTTAACTCTTTGATATTAAATGTCTATGTGTGAACTGAATGCTACAATGTTCTCAATACCTAAAATTTTGTAAGAGTCAGGTCACTATTGAGTCTGGTATGCCTGCTAGGTGATGTTAAGCAAGTGTCACAAGGAGCGGCACAAGTGTCACAAGCGGCTGCCGCTCCTAAGATAAAAGAGGTATAGTCTAAGCAAGTGGAGAACTCTTATGCATGGAATAGAAGGAGGTTAGGAATATCTTTTGAATCTTGAAGGTTATTAAGGTAAAAATGAACATAGGAGGCCTTATGTGATTATTATGTGATATTAAATATCACAATGTGTATGACAGCTACGTAAAAATATTATGCGCAATGATTTTGTTTTCTTAGGGTTGAACATCATTCGCTGCGCATGTGGAATCTGATCACTATTTTCGCCTTTCGTAGGTCTTTGATGTGACATGTAGAAGTTGATTCATATAAGCGAGTCAAATTCCTTGGATAGGAGTTTATATATGAAGATTATAAGCCAAATGTTGTAATGTAATATGGTCATAAGTTCTTGAGCTTATGCAAAATTAAACGTGTTGGTCCACGTATTGCATATTAAATAGCAGTCCCTCTATATGGCCATGTAAGCTAACTATCTAATTAGTCAGTCGTGTTTTTAGCTGGAGTTGTTTATTTTTGGAATATAGACACCAGTACTCTGGATGTGTAATCTGTTGAGTTGTACTTTTTATTTCTTTCCTATTATTGAACTTTATACCTAGTGAACTTCAGGCAGGTGGCCTATAGAATTGTGATCTCCGGCATTTAGCTATTGAGCTTGTGAGTATGTCTTTTATGCTTTTATTTATGGCAGGGACCTAAGGTAAGGCTCCAAGACAAGGTTATGGTCTACTTTTAGGCAGAACTCTGCCCCGTTTCACCTTAAAATTTAACAAAAAATAAAGTTCCTAACCCTAGGGGATAGGGATGTTACAAAAAATAAAAAGTTGATGCCAGAAAGAGTGCATCCAATATATCAATGCAGCACAAGTAAGGGTCCACTTTAACTTAGCAAATAGTTGGGCCCAATCAAGAAAGAGATAGACCTATTCAAAATTAGCCGGTAAGTGGGTCATTGGCCAAGAAATTTTGTCGACAGGAAGGAGCAGTCTATGCAAAACAGTGGGTTGTAGATCCACAAGTCTCTTAATATCAAAACATACTAAAGTCTAGTCTAAATCAAAATTCTCAGTGACAATGGCCTTAGACTCAATAAATTCAAACTTGTGAGATTCAAAAAGGAGGTCAGGTATTATCGTGTCAAAAGTGAATGACTCATATTCAACACACAGATCCACATCCAAACCCACTTGAAAAAGATTCATATTCAATAGAAACACCATCAGCATCAAGCTCCAAATTAGTGGGCTTATCTTCCTCCACACATCGCTCATGCGAAATATCTTCTGAATCATCTAAATCACGAGGTTCAACTTCAGTCGTGATGCTCATATCTAACTCACTAGGACTCTCAGATTCTTCACCATCCTCAAACTCAAAAGAATCATTCAAAGTGGTAGGTGGAACAGCAAAAACTAGGAAATCCTCAGTGGCATCCCTAGATGAACTATATTCAAGTTCAAGGTCAGGGGCTAGCGATAGAGGAGGTCACTCTCTTGTTCTAGGCTAGGAAAGGCATGACATCATTCATGTCAGGCCTAGCAAGATAAGAGAGCTCAAAATCATCATAAAGCCTAACTTTAGTTTTAGGAGATCTTAAACTAAAGTCAGGCTTATGGAAATTAATAGTATCCTCTTACTATGACTGAAACAGTGAGAATATTCAACAATTCTCTATTTTATAGTTTCTACCATTTGATTAGTCATTTTATTTATCGTCTTTTCAACACTTGCACATGCAATATCAACATAATCACGACATGGACAATTACAAGTATCATGATCAAAAGACTCATAATAATCGCACAAAATAGGAGGCAAAAAGAGAAAGATGGGTCATATGAGTTTCAAGAGTGATCCTGGTAGTAAGGATTAGCATGGAAATCATACACACCATGAGTTGGGTATCCAAACTTCTTTCCAGCTTATTCAAACTCATAAGTATCCCAGGCTAATTGTTCAAAGAAATCCCATACCTCATCTTGAGTTTTAGATAATAATCTCAGTAAACCTCCATGACACGTAGACTCAACAAAGCCTTGAGATTCAATATTTAGACCCCACAATAATGACCTCAAAAATTCCCCATTTTTTAAAAGCTTGATTCAACTTAGCACGATAATCATTAAGTCTCGATAAATAGCTCTAGAAAGGTTCAGGCTCAAATTGTGCGAAATGAAAAACTGGCATTATTAAAACGTTTTTCTTTTTGGTTTTCAATTTTAACAATTTTTAAATTTTTTAAGGATTTGTGATTGTTTTAGGAAAAAGAAAAAACCAATCAATGACTTTATGATACTAATTATAAAATAATGATTAAAATAAAAACAAGACACTAAAGTAATTAAGTTAACAAAACAAAATAAACTAACAAAAATAAAACTATATTACCAAAAGAAAAGAAAGACCCAAAAAACTCAAACAACAAGAAGTAACTTAGCACAAAAAACCACAAAGAATCCCAAACACGAAGCATAAACGTTATTTCTCTTTCTGATTCTCAAATGTTATTTCTCTTTCTAATTCTAAACACATAATTATAGAAAATATGAAAACCTAAAACAAGACAAAAATTAAAAATCAAATAAAATAGAAAATAAAATTCCTAAAATCAGAACTCTATATATCACAAATAATTTAGCACATTCATAAGGAACATGAATATATTTTTAAATCTTTTTCATCCCAGAATTGTGCAGAAAATTAGAAACAGGAAATTTGTTCCAAAAATCATAAAAATTTTGGACAGTTCTAAAAATTCCAGAAAAATTCACACAGACTCTAAACATCACGAAAAATCCATTAAAAAGATCAGATCAGAGAAATTCACACTAGAACTACTCCAATAATTTAGACAGAATCTAAAAATGATTAAAAAAACTGCGCTGAGTTTTTTTTCTATTTTTTTTCCTGCACAAGCCAACTATTATCTGTGAGTGGAATTTTTTTTTTTTTTTGGGGTTTTTAGCAGCTAAATAATTCTAAAAAGCACAATTAAATTGATCAAAACAAAGAAATCAAAATACTAACTCAATTCAAAAATCAAAACCAAAGAAATATAAACTAAACAAAACAGCTAAAACTAAATAAAAACTCAAACAAAATCAAAAATCATTATTATGAAACTAAAACCAAAAAGACTCAAATGACTCAACACAACTGAATTTCACAAAACCATACCCGACAACAGCGCCCAAAACTTGTTATGATTTCCGTAAGCGCATGATTTATTGTCGTAGCATTTACGGGTGTCGATCCTCAAATATGGATATGAAATTAGATCGCTCCCTAATAATCTAACACGTTACATTTAGCAACATAATGAGACTAAATAAACTTCAGATAAAACAAAATAAGTAAACAAATGAAAAAGAATACTTGTTGTGCCCCAAAGGTCGAACAAAAACAGGAGAATGAGCACTGAAAATTCAGGTGAAATAGAGCAAGAGATTCGTCAAGCCTTCACTCAACATTACAAACCTAGAATTCAATTACACTGATTGGTAGTTCATCAATTAAGATCTAGAAATCGAAAAGTTAAAAAAAAAAAATAGAACCAACTGCTTCCAGATCAAAAGCCAAAACTAATGTCTTTACTCAAAATTAAGAATTTAGAATGGATTACTCCCCTTTGAGAACTCAAAAACGAGATCTGAAGACTAGAAAGCCAAAAGGAAACATGAAATTTGAAATTGAAAAAAAAAAAAAAACAACTCTGGGCTACTCTACTACTTGCTGCTCTCTCCTCACTCCCCTCTACTTACCTTCCCCGTTGCTCTTCTTCTGGAGCTTCCACTGCCCTATCAACTCCTCATCTTCCCTCATTAAATCCCTAATAACTCTATACCTATAACTCCTCAATTGATGAGGAGTGATGATGATGGGAATAAATGAGTAACCGCCGGGGTGGAAGGAGGAGAAAGAAGGCCATGGTAGACAAGCCGACATAGCTCTGTGCTTTGGGTCGCCAAGAATCTGAAAGAAGAAGAAATAGCAAGATGTTAAGTTTCTTTGGGCAGCCACGAAGAAAGGAAGAGTTGAGGGGGTGTTGGTGCCATGCTCATACCGAAATATGTGAAGACATAGAGTAGCTAGGCTCCGGCTTGTTACTGGGAGAAGTGGGACATTGGGCAGTAGAGAAGAAAGAGGAGTAGGCATGCAAAGAGGAAAAGAGAGAGAGAAAAAACAGGAAAAGTCTGGATACCACGTGCCTCAAACGTGTTGATTAGGTCGAGGGAAGCGCCTGGGCTGCTAGGCTCAAAGTTGGGCCTGTTCTTCTTTTCTTTTGCTTGACTTGATCCAAAATTTGATTCTATTTAAGCAAATATATTTATTTTCTCAATTCCTACAAAACAAACAAAATTATTATTAAAATTCTAATTTAATGATTTATTTTGAGCAAATATTAGATAATAGAAGGGTAAAAATGTAATAATATTGGGTTGAACAAGTATACATGCGGTTATTCGGATGCCATAGGAGATGGGCGTACAATAAGTCATGGGTACCTCCTATTAGGTATCCCATGAGGTTGTTTGGCAAAAAACCATAAGACCATTTGATGGGGTCACTCACCAATAAATGAATCTTGTTAATTGTATTGCATATCAGATGGCACATAATGTTTTTTTAATCAAAAGAATGTGAAGTGGACAGGAATTAAATTACTTCAAACTGTTTGAGTTATTTCCCTCTCGTTGCAAATGTTTGAAATGAATTTAAGTGTTTGATTATTAGGGACTGGGGGCATTATTGAACTCCATCTCACTATTCAGAAATTTTTTGTTTTCTGGTATTGAAGTGTTGCATGGGATTGGGATTAAAAAGAGGCCACCATGGAAGTTTTAGTCACATTTATGCTAAGTTAAAAAGTGTATTGAAATATTTGGGTTACATGGATTTATAAGTACAATTTCCTTGATAATTTGACCTTTGACTTTGAATAAATCCCTTTCTTGTGTTCCTTACTCTTTTTGCCATGTATTTCTTTACGAAATACACCAATGACGCCCATATAGGTTTCTCCACTACATTAGATAGGTTAAAGATTACTAATAACATAAATTAGAATTTTCAAGGTGTCACAGCTCCGATTAAGATGGACGAATTTGGAATGAAGTGAGGAAGCACTAGCTTGAGAAATGGGAGGGAAGTAATATAGACCAAAAGGTTTTTGATGTCCTTTGTTTTGGGTGCAATTCATGGACAACTCCCATTTTCTTTATAAATGCTTACTTGACTGAAGTAATGGACTAATGGTCCTTGCCTTTTTGCATTAATCCCATTTTCTTTCTAACCTAGTGGGTAACTTTAACCTTAACTCCTCGATATTAGGTGCCTATGTGTGAACTGAATGCTCCAATGTTCTCTATACCTGAAATTTTGTAAGAGTCACATCACTATTGAGTCTGGTATGACTGCTAGGTGATGTTAAGCAAGTGTCACAAGCGGCTACCGCTCCTAAGATACAAGAGGTATAGTCTAAGCAAGTCGAGAACTCTTATGCATGGAATAGAAGGAGGTTAGGAATGTCTTTTGAATCTTGAAGGTTATTAAGGTAAAAATGAACATGGGAGGCCTTATGTGATTATTATGTGATATTAAATATCACAATGTGTATGACTGCTACGTAAAAATATTATGCGCAACGATTTTGTTTTCTTGGGGTTGAGGATCATTCGCTGAGCATGTGGAATCTGATCCCCTCACTATTTTCCTTTTTTACAGGTCTTTGATGTGACATGTAGAAGTTGATTCATATAAGTGAGTCGAATTCCTTGGATAGGAGTTTATATATGAAGATTATGAGCTAAATGTTGTAATGTAATATGGTCATAAGTTCTTAAGCTTATGCAAAATTAAACGTGTTGGTCCATATATTGCATATTAAATAGCAGTCGCTCTGTATGGTGATGTAAGCCAATTGTCTAATTAGTCAGTCGTCTTTTTAACTAGAGTTCTTTATTTTTGGAATGTAAACACCAATACTCTGGATGTGCAATCCGTTGAGTTGTACTTTTTATTTCTTTCCTATTATTGAACTTTATACTTGGTGCATTTCAGGCGGGTGACCTATAGAATTGTGATCTCAGGCATGTAGCTATTCAGCTTGTAAGTATTTCTTTTATGCTTTTATTTATTGTAGGTACCTAATGTAAGGCTCTAAGACTAGGTTGTGGTCTACCTTTAGGCAGAACTCTGCCCCGTTTTGCCCCAAAATTTAACAAAAACATTAAAGTTCCTAACCCTAGGGGATAGAGGTGTTACAAAAAATAAAAGGTTGATGCCAGATAGAGTGCATCCAATATATCAAGGCAGCACAAGTAAGGATCCACTTTAACTTAGCAAATAGTTGGGCCCAATCAAGAAATAGATAGACATACTCAAAATTAGCCAGTAAGTGGGTCATTGTCCAAGAAATTTTATCGGCAGGAAGGAGCGGTCTGTGCAAAACAATGGCTCATAAATCCACAAGTCTCTTTATATCAAAATGTACTAAAATCTAGTCTAAATCAAAATTCTCACTGATAATGGCCTCAGACTCAACAAATTCAAACTTGTGAGATTCAAAGAGGAGGTCAGGTATTATAGTGTCAAAAGTGAATGACTCATATTCAATACATAGATCCACATCCAAACCCACATGAAAAAGATTCATATTCAATAGAAAGACCAGCACCAAGTTCCAAATTAGTGGGCTCATCTTCCTCCACACATCGCCCGTGTGAAATATCTTCTGAGTCATCTAAATCATGAGGCTCAACTTCAGTCATGATGCTCATATCTAACTCACTAGAACTCTCAAATTCTTCACCATCTTCAAACTCGAAAGAATCATTCAAAGTGATATTGCGGCAGCAGAAACTAGAAAATTTTCAGTGGCATCCTTAGATGAACTAAATTCAGGTGCAAGGTCAGGGGCTAGAGACAGAGGGGGTCACTCTCTTATTCTAGGCTAGGAAAGGCATGGCATCATTTAAGTTAAACCTAACAAGATAAGAGAGCTCAAAATCATCATAAAGCCTAACTTGAGGTTTAGAAGATCCTAAATTAAAGTCAGGCTCATGCAAATTAGTACTATCCTCACTATTATGACTGAAACAGTGAGAATATTCAAAAATTTTCTATTTTATAATTTCTACCATTTTAGTCATTTTTTTATCATCTTTTCAACACTTGCACATGCAGTATCAACATAATCACGACATAGATAATTATAAGTATCATGATCAAAAGACTCACAATAATCACACAAAATAGGAGGCAGAAAGAGAAGGATAGGTCATATGAGTTTCAAGAGTGATCCTGGTAGCAAGGATTAGCATGGAAATCATACACACCATGAGTTGGGTATCTAAACTTCTTTCTAGCTTATTCAAACTCATAGGTATCCCAAGCTAATTGTTCAAGGAAACCCCATACATCACCTTGAGTTTTGGATAATAATCTCAGCAAACCTCCAGGACATGTAGACTCAACGGCGCCTTCAGATTCAATATTTAGACCCCATAATAATGACCTCAAAAATTTTTCATTTTTTAAAACCTTGACTCAACTTAGCACGATAATCATTAAGTCTTGATAAATAGCTCTAGAAAGGTTCATGCTCAAATTGTGCGAAATGAAAAACTGGCATTATTAAAACGTTTTTCTTTTTGTTTTTCAATTTTAACAATTTTAAAATTTTTTTAAGGATTTGTGATTGTTTAGTAAAAAGGAAAAAACCAATCAATGACTTTATGACACTAATTATAAACTAATGATTAAAATAAAAATAAGACACTAAAGTAATTAAGTTAACAAAATAAAATAAACTAACAAAAATAAAACTATATTATAAAAAGAAAAGAAAGACCCAAAAGACTCAAACAACATAAAGTAACTTAACACAAAAAGCCACAAAGAATCGCAAACACAAAGCACAAGCGTCATTTCTCTTTCTGATTCTAAACACATAATTACTGAAAATATGCAAACCTAAAACAAGACAAAAACTAAAAATCAAATAAAATAGAAAATAAAACTCCTAAAATCAGAACTCTATATATCAAAAAACATTTAGCACATTCACAAGGAATATGAATATATTTTTTAATCTTTTTCATCCTGGAATTGTGCAGAAAATTATAAACAGGAAATTTATTCCAAAAATCACAAAAAATTCTTAACAGTCCTAAAACTTCCAGAAAAATTCACACAGACTTTAAACATTACAAAGAATCTATTAAAAAGATCAGATCAGATAAATTCATACTAGAACTACTCCAATAATTTAGACAGAATCTAAAAATGAAAAAAAAAAACCTGCACTGAGTTTTTTTTCTTTTTTTCCCCCTACACAAGCCAACTAGTATCTGTGAGTGGAATTTTTTTTTTTTGGGGGTTTTCAGTAGCAAATAATTCTAAAAAGCACAATTAAATTGATCAAAACAAAGAAATCAAAATACTAAATTAATTAAAAAATCAAAACCAAAGAAATATAAATTAAACAAAACATCTAAAACTAAATAAAAACTCAAACAAAATCAAAAATCATTATTATGAAACTAAATCCAAAAAGACTCAAATGACTCGACGAAACCGAATTTCACAAAACCATCCCCGGCAACAGCGCCAAAAACTTGTTACGATTTCCGTAAGTATATGATTTATCGTCGTAGCATCTACGGATGTCGATCCTCAAAGATGGATATGAAATTAGATCTCTCCCTAATAATCTAACATGTTACATTTAGCAACATAATGAGACTAAATAAACTTCAGATAAAACAAAATAGTAAACAAATGAAAAGGAATACTTGTTGTGCCCCGGAGGTCGAACAAAAATAGGAGAATGAGCACTGAAAACTCAAGTGAAATAGAGCCAGAGATTCCTCAAGCCTTTACTCAACATTACAAACCTAGAATTCAATTACACTAATTGGTAGTTCATCAATTTAGATCTAGAAATCGAAAAGTTAAAAAAAAAATAAAACCAACTGCTTCCATATCAAAAGCTGAAACTAATATCTTTACTCAAAATTAAGAATTCAGAATGGATTACTCCCCTTTGAGAACTCAAGAACAAGATCTGAAGACTAGAAAGCAAAAAGGAAACATGAAATTTGAAATTAAAAAAAAAAAACAACTTTGGGCTACTCTACTACTTCGTGCTCTCTCCTCTCTACTCGCCTTCCCCGTTGCTCCTCTTCTAGAGCTTCCGCTGCCCTATCAACTCTTTATCCTCCCTCATTAAATCCGCAATAACTCTATACCTATAACTCCTAAATTGATGAGCAGTGATGATGATGGGAATAAATGAGTAACCGCCGGAGTGGAAGGAGGAGAGAGAAGGCCATGGCAGACGAGGCGTCATGGCTCTGCGCTTTGGGTCGCCAAGAATCCAAAAGAAGAAGAAACAGCAAGATGTTAGGTTTCTTTGGGCAGCTAGGAAGAAAGGAAGAGCTGAGGGGGTGTCGCGTGCCATGCTCATGCCGGAATAAGTGAAGACATAGAGTAGCTAGGCTCCTGCTTGTTACTGGGAGATGAGAAGTGGGACATTGGACCGTAGAGAAGAAGGAGGCACAGACATGCAAAGAGGAAAAAAGAGAGAGAAGAAAGGGGAAAAGGCTGGACACCACGTGCCTCAGGCGTGTTGATTAGGTCGAGAGAAACGCCTGGGCTGCTAGGCTCAAAGTTGGGCCTGTTCTTCTTTTCTTTTGCTTGACTTGATACAAAATTTAATTCTATTAAGCAAATTTATTTATTTTCTCAATTCCTACAAAATAAACAAAAATATTATTAAAATTCTAATTTAATGGTTTATTTTGAGCAAATACTAAATAATAAAAGAGTACAAATGTAATAATTTTAGGTTGAAGAAGTATACATGCGGTTATTTGGATGCCATAGGAGATGGGCGTACAATAAGTCATGGGTACCTCCTATTAGGTATCCCATGAGGTTGTTCGGTGGAAAATCATAAGACCATTTGACGGGTCACTCACCAATAAATAAACCTTGTTAATTGTATTGCATATCAGATGGCACATAATGTTTTTCTAATCAAAAGAACGTGAAGTGAACATGAATTAAATTACTTCAAACTATTTGAGTTATTTCCCTCTCATTCCAAATGTTTGAAATGAATTTAAGTGTTTGATTATTAGGGGCTGGGGAGTATTATCGAACTCCATCTTATTGTTCGGAAATTTTTTGTTTTCTGATATTGAAGTGTTGCATGGGATTGGGATTTAAAAAGAAGCCACCATGGAAGTTTTAGTCACATTTATGCTAAGTTGAATAAGTGTATTGAAATATTTGGTTACATGGATTTATAGCTACAATTTCCTCGATAATTTGACCTTTGACTTTGAATAAATCCCTTTCTTGTGTTGCTTACTCTTTTTGCCTTGTATTTCTTTACGAAATACACCAATGACACCCATATAGGTTTCTCCACTGCATTAGTTAGGTTAAAGATTAGTAATAACATAAATTAGAATTTTCAAGGTGTCACAGGTCCGATCAAGATGGATGAAGTTGGAATGAAGTGAGGAAGTACTAGCTTGAGAAATGGCAGGGAAGTAACATAAACCAAAAGGTTTTTGATGTCCTTAGTTGGTGCAATTCATGGACAAACAATTAGTGGTATAGGTGGACAATGTAAGACAAGAGGCATAGTTAAATATACTAGTGACTGTCGAAGTGGTGTTCAACTTTGATTCTTGTATAGTGGTGGCAGTGGCATTATTTTTCCTAGTCCTATATTATTATAGGTGTTGTTACAACCTCCCCAGTTATTGCTACATCTTTCATTGCTCCCATTATTATTATGGTCGATGTGATTGCTGCTGTTGCCATTAGAATGTCCTCCAAAGCCCAAGAAAGAGTTAGATGTAGTTTTGGAATTTGAGATTAAAAGAAGCATATAAATAACTACGGCAAAGGCCTAATGTAATGCCATTTAAAATGAATCCCCATATCACAAAACTCTTGTTCAAAAATGATGACTTTAGAATAGAGATTGTCTAAGGTAACGTGTCCTTAAAATAAGGCAACATCAGTATGGAACATAACATAGGCATCACCCAAACTAAAAAGCATAGCTTTATGAGGTCTTGATTATAAAGTGGGCTATTACAAAATAGCGATAACTTTGATCTCACATAGATATGAATCCATGAGTTGATTTTCTTGCTTCTTGATACAGTAAGTAATTGCTCGAGGTCCTTTGTTTAGGTCAAACTATCAGTGAGAAAATCTTGTACCTTACCAACAAAGTCCTTGCATATGATAGAAAAACCATGCTCATAGCCCTTGGTCGTTCTGAAGCCAATAATAAAAAATGGGGTTTATCTTGCTGAACACTATTTTGATCTTTTACATAGGATAGACTTGGAAAAACGGACCATCAAAATCACCTAGTAAATTATGAGAGATATTAAAGGTTGTGAATTGAGTTCTTCGAGTGAGGTAATCTTCCACTTTCTCTAATGGGTGAGACATAAAAGTCATGATTCAGGAGCATCCTTAGCCATCATCAAGGGTAGAAATAATCATCATGTCAAGTCCAAGTTAGATTTCAAGGGCCTGATCTTGCAGATATAGCTCACAGTCTTGGATCAAATTAGTCTAATTTCTACCGACGTTTGACCTAAATTTTCCAGTCATTTGGGGTCTAGTTTAGGTTGGACCCAACCTAATCTATCTTAAAGATTAAAGAGTCAGCTCTCATATGAACAATGTGCAGCCTTTTGGTCATGAATTGGCCCCATGAACGTTGCATTTTATTTCAAGGGTATAGAATGTGTTAGGTAATAGAGGTTGAAGTAGAGGTCAGTGATTTGTAGTGGTCAAAATGTTATGGACCACTACTTAAAGTGTTCGGTAAAGTAGTGAATGCGGTACTGGCTAGAGGTTTATATAGTGTTTTTTAAAAGCTAATAAAAGTAGCTTTTAAGAACCTCGACCTAGTGGTTGCATTGCAAATTACAAAATTCTTCTTTTTATTTACTAAAAACCTTTATTTATTGTGTCCTTTTTAGTCATTTTATATAAATCTGCTACTTCAATACCTACCTTTACCAAACGCATTTATTTTAAATCACTAGTTAAATCGCTAACCACTAACTACTAGTGAGCCACAGCTAATCGCTAGTAAAACCGTTAACAGCTAGTAAAACAGCTAACCATTACTAAAACAGCTAATTTTACCGAACACGCCCCTACTCGGACAATTTCATCGCATGAAGTCAGATCGACTTGGCTCCAATTCTTGATAAGCTTTTTTGCTGTCTTTTGCTGAAATTTAGGACACAAAAATATGCCTAAATAATTATCAAGAAATGCCCCAAAAAGTTGGGTGAGAAGTATGGTCATGGCTCCTTCTATCCAGCTTGAGACCGGAGAAAACTACCTCTGGCTAGTTAATAAAATTCCAACAGTCCGCTTGCATTTTTATATCATTTGGTGTGGTTTCTTGCATCTACAACTTACCTAAGAAGGTTAGTCTGATACATTTTGAATTAGACTCATTTTGGACGACACCTAAGTTGATTTGACCCATAAGTAAACTAGGTGTCAAGTGTTTGTTGCATCTTTCCTCTTTTAGTTTGTATTTAGGTAGCGGCTTGTATTCACTTATTGTTGCATGTTTCTAACTACTGAGAGAGTTGTAAAGGGGCTCATAATACCCCCTCTATTAGTTGTAATACCTAGAATATGATGAATGAAAATCACAACTTTACAAACTCAAAAAATCTCTTAAAATCTTTAAGCTCTTTATCTATATGTCAGTCTAGTGGTGAATTCAAGTGGGCATCTAAAATGGGTGGTGGTTGTCTTTGTCCTCTTTGGTGATAGCTTCTTAAGCTTGGTGATGGAAAGTTTATCCAAGCTATATCCGGTTTATTTGCTCTTTTACTTTTTTGTTCAACGGAAACACTGTCTAGTCAAGGACCCTAAATTGTCCATGCAAGTTTATGCATCAGGTTATGATGTTAATTTGAGGAAAGGAGTGTAGAAGGAAACATAGGGCGACAGCATAACAACATAAGGGTGTAGCACATTGGTGATAGGAGGATAACCAATTCTAAGATGAAGGACATTGAGCCCAAGTAGGATATGCTCAATGTTGTCTGAAGATAAAAATGATTAGGAGTCGGATGACCAAGGGCTCAAAACCTCGCAACAAAGGTGAAGGAAAATAGTTGATGAAGGGAAAAATCACCACTATACAGTGGTGCAACTGTAGCAGGCTACGAAATGGTGAAGGAGATGGTTGAGGGGCCTCTAATACTTTAGGAATTGTCATAGGATGCATAGAGGTTTGTGGTGCTAAAAGTCGAGCAGCCTAAGCATTAGATTTAGTGGAGATGGCAGATGTCTCATGGCCGCAACAAGTAGATGAAGGAATTTTCATGGAAAAGAGTTAGCATAGCATGAGTAATGTAGATAAGAGTTTAGGATTTAAGGTTTAAGATGAGGCTATGGTTTTTAGGATTATGTATGCTCTGATACCAAGTGAAAATATTTAGTAGAGTAGGACTCATCAATTGAGAGACTAGGTCATGGTATATATATCACTATTACAAAGGCATAAAATTACATTTGTGTCCCTATACTCCATTAGTTGGTAATTAATCTTTATTATAACTTAAAAAACCACTAGAAATAGTCTTTATGCGTGGACATTGGATACTACATATTTCATTTTATAATTAATGCATCTACCTTATTCCTTATTTCAAAATAGGTATACAGTACATGAATTTTTGCAATTCCATCTTAAATGTCTTAATTCGATTCATCATTTTTGGTATGCAATAGTTATAATTGTTCAAGAACCAACTCGACCAAAAGCTTAAACTTATGGTTGAAGGTCCAGCAATTGATTTTATACTCTGTCAAGCCTCCTTACACGAATGCTTTTGAACTTGAAGTGTGGATGTTACAAAAATCCCTCCATACGTTGCGGAATAAATATGGGGCCTGCTAAGATTTGAACTTGAGATCTTTTACTCAGAAATGCTCTGATACCTATTCAAGAACCAACTTAACGAAAAACTTAAGCATATGATTGAAGTTCCAAGAATTGATTTTATACTCTGATAATAATGGATCTTCTATCTTATTATTCACATGTGATGATTTCTTTTGTGCATATACTTCCTAGAAAACAAATGAAAAAGAGGAAATGTCATTGATTAGTTTCCAATCTTAACTTCCCTGCAATGAAAGAATTACATTGATATATTATACAACCTATCTACTAGATCTGGCAAAAACTGATCCGATCCGAAAATTTAATTCGAACTTGTCTGAAAATTTTTGGATTTTGAGCACGATTTTCTTGACTTGAACCTGAAAACTCCAAAAATTAGTGGGTCAAACCTGAACTTGAACCCGAATCCGCCCGCTTGACCCGAAATTATATTCTTATTTTTTTATTTTTCTCTAATTTATTCCTCGTAACAACAATATTATTCATTATTTCTAATACTTTAAAGAGAATTATACAATTATTGCATCCTTTTACACATTAAACAATAGTATCATTTCTTCGCCCACTCCATTCGTTTAAAACAACATTGTACACAACTTATAATAAATGAAAATATTTTTAAAAACAGGTAGTAAATTGCATGAAATGACTATCTAATATTCAGAAAAACCAAGTTAGAGGAGGACAAATATTAAAGACGCATAAATCATACCATTATATATTTAATGAAACAAATATGTCTAATCATATTTTAAATAACTTACTTTATAATAATCTAAAATTGTTTAACTAAAAGATAATATCTTGTACTTGTCTAACTCTGTTTTATCGGCTTTTCATTCTAACTGGTCTTGACTGTGATGCCAATGTTAGGAAATGGGCCCACCGTGTTCATGTTGGTGTTGGTCCAATATTAAAGTGTACATGATTGGATATCAGTAGGTTAGTTAATAAAAATATTGAATCATTAAATGGGTTATTAGCGGGTTAAACTGCTTCAACCAGGTAACATGCTCTGACGGGCTAGCCCATAAAAGACTTGACCCGCTATTGACCTTATTTCAATGCATGGATCGATGCACCAAACTCAAAAGGGCTTGACTCTTTGCACGTCCAAACATGACATTCATAAATCATAATGAAAATTTTGAATATGTTTAATATTCTTTTGAGACATTACAATTACTATGCTTTTTTCATTAAATACTTAATAAATAATTCAAATTTTTAATTTTTGGCAAAAGAAAAATAACTCATAGAAAAGGCACTTCAAACACGTTGGGTCGACCCCACAAATCGAAATATACCCGTCCGTATTTTACTCGAACGCGAGATACACCAAATTCATATTTTACCTCAACCCGAATACACCCGACCTGTTTTAACCTGCCCACCCAAACTTATGGGTCTACAATCCACTATAATGGTTTAGTGTCAATCTGATTTGATTATCTAAAATATGAGTCAAATTACATCCTTTGTCATTTGTATTATAAAAGGTGCAAAACTCATGTAAATATAATTTGAGTGAATATGTCTAATGCTCGAATTGATCAACCTTCAGTCATCCCAAATTTCTAGTTTGCGAGTTTGATTCTTAACTTTTCTACGAACGTAACAAGAAATTAAAAACATGATACATCAATAGTGGATAGTCAACGGAACAGCAACGGCATCTGCACTGGGCATTTTACAAGATGAGAGTTGATGTTTCACTTTCAACGAAAAGTAAGAGCTGAAGAAAGCGAAAATTTTAACGGTTAAACTTTTTCATTTCAAAAGATGAAAAGAAAAGTTAAATGGCAAGGCAGACCAGAGATTTGATTAAAACTATGATTAATAGAAATCTTTACAGAGAAGAGTGGCACTGCACCCTGCTCCAAGTATGCCCCCACTTTTATTAGTCAGCCACTCTTTACTGCAATCTCGCCCACCTCAAGTCATTCCTTGCGCACAAAACTTCCAAATACGTCCAGCCAAAAGGGTGTCAGGCCTTTTCCAATTATTTTATCAAGTGACTCGAAACTTCGTTTTTTTGAAAAAAAAAAAAAAGGAACTTTAACAATTACTAGATCAATCTAAATTTTCAAAGTAAAATTTTTATTTCCATGTAGTTAAGATGAAACCATTAAAGTAATTTTTGAATAATTGTACGTGTAATTGCATACATGAAGAGACAGCAACATTGAAACTTAGCTTACATTTCATGTATAAGTCACTTATTATTCCAAGTATTTTAGTTCTAGATCTGATTAATTTTCACAAAGTCACTATTGGATAAATCTCTATATAATAAATGTAAAGATGTATAAGAGGTTGAGAAAGCTTCTCTTCTCCAATTCTAAAATCTAAAACAATAGTGCTTATAAGCCGTTGGTCATTCTGCAACATAAATCTTAGTAATTGAGGTCCTGAGTATATTAGGTCCCAGGTTCGATTTTTCCTCTCCTTATTATATTGTACTCCCTTCGTGACTCATATTGATAATGGTCTTTTTGACTTTTTAAGTTTTAAAAATAAGTTATAAGGTAAAAAAAAAATTTTCAAATTTTAAGAAGATAAGAGCTAAACTTATAATAAAATCTTTAATGTTTTACTCTTTTGGGGTATTAGTTATTGTGCATTGTTTCACTTTAATTCTACTCCTTCTTAATATTTTACTTTATGTGTATATATTAATTATCTATATCGTGTTTTTTATTGTATAACTTTATAATATTATCATTGCTATACATTATGTATTTTTTAAAATTTATAATATTTCTATCCAAATTCATACCTAATATCCTCCTGATATGCTTTTGAGGAATTGAATATATTAATTTTTCTATTGAAATAGAATGTTATGATAAGAATAATTTTTTACTATTTATATTGCGAACTAAAATTAATTATTTAAACTATCGAATTATTTCTTTTCCATTTTAGAACTAATTATACTTAAGATATATTTTAAAATTTAAATGATCCGTGCAACAGCACGGGTACAAACTAGTTTTTTTTAGAATAAACAGATCTTTTTTAGGTTCAAAGTTCATTTATGTAACCCACCAACCCCTTAACTAATTCATTAAAAATTTAATGCAAAATGATAAGTGTCTTACTGCAGGACACCTTATAAATGTCTTATTTTGACTAAAAAATCATATTATTATGTTTTTAAATTGAAAAAAATTGTATCGAATCATGGAAGTATATTATAACTTATAAATTATATAGAATCATCTTTTTATCCATAATTTATCATATTTTAAAAATACACGTATCCTATGTACTCGTGGATGGGTTAATGCAATGAGGGTATCATTTAATACTTTGTCGGCGTAACCGACGAATATTTAAGGTTAGCAATTTATAATTAAGTATAATCATTAAAAAATTTGTGGTCTTAAATCGTAAAACATGTTAATTTATGATAAGGTATGACATTTAAGAGTGTCTTGCAACAGGATATATATATCACTACTCAAATTGAATTATGTATATAATTATATTACTAAGCTGAAGTCAAATAGAGAGGATTTAATTAACAATTTGTTACCTTAATTAACATTTTAACTGAATTAAAGGAACGATTTTTTTTTTTCCATGGAATCAAACTAAGAATGCGGTAAATGCCCACTCTTCCTATTGTCATCATCATCTAACCTAGCTACAAATGTAATTGATTGTGGTAATTTTCCTTTATAGATTACAGCAGCTAGTAGCTAGTCAACAGGAGTATTTATTAGATGGTTTTAAATAATGCATTAATAGTGGACTCAAAACAGAGTAAAGCACACATTAAACCATTTATTATTCAGTAGCATTTGTTGCAGAGTAGAAGCACACATAACTAGGAAATATAGACTTGGTTTAATTTCGCGTTCTCTTCCCCCCCCCCCCCCCCCCCCCCCCCCCAGCCCCCCCTTCTCTATATAACCTGCAGTTTGCCCATCTCTTTTCCTTCTACTCTATAACAAATAAACCCATCAACAAAAAGCCAGGAAGTCTTCTGCACAAACAAATTAAACGGCCAAGCATAAGGTAAATCACCAAACTTTATCCTCCATTTCAGATTCATTTCATGTCTCTTCTACTCCGTTGTACATATAAATCTAATTTCTCGGAGCCCAAAATATCAAGATGATGATGATTTCTATCTGTTTGTATTCATGCATCTCTGGGGGGAAAAAAAAAACAACTTGAAAAAAAACTTTATGATAATGATGATGATGATTTCTATCTGTTTGTATTCATGCATCTCTTGGGGGGCAAAAAAAAAAAACTTGAAAAAAAAACAAAAGAATACAGTTAGCCACCCATTTCTGACATTACTCTTCTGTTTTAATTTCAATCATCGCAGATCTCTGTCACATTCTCTCTCGCATATCTCATCATCATATCACAACCAGAAAACAGAAAAATAATTAACAAAACAGATTCAAAGTAGAGCTTGTTGATGCAGTTGCCCACCTTTGATTCATCCAAAGTTGCTGATTTATCTCTTAAACCAGTAAGTTCTTCTCACAATACTATAAATTCCCTTCACGACCCATCTCATCTTTTTTCATTATTTTTTAATTTCATTTTCTGAATTAGCCTTAATTTTCTTTTTCTTATCTTTCATTCGTTTTCAGGAAAGTTTTATATTATTATAGATTATATATTAGTCCCAATATGGAGGATTGCTCAAGCTGGGATGCCCCTCGATGGAGCAACATTCATCAAGGCCTGGAGATCTCATCAACTACGGGTTTGATTCCTTCATTTTTTATCTTGGATCAAGTTCAAGAGCTTCATGGATCGCATCATCGAAGCACAAATATTGCTTCACAAGCTCATGCAATTAGCTCATCCATGATGGTTCCGGGAGGAGGGATCCCCTGGGAGGAAGGTGTGCCTGGTCCCTCATCATCATCGCTGCTCATGATGAGCCAACCTTCCTCTGATCTTCCCTTGATGTTGACCCCGTTATCATCGGGGTTAATGGCCAATCATGGAGCCCAGTATCAACCCTTTGATAGATCCAACGGGTCATCATCCGGGTCGATGGATCATCAACCCGGCCTAGAGTGCCTCACCAACAGCAACACAGATACAACCACTACCTCTGTTGAAGATGATGGAATTTCCGTAATTTTCTCTGATTGCAAAAACTTGTGGAACTTCACTTCTAGAGATACTGAGAATCATCACCGTGAAGGTTCCACTAACCCTAATAGTGATAACAGTGCCACTAAGTCCAAGAAGAACTCCATGACTATGGAACCCACCGGGTGCTTTAGGCTCATACAGGAGCCGATCCCTGGTCCTAGCAAGGGAAGAAAGCGGCTTAGGAGCAGTGGCTCAGCTAATATAAGCTTTAGCTCATCAGCCTCCTCAATGGAGGAGGCTGAAGGCGAGCCAGATCCAGAAGTCATTCAGCAGATGAAGGAGATGATATATAGGGCGGCCGCCTTTAGGCCGGTGAACTTCGGGGTTGAGCTGGTGGAGAAGCCCAAGAGGAAGAATGTGAAGATCTCGAGCGATCCCCAGACGGTGGCAGCCAGGCAAAGGAGAGAGAGGATCAGTGAGAGGCTTAGGGTTTTGCAGAAGTTGGTGCCTGGTGGAACCAAAATGGACACTGCCTCAATGCTTGAGGAAGCTGCTAATTATCTCAAGTTTCTTAGAAACCAAGTCAAAGCCTTAGAAGCCTTGGGTAATAAGCTTGACCATTACCGTAATAATTCCCATAATGGTGGTGCTACTAGCAGTGGTCAGTATCTCCCTTCTATTAATCTCCAATTTTCACCCATGCCCTTGGTCCCCATGCAAGAAGAAACTCCCCCATTTTCACTTATTCAAAACCCTAACCAGCTATCCAAAAGTTGATGGACTTTTAATTGCCACTGCTACTTAATTACTCTACCGATTTTCAGCATACTTTTTAACTTTAGATACCCATGTAGAAGAGAATGACCCTTTTGACCCTACCCCCATAATTACAAATCATCATTTAATACATATGCTAATGATGATACCCTAAAAGTCCATATCATCATAGTCTTCATCGTTACCCCCCAAATTAACCCACCCTTAGTTATGAATTATGATGCATGGTCATCATGACGAGGCGATCAGATCAACATCAGACGGGTGTACATTTTGGTAATTTTTTTACCAATTGCAATGTGGGGTAGAGGAGAGTTGTTAATTTAGGAGAGAAAAAGAGGGGTTAAGTAGTGGTTTTTAGTCAAGAGTCAGATGACCTTTTTTCCATGTGAAAAGTTCGTGTAATTATAGGACGTATGATTAAGATCAATATCAATTAGAGAGGGGCCAGTTCAGAAAGTGATCTTAACCTTTATGTATTAATCCATCTTTTTACAATGTACTTGAAAAGGTTCACTTTCTTGGAGATAAACTTTTCAATTAATTATGTGGGCTGTTCATTCTTAATTAATCAATTTTCTTTCCATTATTTAATTATTGTTTCTAAATTAACCAGTACAAATTAATTAATCAAATAGCATTGCAATGCACGAGACATTCCCTTTATGAAAACCAGTGAATCTCTCCTTGATTCAATCCAATTAGGCGTGCCCTTGAGAGTCACCCCTCTCTACCTCTATTATTCCCTTATTGCTAAGCACATGATTATTATTCTTCTTTTTTGTCAGCCTATGTTTGTTAATTTTATTTTTATAGTTCAATTTGTCCATTTCTAATATGTGTCTGTTAGGCTGCATTATATTGAAATTTGTGTTTCTAGTAAAATTCAATTTGTCCATGGCTAAATTAGCTTGCAGTATGCTTCCTAGGCTAGTATTGCTCACTGCTCAGGGATAATGTGTCTCTTATTCCCTATATTTGGACTATATGGTCACCTAGAAAAGAGGGAAATTCTGCCAAAAAGGAACAAATTAAAACCAAGAATAATGCTGTTCTACTTTACATTGACCAAGTTGGATAAGAGCTAGGCTTTATACTGGCTTTGTATGTTTGCTTAAATGTTTGAAAATTTTTTATTCATAAAATTCTAAAAGAGAGACAGATCGAGTTGATAACATTTATTTATATATTTGAACTACAAGTATACATTTTAAATCATATCTTTTACAGACTTTTCCCCTCGCTCCCTTCCAAGTTCGGGAGTAATTCTTGTGCGAAACTTCACTTAGAAGTGTAATGAAGAGTGAAATTCCTTTATCATATAATCGTTATTATTTCATCATGAATGAAAAACCCAGGTTGTCACTCTAATCTAATTATACATTAGTTGGAAGTGGCAGTATATTAGTATGAATTTTTTTCACTTAACACCTTTCAGGTTTTTCAAATTAATTTTTTCAACCCTGTCATTTTTCATTTGATTGCCTCAACTGTCCCTTCTGTAAGTAGTTGGGGCTTGGCACTTTGAAAATTGTTTAATCGAATAAAAAAAAAGGTCAAAAAGGATAGAGAGAGGACATGAGAGAAGGATAAGTTTGAGTGAAAGAGTGTTTTTAGTGAGAAAGTGGGCAAAAGAAGGTCTAATTCCTGTTATTTCATCACGCTAAAAGATATAAAACCACGATTGTTCAGACAATAATATCACATGAGGGTGAAATGGTCATCTATTATGATTTTTTTCAAACTTAGGCTAGAATATCACTTAAGTTAATTTTGCACTACTGAAAACTTAGGGATGATCAAAATTAAGTAGAAAATGTTAGAATTAAAAAAATTATTGTCGAAAACCTGAAAGATGGTAAATACGAAAATTCATACTGGTATATATTATTTGTTTATATTGGAATATAGGATATACTTTGCTGTTAGAATGTTGATGGTGTGATTTTGCAGCGTGTTATTTAAAATCCACGCCTTAACAAGAGAAGTAGTAAAACTCAAGTTTAATTTGTCTTTTTTACTCGTCAGATACTAGCATTTGCTTTTTGTTGTTGATGCTAGTAGGAATTAACTTAAGCCATTAGAGGAAGATTTATATCGAAATATCATTTAATTAGCTACATGTTTCCTTTTCTCCCCTCTAATCCAAAGCTAAAGATCTAGTAGCTAGTTAAAATAATTTTTTACATCCACTTTTTATCTCTACAAAATAGGTAACCTGACTAATGTAAAATGATATATATATATATATATATATATATATATATATATATATATATATATATATACACACACATACATATACACAATTTTTTTTTTTTTTTGATCAGAACATACACACTATTAGGGTGCTCTATTGTATTTATATGTAAAGCTATGGAGGCATAATTTGGCACACCCTGCCCCCCCCAAAAAAGTTGTTATTTTTAATATAATGAACAAGCTACCAACAAATCGTGTCTTTCTTGTGATTAGGGTAAATTTATAGTAAAATGGTATACATTTTGCTAGAAAACAATTGTCTCGTAAAATTATATTATAGGCCTGAGTTTATGGATCTGTGCTTTTTTTTTTTTTTTTTTAAGGTTCTAAAATGCACACAAATGCGGATTGTCTACTCACCCAATGATTGGTGTGTTTGTTATTGCACTTCATTATTGAGGTCACATGCTCAAATCTGCAATCTACTGACTTTTTTGTTTTCAACTTGTTTTGTATACTTGAGCATTTTATGAGGTTGAGCATTTTGTTTTATATACTTGAGCAATATATTACATCAAGTGGAGCATTTGTTTTACTCACTTGAGCATTTTTCAGGCCTATAGACCCCCGGACTATTATATAAACATTGCTTATCTTAGCTTAAAAATTATACTATCATGTATTAAGTTAAAAAAAATAGTATAATTAAATAGTAGAAGGATATTACCGCTTCTAAATTGTGTGGAACTACCTTTTTGGCCACTAATTATAAATTTTGTGTATCTTAAATTTTTGTGAATAAAATTGATCCAATTATGATGTCATTTGCACTTTTCAGTATAAACATGAGTAAAAAAGGTTCACAATTGTTAACTAATCATCACTATTACGAATTTACGTGCTTTAAACCATACCATGTACTAATTTAGACTTAGCTAAAAAAACTTTAAAAAAATCTTACGACAAGATATATATAATCAGCGAAATTCATGAGTAACTGCATATTACACACAACAAATTCTGTTGAGAAAGAAACCGCGTTTTTGGCTTGCCACTTGCTTCTTTTTGGCCGTTATGTTGTTTTCTCTTCGAAACAAAAAAAGAGTTGCAATTTCTGTAAAGAGTTGAGATTCTAAAAATATCAATGAAAAGAGGCAAGCTAGCTAGCTAGATAGCTTACGTTTGGAGATGGTCAACTTAATTATCACCGTTTTGATATGATTGTATGTATTGAATACCCAGCAAACAAAAGGCCAAATTTTTGACTTGCCCTTTTTCCTTTTCTATTTGGTTTTAATTGGCTGTCATGTGGCTTGAAGACAGCTAGCTATGTGCGAGTCTGATGAAATGATCTCATGACCCATGAATTGAGGATGAGGTGATAGTAACCCCCCAACCCCAAGCCCTCAGCCTTCATGTGGTTAATGAAATCTCTCTCTCTCTCTCTCTCTCTCTCTCTCTCTCTCTCACATACGGTCATGGACATCAAACATGGAGGAAGGGATAAAAGTAGGGACCGGTTCTTCTAGAGATTGCTAGCTGGTGGGCGCCTTCAACTTTGAAACCATCACTTTATCTTGTTGATTGTTGTTTATTCCAAGAAACTACTAAAAGTAGTATATCAGAGACATATGATAAAGATAGATATTTAAGTGTAACATTTTTAAAATTAAAGATACTCAATGATCTATTAGCAACCTTAAACAAAAATAACCCTTTTCTTTAAACACCCATTCTTAAAAAGATGCATCTAATTAGTTGTATTGGGTTTATGATCCAAGATATCATTATGGCTAGGGTTTCCTTGTTTATTGGCTTTATGGTCCAAATATCATGATGGCTAGGATTTCCTTCTACCTTATCTGCATGGTCCCCTTATAAGGGCATGCCTCAAGCCTCCATAATCATCATCAACACACAGCAATACACAAATACAATTGCTGAACTTTCTTCTTTTGCTATTCTAGTCTTGTGAGAATGTGCTCTAGAGTGAATTATAATCACTAATTGATCTCTCCTTAGAACACATCGCTCTGAGATCAATTCTATACTCTTCCTTCTCTATAGTGGGCTTGTCAGCATCCGTGGTTTTTCCCACATTGGGTTTTCCACGTAAATCTTAGTGTTGATTTGTGTTTGTTCTTTATTATCATATTTTGTGATTATTTGGTATTTCCATCAAATTCCTAACCGATCCTAACAAGTTGTCTTAATTTCACATTAAAAGAAAAAGTATGTGAAATTAATTGGTCCTACTTCTAGAACATGGAAATGGCAATTAGTGACTTTTAGATGCCTAATGTTTTGTGGTAAATATTTTTAGGCCCCTGTAATTTGAGATCTAATTCCAAGGTAGCTTTTATTTTTAGGTAACTAACTTTTAGGTCCCTTTTCCTATTATTTTAGCCTTTGAACTTTTAGAAATTATAGAAAGATCCCTAGATTAGGTAAACTATGTAAATAAGCGAGTAAAAAGGAAATATGCTTCGTTTTTACCATTTTAACTTCTTATAAAGACTTCGCTGTTACTAGTTATTACAATCTACTACTTATATCATAAATATTGTATTTTCTGTGATTAACGGCCTACCATACTTAGTAAAATAATTAAAACTTAATTAGAGAATTTTGACCATTATCTGAACTTAGTTGGCGCTGGACTCTGGCGTTCTTCTAACTTCTGGGTTGCAGAGATTGCTAATCTCAACCCCAACTTCCTTAGATCAGGTACAGTGCAGATCTGTTTCGTTTTCTACCTCAGATTATAGTCACTAATCAAGTTTTAAGTATTTTTAAAGGATAGTGAGACTTTAATGAAGAAATTATAATATTTATAACATAAGGTTCGATTGAATAACGTTCCCTACTGGGGAACTTCTTTTATTGAAAGCTTGAAAGTGAAAATATTAAAAAGAAAAGCTTTGAAAAGGGACTTAAACTAAGATCATTAGAGATACTTGCTCATAAAGAAATGGAGAATCTCGACTTTTCTTGTATTCAAGAATGCTCAAATAATCGTGTCCCTTTCAGCATTCGAGATCTCTATTTATAGAGGGGATGTGGGTACCTAGATTGCCTTAATAGTACATAAAGATTTTTTACATAACTACAGTGTATACTGATGGCTACAGTACACACTTTATTTTATAGACTGAACACTTGTCACAATAGTACAATAATGGGACAGCTACTTTTCAGAACTTTTGACAAGACTAATCATCATTATTAAGGTTCTACATGCCTTCATCTCCTGTTATATATTTCACACCATCATTATCTGGATAATTATCAAAATCTTCATCAATTTGCTTAAACTGCTCTGAGTCTCATTCTTCAAATAATTCAAGGAGATATTTCTTTCTTTTTCTGATAAGAATTTTTCAGCTTCAACATTAAAGAGATAATCAAAGATATCTTCTGACACTGCTCCTTCCACCTTTATGTAGTCTTTAAATTCATTCTCATAGGCGAAAATAGTATTTTTACAATGTACTAATGTTTTTTCTCGTTCGATTAATGCCCAACATTGATGATATATGTTGAAAAATCCAATGACCCTCGATGAAGCAGGATCAGTAACTAGATGTACCGAATTTTCATAAACCCAATTTTGTCATTGATCATTGAGACCGTTGGAATCAACGATTTAGAAAAGATAATGGATTGATTTGGCTTTTCTATTTTCATATTCAATTAGAGCGCTATAAACCTCTAAAGTTAGACATCTGCAAATTGAAATTTTTGTTGGACTTTTCAGAAGATGTAAGAATCTAATGGATCCTTTTGAACATGTATTGCTGGAATTTAGTTAAGGTTGAGAGAAATGAAATTTTCGGATCTGGAATTTCTGTGAAGTAAAGTATCATTCCATATTTTCAGGCTTTATATATAAGTTATTTAAAGATAATGAATTTGCTAGAAAATAAATACCACCAACTCCAGATCTGTCAAAAAAATAGATCATTGTACTCCAAGACTCCCAAATATCATAGGAATAATGATGATAAAAATCGATGCAGGTTGCATACCACTCATTGAACCATTTTTCTTGAACATAAGAAATTATTTTTTCTTTGATATGATAAGGACACTTAAGGTAACTAATTTATAACTTTAGAAGGAAAAATCTTTGGGTCATTCGGTAGGTAGTAGAAAGTAGACCAAAATGTGATCTACTTTTTGTATGAAATTTCAGGTTATCAATAAGGACTTTACTAGAAGGTGTAACCCGTTCTAATAGAAATTGCATCTTATTAAGGATTTTCTCTTTTCTGGCAGGAGGTCGGCTCTAATGATCACCATTGGCGAGTTCTCGACTTAAACTGTCTGTCAAAGAATTCTTCGATCCCTGTTTATGTTCAATAGATAAGGAAAACTGGTTAAACCATAATTACCAACGTAGGAGTCGCCCTTGCACTTGCATATTTGATAAATTCTTTTTTACAAAACCAAGTATTCCTTTGCAATCAGTTCGAATAAGAAAAGGCTTTGGAGCTAAAAAGATTAAGAATTTTTCAATTCCCCTTATGACTGCAAGGATTTCTTTTTCCATTGTAGGATAGTTGCATTCTGCATTATTAAAACTTCCACTGCAATATTTGCAGAGTTTTTCTCCTTCTTTGATTTTGAGTACCGCACTTCAGTGCTCATTGCTGACATCTGTTTCAACAACTAAATCATCTCCTTTGTTAGGCAAATTAAGGGCATGAAGATTTTTACACATCTTTTTAAAGTTTTGAACAATCTTTGTATTATTAGTGGTCCATATCCAACTTGTTTCTTTCTTGAGTTTCTACTGCAATAGCTTTCTTTGGCTAAATCTTTAATGAAATCTGAAGCATAGGTAAGGCATCCGAGAAATCTTTCTAGTTACTTTCTATCTTCAATTTTTTCAGAAAATTTTTCTATGTTTTTGAGAATATGCTTTTGTAGGATGATTTATCCATCTTTTATCTCTAAACCTAAAAATTCAATTTCTTGCTCAGTATAAATGCATTTTTTCTTACCAAGTATAATGCCATGATCAATGTATCTTTGGGTGGCAACTAAGACATCATCTTTATATTGCTCTATGATTTTGGAAAAGATAAAGATATCATCAATGTAAACTAGACAGCAATAATTAAGGTCTTTAAAGATATTATTCATTCTTCTCTGGAATACTTGGAGTGTATTTTTAAGACCAAATAGCAGTACTATCCATTTGTAATGACCTTATGGGGCACTAACTGTAGTTAAGGAATACTTTCCTCATTTATTTTTATCTGCTAATAACCGCTTTTGCAATTCATTTTGAGAATCAAGAGGTTCCTTGAATTCTGTTAAAAAGGACTATTTTGCTAGAAATATAGTAATCACTAAAGGCAGTATTATCATTAAACCTTTTATAATTGATTACCATTCTAGCTTTTCCTCTTTTCTCTTCAGCATGATTTTTTACCATGAAAGCGCCTAGTGTGAGGATTCTTACTGTTTCTAATCAATCCTTTATTCAAAAGTCCCTTGAATTGTTTATTAAACTCTTGGATGTCCTGGTGTGTATACACCATTTGTTTAACCCGAATGATAGTGTTGGGATTTAATAGAGTATTTAAGCAAATATTTTATCTTTATCCCAAAGTTTTAGAGGATTGCCAGAGCAGAGTTCTTTGCATAATTTTTCTTGTTGTTCTACAATCTGCTCTTTAACAGATAACTCAAGTAATGAGATTATCAATGCTATTTCTCGTTATACAAGCATTGCCTTCTCACCACGCTGGCTGTGTGTAAACTCAATTTTTTGATGAGTGTAAGCCTTATTTAATTTTTTAATAGGAACTGAGTGACCCTTAATTATAAGTATTATTTGGTTTATAATCTGGGTGCATGGAGAATATAATCGTTGAAAATTATTTTCAATGATCATATCATGAGAGAGTTGATCAGTAGCCTATAGAACTGGTATAATGCATTGAACTCCTCCTAATTCTATGAATAACCCTTCTATGGCTTCATTGTGGCCCATACTTCTTAATAATTGGGGTTTAATGGTGATTTTACCTTCCTTATCAATCTTTATTAAATTTTTCTTATTGATCTTTGTAGGATTGGCAAAGCTAGATATCCATGAACGGTCAATTTTTATTTCTTGAGGATTGGACTTAATCCTCTAGATCTTTTACATGAGGTAGGACTTTCAAATTTCTTTGCTTCTATCATTGCTACCTTAGTCTTAGGATCTACTGTATTATCTAATGTGTAGATAATTTTTCAAAATATCCTTAAAAGGATATCTTCCTATTTTTATATCCATCCTAACTATTTTTATTTAAAGAGATAGGAAGTTTTTAGTAAATTTATCTTTTAGACTCACGTAATATCCTGGTCGGCAGTTGAATCCTACTGATCTATTATATAAATTGGTTTTTATCCCTGTGATGATCTGATTATTAAATTTGATGTGCCTAATATCATATAGTAAAGTGTAAAGATCAATATCTTTATCATAATATTGTAATGGAGTGAATTGAACTTGGATGCTTCTGACATGGATATACCTATATTTTCTATCTTTGTTATGCTTAAGGACACCCAATTAATCAGATTAACTTCCCCAATGTCATACTCATAATCCTTTATTTCCAAATCTCCTTCCATCATTTCACACACGTATTTGCTTTTAATTGAAAGATAGATTTTTTTATAGATCATATCCTTTGGGATTATGAGAAGAACCCAATCTTCTTTGACTTCCTCATGATCGTTGTCTATAACAAATTCTTCTCCTTGGAGATTAGCAAGGCTGACAGAGCTACTCTCCATCATATAACTTGTTCCTTCATAATCACTTTCTTCATATTCATTGTCCAATATAATTTCAACAATTCCTTTGTTATTGCTTAAGGTTACGTCTAAAGCCTCATCTTCACTAAGCTCAACATAATCTAAACTTCCCAAGGTTTCAATCAGTTTGTTATTCTTCTTATTTTTGCATTCATTAACATAATGTCTTACTTCTCCGCATGCCCAACATTTGCAATTCTTTTCTCTATAGGACAATAAGCTACTTTCCTAAAATATCTACGTTTTTTAGGATTTGACTTGTAATATTTTCTCCTATATTTCTCTTCCCTTTGCTTATTAAAGCTCTTTTTCTTACAAAACTTTCTTTTTCATCTTCTCTCAGGTTCTTTTCCCCATTGGCGAGGTGAATCCCAACAAGTTAGGAATTGCTTTTTAATTTTTTTTTGCTTTTGGAGATCAAGATATTAATCATTGACCCATTTTCTTAGATAAGAGATTCTAAAGCTAAGGGTATCAATGACATTCCCTCATTCGAGATATGCAATGTACTTTTCATTTATTATGGAATTTATAGGATATGACAATTTATCATAGAACATACCAAGATTGGTTTCATTATGCCTAACTTTATAATAATATTGATTAAATTCAGCAATATAATTTTCTAGATGTATCATATCCCATAGTTCTGCGTTGTTAATCATTCTTTGTCATTCTCTTGCTTTTTCTTCAGAATCAAGTTTAGTTCTGATGAACTCGGTTTCAATTTCTTTACATAAACTTTTAAACATTACAGCTAGTGTCTCCATCATTCTTAAAATATTTTTAGCTTCTTCAGTTAATGAATCATACCACTCGGCTACAGTGTCAGAAAAGCTATGTTCGAGGTAATTTAAGAAATTAGCAGCAGTCCATGTAGTATTTAAGTTTAAAATACTATTCATGCCTCTTTTTCCAATACTCAAATATTTCTTCTCTATTACAGGCTCCATCAATGTTTAAGATATATCCTATTTGACTGATTGGAGTAAGGCCAATTTCTTTGAAAGTTGTGGTTTTTCTTAGTACAAACCCAAAGGAAAAATTGATTGTACGTCCTGTTGGAACGTATCGAGGTCTTAAGAAATGAGTATTTCTCCTAAAATGTTCATCAAATTCTTTAAGCTTAGGAACTATATTATGAACGAGATTGGTCTCAGTTTCATATTAGTCAATCTCTTCTGTAATTTCGTTAATCTCATCCTCAGCAGCCATTTTACCATATTTTTAGGTAATTTTCATTTAATTTCTTCTAACGGTAATGCGTTAAGACCATCAAGTTTAATAAGGTTCATTTGCTAATATATTTCTTCTTCTAATTGGACATTGTTAGTCTTTTCATTATCATTCGATAATACATCATGTTTATCAGTAATTGTGCTCATGATTTTGTTTAATTCTTCTGGGTTTTGCTCTTTATCGAACATATTTTGTAGTTCGTCAAGAGTACATTGCTTATACTCCATCTTCTTCTTCTTTCTCTACTTTTCAACTGATTTTTTGCCTGATTTTTTACCAAATTCTTTTTGAATTTTTATCTCATGTAAAGTAAATGGAATCTTATTTTTTGAATTTTGGAAAGGATATTTATGATGAAAAGGAGTACCAACACTGAAAGTGGTTTTACTGCTATATCTTACTTCATTAACTAGTAAAAAGTAGATTACAGATATCTGCTTCTTAAGCTCTTTTATTTCAGTCTTAATTTTAGCCAATTCTACTTTTAATTCTAAAACTATATTAGTAATATAATTTAACTGTGGTGCTAATAGAGAAAGTCCCTCCAGTAAGTGAAAAACGTGAGAATAATTCGATCTAGGGCAAGCCGGTGATGATTCAAGCATTAATCACAGTTAAACACAGTTAATTATCTTAATTAATTATTAATTAGCTTAATTATCTTAATTATTTTTTATCATGTGACTTTGATACCAATTGAAAGAGGACTTTGAGAAGTAGTAGTTAGCAAAATATTACAAACACAAATTTAGATTTTTAAAAAGTAAGTTTTTAACGATTGACGGTAGATTTGCAAATATGAAAAGTTTAGGACGTTTGTGCAAAATAGGTGAATAGTAAATAGGGCCCTTTTTGCTAATTACCACAAAATATAGGACACCTCATAATTAGTTATCAAATTAGAGGGCCCTCAAAATATTTTACGATAAACAGAGGGTACTTTTATGTAATTTTTCCTGGAAAGGGGAGTAATTTGTTAAAGTGATTAGATACAAATGAGTATATATTTACTAAATTGACTTATATGAGCTCTCACAATTAGGGTTTGGATAAAATTTAGGATGAAGTTAAATGAGAGACCTGATCCAATTGCCGCAAGCGATCACCATTAACATCATCAATATGTTTCATAGCTTGCCCCTGAGAAAAATATATCATATAATATCTCCTAAAAGGAGGATAAATCATTAGGTCTATTTGGGTAAAAGGCAATTATTCTGGAGAAGTATGATTGGAAAATGCACATTATCTGATTAATGTGATATCCTTAATATAATTAACTCTTATAAGAATCATGAGACAATCCCCACGTAAGCATGTTAGGATCATCATCTCTAAGGTAAGCAGAAGCATGAGTATTTTTTCTAACAATATGTTATGGTAACTCTTGATTTCATAGATGTATTCTTCTCTTTCCTCTACTAACTTAGGTGTGCGGGGCTCTATTAGAGAAGAAAACATGCCCTCTACTCATAGATCTTAATAGGTTTTGTTGGTTGAAGGTGCAAGTCTTCTCGTTATCTTAAACACAGTCCAATGTGACGAGTATTAAAGCATAAACAAACATTTAGATTTAAAAAAAAAACTAAAATCTCTCAATATCTTAAGAGAAGGTGATGGTATCTGATAAACCTATATTTTACACACTTTTAGGCATGATTTTTACCTATTAACTCGGCAGTTTCTGGTATAATTTTGTGAGTTTAGAGGTCGATTATTCATTGTTTATCTCAAATCTGCCTAAAAGTCGTGTTTTTGTGTTTACAGGAGCCTGACTTGAATAAATGAGGAAAACAAGCTAATGTCGCGCCAAATTGAAGCAAAAAGGATCAATATTGAGTTAAAATAAGAGGCACGGTCACTCCAGGCGAGGTGGCACGAGCGTGCCACCCAAAGAAGGGAAGAAGCTAAAGACAGAGAAGTGGCACGGGGCCCCCGTGCCGAGTGGCACGACCGTGCCACTTTAGTTGTCGCTGTTTTATCGCTGTTTTGGCATTGTAATTGGGAGAGTTTTTTTGATTCTACCTTTTTCCTCTCTCTCGAAAAGGGCGATTTGAGGGTTCCTAGGTCTAGTTTTATTGCAATTTTAATTCGAAGCTTTGGATTGAATTTGGTTACGCTTTTGGTAGATTACTGCTGCAGATTATATACAGAGTATATTCTTCTTCTTTTCTTCTACGTCTTAATTCAAGTATTCGTATTCTTGGTATGTGTATGTTCTTGATTGAGATGTTGTTTAGAATCATGTTTAGCGGCTAAATTCCTTAATCTTGGATTGGGTGTAGCCCCTGTGATGTAAATTGGATTGTTAATTCTAGGTTTTTGTGAATTACGCCAGAGTATAATTGAATTCTCACTTAGCATGCCAGGTGTTCGATGAATTGCCTGAGAGGGTTTTATTCATGTTCTTAATTAGGGTTTAGGAGACTAACGAAAGTTAGGTCCTTTACTTAGAGTAGCTTTGTGAGCAATTGAATTACCTGACACGAAAGTAGTTGGGGGTGCAATTGGGAATTGAAATTACATGATCTTGTGGTTTTGTTATTCTAGTTTCACGAAAGTAGACAACTAGGTTAGCTTGATCAGTCTAATGACCTTCGAAAGTAGGCGTAGATGCTTTAAACCGGTAATAATTCCATTTCAATTATCTTGCAGGCAGATTCACACGACCTAGTTTATTTTCCAATGAACGTCACAGTGTGGTGAACCCCAATCCAGGATTCCCTTCTGATAATTGACTTAGACCAAATAGAGTTAGAATCAGTTAAACCAACTTCACTCGACATTCGCCTAGATTAAGTGTTAGAAATCGATTCGGTGGTTGAAACTAAGTTCTCTGTGGACACGACCCGTACTTGCCTTTGCTAGCTACAACTGGCACCGTGCACTTGCGGTACATTTTTAACACAACAAGTTTTTGGCGCCGTTGCCGGGGAACTTGTTTGTTTTCAACATCGAAAGCGATTTTAAACGCTTGAGATTAGGCTTTTTCCTTTTTCTTTGCCTCTTTCCCTTTCCCCTTTTCCTCCTTCTAGCTTGTTTTTACTCTTGCTTGAGCCTGCTTACGCTTGGTATAGTTTTGGCTTTGTATGCATAGGCGCAGTCAGGGGAGTCACCACTTACTTCCCCTGAATCCTGAAATCGAAGCTACTGCTCACAAGCGAAGCGGCGCACGAAAGAAGCAACAAGCAGAATCTACCATGGCGGCGCAAGACAACCGCGTCCTAGGGGACTATGCAATGCCTCAGTCGTCGGGTATCACCTCTTCTATAGTGAACCCCGCAGTTGAGGTGAACAATTTCGAGCTGCGCTCGGCCCTTATCTCGCTAGTGGAGCGAGACCAGTTCGGTGGGCACCCTTCTGAGAATCCTAACATGCACCTTCACAATTTCCTTGCGAAGTGTGATACTATTAAGCTCAATGGGGTCCCCACTGACGCCATTCGATTGAGGCTCTTCCCTTTCTCTCTGCGGGATAGAGCCAGAGACTGGCTCCAAAATGAGGAGCCCAATGCTTTTGCCACTTGGGATGCCCTCTCCAAGGCATTTTGAGCAAATATTTCCCCCCAGGGAAGACGGCCAAACTAAGGGCTGACATCACTTCATTCGCCCAGCTGCATGGCGAATCTCTATATGAGGCGTGGGAATGATTCAAAGATCTGCAACGCCAATGCCCTCACCATGGAGTCCCAGATTGGCTCCTCATTCAAACTTTCTACAATGGACTCGATCAGTCTCTGAAGATGTCCATTGATGCTGCTGCTGGTGGGGCACTTATGGAAAAGTCCATTGAGGTTGCTAAAGCCCTGCTTGAAGACATGGCTGTTAATAACTACCACTGGTCTAATGAGAGAGCAGCCCCGAAGAAGGCAAGCGGGGTTTATGGGATCGATGCAGTGGATATGTTGGCAAGCAAGGTTGACGCCCTTGCCCAGAGATTCGATAGGATGGGTACTCCTCACCCAGGAAACCCATCTAGTGCCATGTATGCGGTTGGGGTCTTTTGTGAAGTATGCGGTATTCAAG
The DNA here is from genome assembly GCA_029747015.1 of Carnegiea gigantea. NCBI lineage: Eukaryota > Viridiplantae > Streptophyta > Magnoliopsida > Caryophyllales > Cactaceae > Carnegiea > Carnegiea gigantea. The sequence goes on along the minus strand of JAKOGI010000108.1, from coordinate 791,130 downwards.
GGCATGAAGCTACTGATTGTCAAGCCCATCTTCAGGGAGTGGAGCAAGTTAATGCTTTCCAAAATTACAGCCCACGGCCACAAAATAACCCGTACTCAAACACATACAACCCCGGTTGGAGAAACCATCCAAACCTCTCCTACCGCAACAATAACCCCCCGCTGGCTAATGCCTCTCAGCCTCAACCACCCAATCCTCCCTATAGAGCCCCGTACAATCCACCCCCTCCACCTCCTCAATCCAAGTCGAACTTAGAAAGCATCATGGAGCGTTTCATTGCGACACAAACTAAGACCAATGAAATTCTTAGTGAGTCGATCAACCAACTAAACACTAAGTTCGACGCTATGGCCGCACATCAAAAGGCGATGGATAATCAGATCGCCCAGATAGCTCAGCAGGTGAGCCACCTGTCTAGGCCACACGGGCACCTACCTAGCCAGCCCGAGACAAACCCCAAGGGCCATGTTAATGCCATCACTTCGGTAGGTGAGGGGTTTAAGGAGAGCCCAGTGATGGTTCTTCAGGAGGTCGTTTCCGATCCTAATTCTGTAAGGGAGGGTGAAGAAAGGAAGGGGGATGAGAGTTTGAGCTCCACTGGCACGCCTAGTCCTTCACTTCCGATCCGGCCTCATCGAGTGCCTGCACCTTATCCCTAGAGGTTGACGTGTTCCCAGCTACTGCCGCTCGAGCCCCGGTTCGCAAGATTCTTGGACATGCTAAAACGGATCCACGTCAGTATTCCGTTTTTGGAGGCTCTTAAGGAAGCGCCCATTTACTTGAGCTTCTTGAGAGAGCTCCTCTCCAAGAAAAGAGAGCTCAAGGAAGTTTCAGTACCCTCCATAGGAGAGGCCTACAGCGCGATCTTGCAAAATGACTCACCATCGAAGCGGAATGACCCTGGTAGCTTCTGCATCCCCTGCTGCATAGGGGATTTGCGAATTGAAAGAGCCCTTTGTGATTTGGGCGCCAGCGTAAGCTTAATGCCTCTCTCCCTCTGCAAGAAGCTTCAACTGACAGATCTACTCCCCACGCCCATGACCATACAGCTCGCTGACAGTACTGTCAGACGACCTGTGGGCGTGTTAGAGGACATTCCAGTCCAGGTTGGTAAGTTTGTCATCCCCTGCGACTTCATGGTATTGGACATGGGTGACAACTCTGTCGTTCCCATTATCTTGGGACGACCATTTCCGGCTACCGCTGGGGCAAAGATAGACGTAAGGGCTGGCTCGATATCGTTTGAGATATGTGGGAAGACGTTGGACTTCTGCTTCCCCACAGCACCCATCACCTCTGCCTCTCCTGTCGCGCCCACTCCAACCCCTCCTTCTGTTACTGCCTTGACGGTCGAGGTTTTTGATGGGGATGGATGGCCCCACATATGGCCCGTAGCATGTAGGGATCCGCTGTTGATCTCACCCACTTTGGAGGCCACCTCCGCTGATGTTGGGGTGTTAGTCGAGCTTGCTCCATCATTCTACACCCCCGTATCTACACCTCCCGCATCACCCCTACTTACCATTTGGAGGTAAGGGTCAAGCTAACGACCTAAAACAAGCGCTTCTTGGGAGGCAACCCAAGCTTTACTGCTTTTCAAAAAAAAAAAAAAAGAGGAAAAAAAGGGGCAGGAACGCAGAAGCAGGGATACGGCACGGTGTGACCGTGCTCCACGGCACGACCGTGCCACGATTCTCTTTCAACCCCCCCAAAAAAACTTCAAAAAAAAAAACCAAAAAAAACAAAGAACAAAAAAAAAAAGGGCAGCGTGCCTCGGGACATCCCGTGTCCCCTTTCTTCCACCCAAGAAAAAAAAAAAAAAGAGAGGAAAAAACGAACGGGCCGACAGCAATTTGGCACGGTGTGACCGTGCCATTAGGCACGACCGTGCCGCATTAAAAACCTGCCGGATTCCCGACTCCTTCTTCTTCTTCCTCCTCCTCCCTCCTCCTCCTTCCATTCGACCCCCACCCGTTTCCTCTCTCTACTGCGCATTCCCCCTCTCTCTCTCCCCACTCCATCTTCCACTCTCACCTCTAAATCTCTCTCAATTTCTCACCAAATTCTTCAATCTTTCGACCCCCATTCACTCTACCCCACCAATTCTTCCCCTTTTCCTCTCAAGGTCCTTCAAACCTCATCTCCCTTTCTCTCTCTAAAATCCAAAACCTCCATTGTTGAGGTTCAAGGTTGTAGGGAGCGAAATTGACCCTACTCTTGCTCTTTTCATCTCCTTCTGAGTCCTGATCTGCAATTATTTCAACAATGGGAAGAAAGCGAATCGGGGAGCCTTCCAAGGGTCCATCCCTCCCCAAGAAATCGTCAAGAGCAACATCGTCCTCAACTGCGCCTGCTGCGGCACAAGGTACCAAAGATGCTTTCCCTCTTGTATTACCTGCTAGTACTAGGGGCTTGCACTTTATTTCTGATGAGCAAAAGTCACGTTATGAGCTTTTAGCCACTAGGCATGCTAGTGAGCAGAAATTCTTTCATGCTGACTCATTACGGACTTTAGGAATGCTAGATGACATGTTAACTCTGTTTGGTCGTTTGGGTTGGTCTGAATATATTAACATGCAATATGCCTCGTACGACCGATTGATGATTGAGTTTTTGAGTTCATTGGCTGTTGATTGGGATGGTCATTACAATGGTCAGGAGGTTGCCATCTATTTTAGGATGTTCAGCATTGACCACCGGATGAGTCTGCGCATGTTTAACGACCTTCTACGACTCCCGGTGGCCGATGGGGCATATCGCGATGTGCCCTCTTTATGGCGCCCTGACCCCGTTTGGTTGAGCATTACATGCTCCAAACGGAAGGACTACCACGATAGGTGGGGGGGACCCAGGGTCTATGACCCTCGACAGGCGAAGGCTACCGACATTTGTAATGTCAACTTACGGTACCTTCAGCGCCTTACCGCTAACATTATTTTCAGCCGCAACGATACCCAGAATGGGTGTCGTAAGGCTGAATTATTTATTATTTGGTGCGCCCTGTCCAGTACCCCTATTGATACGGGGGCCTTCATTATCCGCCACCTGGCGGAAGTGGCCAAACCTAGCAACCGAAACGTCCTTAGCGTTGGCGGTACCGTTACCGCCATTGCTATTGCTTTAGGCTACAGCTCGAGACTCTCTTCTCTCGAGTCTCACTTTTTAGGTGGTCACCTCGACCTTGGTACCCTGCATCATATGCATATCATAGATACCAGAGGTGACACTATTCGGTACCCCCACCATAAGACCATCCTTTTCAACCTTCCCAATCCTCAGCGCACCGCAGTAGCAAACAAAAGAAACTGGAATTGCGACGGGCGCATCATTAGGGCCACTGTTCTTCCCAGCGAGGAGCAGTTGGCCGCTGATCTGGATTTAGATGAGGGAGAGGAAGGCGAGGAGAGTGCGGAGGAGAGTGACGAGGGCGCTGAGGCTCCCGAGGCTACAGCCGAGGATAGTGGAGCTCCTACCTCCCATGAGCCTATTCCACCACCACCACCCCTTCACCCACCATTCCCTCATTCCATGGGTGGGTCCTTCTCCTCCGCATCTTATATGCCGCTTGACCCCACGTTCCTTCAGTCTTTCTCAAACCTCCAACTGGAGGTATCGGGTCTTAGAGAGGGTTTTAGTGGCATGAGCCGTGATATCCAGCGCATTTCTGGGCGCATGGATTCCATAGAGGAGGGGGTGAGCCATTTTCGCGGTTATATTGACCGCCAGGAGCAGAGGGAGTTGCGGCGGCTTCAGCGTGAGGAGGAGCGGGCCATTCGCGAGGCCCGTGAGTCTGCGGAAAGGCGTCGGATGAACGAACTGCTTTGGCGTCAGTTCGAGACGATGCGGCGGATGGAGGAGCGTTTTCGCTCTTTCCCTGGCGCCCCGGCAGGTTCTTCATCCACTCTACCCTTTGACCAGGGTAGCTCCACCCATTTCTATCCCTTTCCCCCGTCCTTTTGGCCTCCCCTTGGGCCCGATGGGGCCCAATGACTGCTTTCTGCCCCCCTTCCCCACTTGTTCTGTATCTCTTCCTATCTTTTTCATTGGGGACAATGAAGAGCTTCGGCATAGGGGGTTAGCTCACCAACTGCTAGGTGACTGCTTGTAGTTTGTGGTGGTTTGTACATATCCATCTGTTTATTGCATCCTTGCATGCATTAGTTTTCATTAGTTTTTATTTTTATTTTTATTTTATTTCTTCTATTTCTTTTTGCATGTAGGATAGAGCATATAGATAGGTAGTGCATTGTATATATTTTATTTTATTTTCTAACCCTTGGCTTCAAGTGGACGTCTGTTGAGTGGAGCATTACAAGACTGCGAGGTAATTCTTTCAACTCTTCTCTTCATCTATCCACTCTTGCTTAAGGTGCTTTATTGTTTTCATCTTCTTCAAAAAAAAAAAAAAAAAGAGAAAAAAGTTTTTGAAAACCCCTCCTATGATGATTACCAAGGCCTTGTGGATCAGTTGGCTGACTTGGTTGTGTATACCTGTGGGTCCCTTGTGGCAAAAATGTGTTTGCTTGATGATATTGAAATTGTTGTGACCACACTGTTTAGTTCGCATTCCTGATCGCCCTTGAAACCCCCTTTTTGTGAATGATTACTCATATCCAGTAGGATCTTTGGGGTTGGTTGTGTTATTTGGTAGTGTGACCCGTGAGATTTTGAGCCTATAGACTAATTCATCAATTTAGTCTCATTTCTTTTCCATGTGTGTCTCTTCCATGATAGCATCTCTAGAACTTGGTTGGATTCTCTTTGAAATCGCTTTTAGCATGTATACAGCAATCAAAATGATAGAGACATTCATTTCTTTTTGAGCTACATAGCCAAATTGCCACCTGTGATGTAATGTTTACCCTTTGCTTACCCCCTTGAGCCTTATCTGTTTTGTTGTGAACCTCTCACTGCTAGCATTTGGCCTTAACATATTTCCTACCTTCAAGCCAAAGCCAGTAGAGCAACGCTTCACGTTTGTGGGTAACTTTTGGGTATCGTTGTGGTTATTTTGGCATTTAATGGGGATACATCATGATGATTATTCGGGAAACTTTCTTACTGTTATTGCGCATGCCAAGCACTTATTTATCTTATCCCTCGCCAACCAAAAAAAAAAAGGAAAAAAAAAGTAATAAAAGTGTTTGGCGTGTTAAGCATAGTGCGTTCCCGATGGTCCATTGGGTTTAGGTATGTTTGATTTCATTGAGAGTGCGATGTGATCTGTTTAATTGTTGGTTGCTCACTAGCTATGGCTTTTAACTCCACATTTCCCAAACTGTTTGTCCCTCTCTTACCTATACCCTTAGCCCCATTTCAACCCTGCGAAGTCCTCTTGATTGTTGTCGTGTATTTTGCACTTTAGCGGTGGAGAGTTGAGAATTCTCCCAAGCCTATGGTAGATTGTTTTAGTGGAAGCGAATCGAGTGAACCTCTTTACATCTTAAACACATGTGAGGGAGAGCATTTACATTGCCCCCCTTATGAGAGTCACTACCAAGCCAACTAGCCCACTACTTGTTTGGATGCGTCATGATTGGGGAGGGGGTGATATGGTTCGACGGTGTGTTGACTTGAACGTGTGGTCCTCCAATGATTTGAACTGAATCTTGCAAATTGTATTTATGCCTCAAATTATCCCATTGGCTGTGCGCAACTGTGTTCGATTCGACTGATCCACTGTTAGCCTTGCCTGAGGAGGCGAGTAGCTAGAGGTTCTTGACTCCCTCTTTTGGTTCTAGTCTTGCTTGGGGACAAGCAAGAGATAGGCATGGGGGAGTTGATAAACCTATATTTTACACACTTTTAGGCATGATTTTTACCTATTAACTCGGCAGTTTCTGGTATAATTTTGTGAGTTTAGAGGTCGATTATTCATTGTTTATCTCAAATCTGCCTAAAAGTCGTGTTTTTGTGTTTACAGGAGCCTGACTTGAATAAATGAGGAAAACAAGCTAATGCCGCGCCAAATTGAAGCAAAAAGGATCAATATTGAGTTAAAATAAGAGGCACGGTCACTCCAGGCGAGGTGGCACGAGCGTGCCACCCAAAGAAGGGAAGAAGCTAAAGACAGAGAAGTGGCACGGGGCCCCCGTGCCGAGTGGCACGACCGTGCCACTTTAGTTGTTTTTATCGCTGTTTTGGCATTGTAATTGGGAGTTTTTGGATTCTACCTTTTTCCTCTCTCTCGAAAAGGGCGATTTGAGGGTTCCTAGGTCTAGTTTTATTGCAATTTTAATTCGAAGCTTTGGATTGAATTTGGTTACGCTTTTGGTAGATTACTGCTGCAGATTATATACAGAGTATATTCTTCTTCTTTTTCTTCTACGTCTTAATTCAAGTATTCGTATTCTTGGTATGTGTATGTTCTTGATTGAGATGTTGTTTAGAATCATGTTTAGCGGCTAAATTCCTTAATCTTGGATTGGGTGTAGCCCCTGTGATGTAAATTGGATTGTTAATTCTAGGTTTTTGTGAATTACGCCAGAGTATAATTGAATTCTCACTTAGCATGCCAGGTGTTCGATGAATTGCCTGAGAGGGTTTTATTCATGTTCTTAATTAGGGTTTAGGAGACTAACGAAAGTTAGGTCCTTTACTTAGAGTAGCTTTGTGAGCAATTGAATTACTTGACACGAAAGTAGTTGGGGGTGCAATTGGGAATTGAAATTACATGATCTTGTGGTTTTGTTATTCTAGTTTCACGAAAGTAGACAACTAGGTTAGCTTGATCAGTCTAATGACCTTCGAAAGTAGGCGTAGATGCTTTAAACCGGTAATAATTCCATTTCAATTATCTTGCAGGCAGATTCACACGACCTAGTTTATTTTCCAATGAACGTCACAGTGTGGTGAACCCCAATCCAGGATTCCCTTCTCATAATTGACTTAGACCAAATAGAGTTAGAATCAGTTAAACCAACTTCACTCGACATTCGCCTAGATTAAGTGTTAGAAATCGATTCGGTGGTTGAAACTAAGTTCTCTGTGGACACGACCCGTACTTGCCTTTGCTAGCTACAACTGGCACCGTGCACTTGCGGTACATTTTTAACACAACAAGTTTTCGGGTTGCCTTCGGTGCAACCTAGTGCATGATCATATATTATATTAGATAGAACTTAAGCTGGGAAACGGGTCGGGTCAAGTCAATGCATTTAATAAACAAATTAATTTCATTTTGACGTTGAAAATAGTTTAGCGTTGCTCAAAATTGAAAAATAACAACTTTTCATGCTAAACGGTCAAATCATATTAACTTCGGATCGAAATGTGTTTAGTTTGGTTCAAGTCATGGTTCATATTTTACTCAATAACTTTGGGTCAGGCTCATGTCGTGTCATTGTGTTAGGTTAAGTTTTCTCATGTTGCTTTCGAGAGTACACAACCACAAAATGGGGGGTGAATTGTGATGTTCGATTTTCACAATATGCTGGCAAACAGTCTTAGACCCTGTTCGCACAGGCTGTTTCTGAGATATGCAGAACCGAAAATCCAACAAAATTGAATGCGGAAATAATGGACACAGGATTTTTACGTGGAAAACACCTCTAGCCCAACTGAGGTGAAAAACCACGACCTACCTCGTGTAGGATTTACACACTTCACTAAACGGGCTAATCACGTTACAATAGTAACACACCTTGTTACAAATTGCAACCCACGTAACCGTCTTCCCTAAGACAGGTTACCCCACGTCCAAAATCCCCTTGATTTGGACACACACTCAACTCACTTTTGTGAAAGAAAAATATAAAGAAAAACACCCTATTACAATGCTTCTCAACTAAGCTAATATAGGGTACAATGAAATCCTAGTATGCCAACTTTGAAAGCTCAAATAACTCACTCACTAGACACGGTTTTCTTTTGAAACTTTTAAGCTCATGAACACTAAATTTTTGCCTTTGAAAACCGATGCTTCTAATGTTCTAAGAAGCGACTTTATATAGTGCTTGGAAAAACAATTCCTCAAATTTTTGGAAACTAAAATCCCTAAAGAATATAGAATTCTTTAGCCACAAGGGATGAGGAAACATGAGCTGGAAACACTTCCTAAACCGTGTGCATAAGGCGGTGATTCTCAGCAACTAGCCCATGTTTTTCTCAACAACCTTATCCACTTGCCAAAAATTGGATATTCTTTTTATTCAAAAAGATTTTGCAAATCCCCTTAGATTTTAATAATCGTTTTTAGGGTAAGGGGTAAGATACTCCATAGAAAAATCTTTCTTGCAAATCTTGGAGAAGCTGCTCAAAATCCAAAAGATAAAAACGTGAAAAATTATTTTTCGCAGCTTATTCTGGAAACACCCTGAGCATCCTGTTTCCAGAATTGTTTCGAAGGGTGATCCGAAATATTTTCCAAAAAAGCAAAACCGTTTCAAGTAAGTGGTAAGTTAAGACTTTCTGATTGGCATATTAACAAGAGTCTAAAAATATAAAACCAAATTAAATCAAGACATCTTGTTGTAACCACTAGTCATCTTGTAGAAAGACGAATTTGCTGCAACCACTTCACAGGATCTGTTTCTCACGGCTGCACTTATATCCTGTGCTTCAAACACTTCGCAGAACCTGTTCTTCACGACTGTTTTTGTATCGCTGACTTGAGTACCTGTTCTTGATAATTCATTAGTCAAGCAGTTTTAAGACTTGAGAACAGCAGTAAGAATCTGTTTAGGAAAGCCTGTTTGGCGCAACAACAACACTTGGATTTGTTATCATCAAAACCTTATACATTCTAACAAATTCCCCCTTTTGATGATGACAAACCAAGTGACCATATTGACTTTCAAGGACAATTGAAGTGATTAGTGCCAATTTTTCACATTCACATGAAGCAGTGAGTATCGAAAAAAATGTAAGAAAATTAACACGTCCATGGCAAAACTAAAACAATATTGGTCATCCTATCTTCCCCCTTTTGGCATCATTAAAAAGTAGGAGCGAACAGTCAAACAGAGGGTGTTTGCTATCACCACCACTTGGGTAATGGAGGAAAGTCAACATGCGATACACTCAAGTGTGTTGGTACGGTAATGAGATTGGCCATCCTAGTCAGATACAAGCAATTCACAGCAAAAAGCAAGCAAGGCAAAGCCAATCAAAAACCAAGATAACCTATCATTCACCAAAAGAGTGCAACATAGTACAAACTGGCAAGAGAGGATAACCAAGAGAAGTGAGAACAGCCTTTGAGAACAACCGATGGGAACAGCTTATGGGGGGTGATAAGGGAGCAGGAGAAAATTTTGCTGAAAGGGAAGAGAGAAGGGCGAGGAGATCTTCATGGCGCTTACCATTTAGTGCTTTTTCCTCATCCAGGGCAGCCTTCACAGCAGTAAGCTCAGCACTGAGTCGAGAGTTTTCCTGCAGAGCAGCCTCAAGTTTGATTGAGGAACTGCTAGGAACAGGAGGACGGGGTGTTTTTGTCCCCTATTCTGATGCAGACCCCTCAACCAAAGTGTATCCACACCCCATAAGGGCGTTACTCCCAATCTCATCAATGAACTGAGCTCCAACCTTCTTCTGTAATGTCACCCTAAAATGGTCAAAGACACTAGTCAGGAAGAAACTATACCCCAGGTCATGTTCCCTGGAGGTGTTTGCAATTCTTGCAATATGTCGAACCATGATGGCAGGAAGGTTGATTTGCTCTTCCTTGTCCATCAGGTCCATAAGACACTGATCCATGGCATCGGCAAGATTGCGACCCTGGCCCCGAGGAATGACATTCTTGATAATAAACCAAAATATCAATTGATGGAGCGATGTCATGTCCCCTTTCTTCACGGACTTGGGTGTTTGCAGGCTTGGTTGCTGGCTAAATTTCTGGGAGAGCTCCAGCAGCCTGGCTATCCCTAGAATAGTCTTGTCTTCTCTCACATATATATCAAAGCCCGTGGAGGGAATCCCCAGAATTTCCCCTAATATCTTTGCATCAAAGCGAAGCTGTTGCCCATTAACAATACTTGTCACCACTCCTTCGGTGACAGTGCAGTTGGCATAGAACTCTGCCAACTCATGTACAGAACACCCCAACTGGGTGTTTGTAAACAGCTCATACCACCCCTGTGCACGCAGCTTGTGCAGAAACACCCCCAGGCCCTGTTTCTCAAAATATTTTACCTTGATAATTTTTCCCCTGACGACCCGTCTCTGAAGCAATTGGGTCAATTTAGCTGAAATGGCAGACGGGGTAGACTTCTTGGCTCTCTTAGGTTGGGGCTCAGTAGGAGGGTCTTGTGTGGAGGCGTGTTTGAGGGAGGCTTTTCTCTTGGGAGTTTTGAGGGGTGATGGTTTGGAGGGTAAAGTGGAGGTTGATTTTGGTGCAGGCAGAGGCTTATCCTTTGAGGATTCTGAGAACATGGGAGTGCCCTATTTGAAGGAGGTGTTCTCAGCGTCACTATCTGATGAAGGCTCAGAGGAGGAATCAATTTCCTCAACAACAGGGAATGACTGTTTGGCAGGACGAGGCGTGGATTGGAAAGCAATTCGGCTAATTTTTGAGTGGGCCTGTTTGTGGGTTTGGCCGAAGAGGGGATTTGTAATTTTGGTTTGACAGGGGTTTCACTTTTTGAGGGTTCTTCAGTCTGGTCGCTTTTAGGCCTTGATGGTGGTCGTGTTCTTGGCATTCTAGTACGCCTAGCCACAATTTTGTCCCCTTTGCATTTCTCACCGGTTTGTGTTACCGGTGTGGCTTGTGCAGGCTTGACAGGAGACTCCTCCATTTGACCACTACTTCCCCCTTCTTCTTTTGACAAATCCTCCCCTAGGTCATCCCTAAAAACCTCAGGCTCTATTTCGGCCCCTGTTTCCTGCTCTGGAAACAGCCCAAACGAATTGATGTCATCTAGGCCATATTCGAACAGAAAGAGTTTATCTAAAGCCCCAATTTCTCAGTCAGATGCCCCAACAGGTTCTTGGGGTTCTCCAGACTGTTGACATGCGCCCGGTTCACCAAACAAAATTAAATCCCACCCAAATTTGTAGGGAATATTTTCCAATTTTAGACCTACTGTTCTAAGGTCTATACTCTTCAAAAACCCAAAAGCTTTGTAGATAATTGGGTGAGAAAGTTCATGGATTTACCTTCCATTAACGCTGCCAGAAACTATGTAGGCGCAAATAGGGCTGTGGCTGTTTGCAAGGCTGTGCTTGGTGACTTGTTGCCCTGGGTCAAGGTTGAGGAACTCTCGGTGCTGATAGGGGACGCCATTTTTTCAGAGGAAGGAGAGAGATTAGGGTTTCTCGAGCAGATTTTCAGAGCAAAAGGAATTTCGGTTGAGGTGAGAGAGTGAAGCAAGTTTGAAGAGAGATTTAAAGAGGAGAGACGTGCAAGATCTTTTAAAGATTTTGCCTGTTTTGCAACGGGCTTTATCATTAAATCTGGCCGCGCACGCCTCGGGAAGATGTGAAGCAAATCTCAGCTAGTTGCACACATTTGACAAACAAGCGGCGTACCTGTTTCTGGTGCTTGTTCTTGAGGTTACTTGCTCGGTAACATGGGACAATAAGGGCAATCTCATTAGACCTCAACGAGTGTCAGCAGGTTGCAAACCTCACATATGCTAGACATAGCACAGAAATTGATGGCAAACAAATATTGTAACATATTGAACCCGTAGCTTTTGAATATTGCCAACAGGGAGAGAGAACAAGATGGTCAAGTTGTTCTAATTAAACCTAGTTCGAGTCTATTCCTTTCAAATTGTTCTCTGCTTAGTGCCTTGGTGAATATATCAGCAATTTGATTTTCAGTGGCACAAAAATGCATTGAGATCACTCCTTTTTCAACATTGTCTCTTAAAAAATGATGACGAATGTCAATATGTTTTGTTCTTTTGTGTTGACATGGATTTTTGGCAATGTTAATTGCACTTTTATTGTCACAATAAATAGGAATGCATCCTATGTCAACACAAAAATCCTTGAGTTGTTGTCTTATCCATAATAACTGAGCGCAACAGGATGCAGCTGCCACGTATTCAGCTTCTACTGTGGACAAGGCAACAGAGAGTTGTTTCTTGGTTGCCCAAGATACCAAACAAGGTCCGAGAAAGTGAGCCATACCTGAGGTGCTTTTTCTATCAACCAAGAAACCTGCATAATCAGCATCAGTATACCCAACAAGATCAAAGTTGTAACCTCTAGGATACCACAAGGCTAGATCAGGTGTATGTTTTAAATATCTTAAAATCCGTTTAACAGTCTTTAGATGAGTTTCTTTAGGGTTAGACTGAAAATGTGCATATAGACCAACACTAAAAACAATATCAGGTCTACTAGCGGTTAGGTATAGGAGTGACCCTATCATGCCCCTATAGGATTTCTCCTTAACTGAGGGACTACCATCATCCATTACCAACCTGGTTGAGGGAGAGATGGGAGTATCAATGGGCTTGGCCGACTCCATCCCAAAACGCTTAAGTAACTCCTTGACATACTTTTGTTGATGGATCATGGTGCCGTTTGAAGTTTGCTTGATTTGCAAGCCTAAAAAGAAATTAAGCTCACCCATCATGCTCATTTCAAACTCACTCCTCATCATTTTTGAAAATTCGTCACACAAATCATGATGAGTTACACCAAATATGATGTCATCGACATATACTTGGACAATCAACAAATGTTCCCCCTTAGATTTTAGAAACAAGGTATTATCTACCTTGCCTCTTCTGAAATTATTTTTCAATAAGAAATTTGACAACCGCTCATACCAAGCTCTGGGAGCTTGTTTTAAACCATAAAGTGCTTTGTCAAGTTTGAAAACATGGTTAGGAAATTCATCACTTTCAAAACCGGGGGGTTGTTTGACATACACTTCTTCTTTAAGGTATCCATTTAGAAACGCACTTTTGACATCCATTTGATACAACTTGATCTCCATGTGGGCTGCAAAGGCTATCAAGATTCGAATGGCCTCCATCCTTGCAACAGGTGCAAAGGTCTCTTCATAATCAATTCCCTCTTCTTGGTTGTAGCCTTGAACCACCAGTCGGGCCTTGTTTCTAGTGACTGTTCCGCGCTCATTAAGCTTGTTACGGAATACCCACTTGGTTTCAATGATTGTTCTATCCTCTGGCCGTGGCATAAGGTGTCATACCTTGTTCCTTTCAAACTGATGGAGTTCTTCTTGCATGGCTGTGACCCAATCTGAATCTGCAAGAGCGTCATTAATATTCTTTGGCTCAATTTTTGAGAGAAAAGCATAGAAAGCACATAAATTTTTGAGCCTAGATCTAGTTTGAACTCCTGTATTAATATCAGACAAAATTTGATCAAGAGGATGTGAACTTTGATATTTCCATGATCGTGGTGAAAGTGGGTTCACAAACGCGCTCTCCATCCTAGCTGGAATACTCGGTGAAATAGGTTCAGAACCTGTTCTCGAGCCTGTTTGGAAACCTGTTTCTGAATTTATTCCTGAAGGATTTGGCTGATGTTGTCCCGAACAGGGTTCCACACTGTTTCCCCTTGTTTGGTTCACACTTTGCCTACCTCCCTGAAGAACAGCTTCAGGCCCTGATCCTTCAGTGGAATCCTTACCTTGTTCATCTTGGAGCAACAAGTCTTTTCTAACAAGACCTAGTTCAAGGTCTTCCTCCTGTGCATCATTCTCACTTAGAGAGTTAGTTTCATCAAAAAGCACATGCACACTTTCCTCAACACACAAGGTTCTCTTATTAAATACTTTATATGCCTTACTGTGCGAGGAATAACCAAGGAATATTGCCTCATCACTCCTTGGATCAAATTTCCCTAAGGCATCCTTCCCATTATTATGCACAAAACATTTACAATCAAATACTCTCAAATGCATAATATTGGGTTTTCTTCCCTTGAGGAGCTCATAAGGCATTTTGTTAAGAAGAGGTCTAATCATGCATCTATTTATAATGTAACATGATGTGTTCAAAGCTTCAGCCCAAAAATTTCTAGGAAGACCACTAGCAACAAGCATTGTTCTAGTCATGTCTTCTAGAGTACGATTTTTACGTTCTACCACCCCGTTCTGTTGGGGTGTTCTTGGGGCTGAGAAGTTGTGGTCTACACCATGCTCATTACAATAGTTAATAAAGCTTGAATTTTCAAATTTCGTACCATGATCAGACCTTAGGCACACCAAAGAGTATCCTACCCTCTTTTCAGTTTTTTTAATGAAAGCAAGAAATTTTTCAAAAGTTTCATCTTTAGAAGCCAAAAATAAGGTCCAAGTGAAACGAGAGTAGTCATCCACTATCACAAGCAGATACCTCTTACCACCTCTACTCATGATCCCCATTGGACCACATAGATTCATATGTATCAATTCAAGAGGTCGAGTAGTGCTTACACACCTTTTAGATTTAAATGAATTTCTGACTTGTTTCCCTTTGGCATATGCATCACATACCTTGTCATCATTGAATTTGATGGAAGGTAAGCCAACCACTAAGTCTTTGGTTGCAAGTTTGTTCAACAGTGAGTAACTTGCATGACCTAGTCTTTTGTGTCAAAGCATAACATCATCATTTAAAGCACTCAAACAAGTCAAATTATTTTGGGGAAGAGTAGAAATACACACTTTATAAACATTTTTGTGTCGCTTCCCCCTCAACACAACATCTCCTGTGTTCATATTTACAACCAAGCAACGTGTTGGAGAGAACACTACTAGGTTGTCTTTGTCACACAGTTGGGACACACTTAGCGAGTTGTGTTTTAATCCATCCACAAAATAAATATTATCAATTGAATGAGAGAGTGACTCACCTATCTTACCTATACCGACAATTGTCCTGGATTTGCCGTTTTCAAATGCCACACTCCCTCCTTCTGAAGCTGTAAGTGAGAGAAAATTGGATTTTTTCCCAGTCATATGCCTCAAACACCCACTGCCAACATACCACAGCTGCTTGTTCCCTAGGTTGTTCCCTGCGCTATTTGCTGGGTTGTTTGCTGGGTGGTTTTCTCTCACTTTAGCCTGCAAAACAGATCATAGGTTAGTTTTGGGAACCCAGATCCACTTGGGTCCCATTCCTTTAGACGTACAAATCTCATCTTTCCTAACCCAGATTTGTTTTACATAAGCTGTGTTCCTTTTAATGGCATATTTTCTCGAGGGACAAGTATAACGATAATGACCCGTTTTACCGCAGTGATAACATACAATGTTCTCAGATAATCCTACATATTTTCTATTCACTGGGTAGGTCATCTTAGGCACAAAACCTAGTCCTCTTCTATTTCGACTATGATGTGTATTTAACCATTCAAGCGCCCTTAAGAACCTGTTCTAGAGTTTGTTTGTGACAAGGTCTAATTCCATTTGTTTTATTTTCTTAAGCAAGTTTTTGTTTTCTTCCAGCAAAGATTTGACCTTTCCTTTTAAGTCAAGAGATTCCTTTTCCAGCTCAGTCAGATTAATGGAACAAGTCTCTTCTTTCATGAGTAGAGTCTCTTTAAGCACATTAATGTTTTCATGCAAGGCAAGTGTCTCTTTGTCAACTTCAAGTTTTTTCAATTTAAGAGTTTCATTTTCAAGTTCTAGGTCACGAACATCCCTTTTTAATTCAGCACATATATCCATTATAGTGTACACTAATTCCTCAAGAGTTGATTTATTTAGACCACGTACCTTGTTCTTGAGTTGAGTCAGACTATCTGTTGATCCATCATCTGAATCAGTGTCACTTCTTGCCATGAGTGCTACATCAGCTTCCTCGGCTTCAGACCTTTCCTCATCCTCGCTTGAATCACCCCAAGCCGCGAGCATAGCTTTTGAGAATCGTTTCGCTGAGCTGCTTACACCCTGTTTCCTCCCCTGTTTTCTAGGGTGTTCGGGTTCTTGTTCCTCCTTGTGTAGTGGGCAGTTTCTCACAATGTGGTCTAGCTTGCCACACTTGAAGCATCCAGAGAACTGTTCCCGAGAGGTGTTTCTGCCCTTGTCGAAGTCCTTCCTTTTGCTGTTTTCTTTAACTTTCTTGAAGAACTTCTTAAATTTTTGAGTAATCATGGCAATCTCCTCTTCATCAGAATCAGAATCATCTTCTGAGGCCTTTAGAGCAAGACCTTGATCTCTCTTTGTTTCATCTTTCTGCTGGGAATTTTTTCTAAGTTCATACGTTTGGAGATTTCCAATCAGCTCATCTAGGGTGATCTTGTTCATGTCCTTAGCTTCTTGGATGGCCGTTACTTTCGCTTCCCAAGAATGAGGTAAAATTCTTAGGATTTTCCTCACCAATTCTTCAGTGGTGAAGGATTTTCCCAGGGATTTCAACTCATTCATTATGTGAGTGAAGCGAGTGTACATGTCCATCACACTTTCATGATCACCCATCTCAAACAGCTCATATTTTCTCATAAGCAATTCAATCTGAGATTGCTTTACCTGATTGGTCCCTTCGTGAGCTATTTGCAAAGCATCCCAGATCTCCTTGGCCGACTCACATTCAGATATGCGAGTATATTCATCAGGACCTAGGTCGAAATATAGAAGTTTCTTGGCCTTGGCATTCTTCTCCATCATCTTGTAATCTTCAGTATTGAATTCTTTAGGCTCCTTGGGGATTGACTTTCCATCTTCAGTTGTTTTCTTAGGGATGAGTGGTCCATCCTTTATGAGCATCCACAACTCATAGTCCTCGACTTGGATGTAGTTTTCCATCCTATTCTTCCACCAACCATAGTGTTGGCCATTGAAGTATGGTGGTCAAGTTATGGATTGACCTTCAAGCATGCCTTGTGGGGTACTCATCTTCAAGGATCTCTCAAGGTGTTAGCTTTTCAAAAGAGAACCTGCTCTGATACCACTTGTTGCTTTCGAGAGTACACAACCACAAGAGAGGGGTGAATTGTGGTATCCGATTTTCGCAATATGCTGGCAAACAGTCTTAGACTCTGTTCGCGCAGGCTGTTTTTGAGATATGCAGAACCGAAAATCCAACAAAATTGAATGCGGAAATAATGGATACAGGATTTTCATGTGGAAAACACCTCTAGCCCAACTGAGGTGAAAAACCACGACCTATCTCGTGTAGGATTTACACACTTCACTAAATGGGCTAATCACGTTACAATAGTAACACACCTTGTTACAAATTGCAACCCACGCAACTGTCTTCTCTAAGACAGGTTACCCCACGTCCAAAATCCCCTTGATTTGGACACACACTCAACTCACTTTTGTGAAATAAAAATATAAAGAAAAACACCCTATTACAATGCTTCTCAACTAAGCTAATATAAGGTATAATGAAGTCCTAGTATGCCAATTTTGAAAGCTCAAATAACTCACTCACTAGACACGATTTTCTTTTGAAACTTTTAAGCTCATGAACACTGAATTTTTGCCTTTGAAAACCGATGCTTCTATCGTTCTAAGAAGCGACTTTATATAGTGCTTGGAAAAACAATTCCTCAAATTTTTGGAAACTAAAATCCCTAAAGAATATAGAATTCTTTAGCCACAAGGGATGAGGAAATATGAGCTGGAAACACTTCCTAAACCGTGTGCATAAGGCGGTGATTCTCAGCAACTAGCCCATGTTTTTCTCAACAACCTTATCTACTTGCCAAAAATTGGATATTCTTTTTATTCAAAAAGATTTTGCAAATCCCCTTAGATTTTAATAATCGTTTTTAGGGTATGGGGTAAGATACTTCATAGAAAAATTTTTCTTGCAAATCTTGGAGAAGCTGCTCAAAATCCAAAAGATAAAAACGTGAAAAATTATTTTTCGCAGCTTATTCTGGAAACACTCTGAGCGTCCTGTTTCCAGAATTGTTTCGAAGGGTGATCCGAAATGTTTTCCAAAAAAGCAAAACCGTTTCAAGTAAGTGGTAAGTTAAGACTTTCTGATTGATATATTGACAAGAGTCTAAAAATATAAAAACAAATTAAATCAAGACATCTTGTTGTAACCACTAGTCATCTTGTAGAAAGACGAATTTGCTGCAACCACTTCACAGGATCTGTTTCTCACGGCTGCACTTATATCCTGTGCTTCAAACACTTCGCAGAACCTGTTCTTCACGGCTGTTTTTGTATCGCTGACTTGAGTACCTGTTCTTGATAATTCATTAGTCAAGCAGTTTTAAGACTTGAGAACAGCAGTAAGAATCTGTTTAGGAAGCCTGTTTGGCGCAACAACAACACTTGGATTTGTTATCATCAAAACCTTATACATTCTAACATCTCAACTCTAGATTGAACCATAAATAACTCAAAAACCTCAATAGGTTGGAGTTGGACCACCCACACAATTTGTCAATCTTGGGGCCCCTTGAATAATTCAATCGGTTGCCTTGTTTTTGTCATGGTTAAGAACCATCTCAACCAAAAATTTAAGCTGATAGTTGAAGGTCCAGGAATAAGTTTATATTCTAACACCCCCTCACACAAATGTCCTCTGGGCTTGAAGTGTGGGTGCTACAAAGGCCCGCCTTACCTTACACAATAAATCAACAGGGGGTTGCTGAGATTCGAACCTGAGACCTCTCCCTCAGAAAGGCTTTGATACCATGTTCAAGAACCATCTCAACCAAAAGTTTAAGCTGATGGTTGAAGGCTTAGGAATAGGTTTATACTCTAATATGGTATCAGAGCTAAGTTGTTCGATCTTGATTTGTCACCATCCCCTTTTGATTAAATTATGTGCATGTGTTGGGGCCTTATTAGTAGCCCACACATGAGGGGCGTGTTGGAGTATGAAAAGTGGATGTTGTCCCACATTGATGAAATACAAAGATATGAAAGTGGGTGTTGTCTTACATTGAGAAAATTAAAGGGCTTGAGCATGTATATAAAGCTTGTGAGTTACTCCACTCATTGCCAATTGGTTTTGGATTGGAACCTTATTTGCGCTTGTACACATGACTCATTTACTAATTACCTAATTAATATAAAATTTAACATGGTATCAAAGTGAGGCTGTTTCTTCTACAACAAGAGAGACTAGTGTCTTTGCAATCATGACCAAAGATAAGACCTTTGTCATTGACTCTCAATCCCCTTATTATCTCCATCCTTCAAATGGACCCAGGGCTATTATTACCTCCATTAAATTTGATGGAAAAAATTATGAACTCTGGAACAAGGCTGTTATGGCTCTAATAGCCAAAAATAAGCTTGGATTCATTGACAGTAGTATATCCAAACCGGAACCCACGGCCTCTCTCACAAAGAAGAATGCATGGAACATGATGAATTCAATGATCACCTCATGGATTCTGAATGTTATTGACTCCAAGCTCTACACTAGCGTGGCATACGAAGACACAGCTCATAAGATATGGGTAAACATTTAGAAGAGATATTCAGTTATCAATGTTCCCCGTATTCATCAACTCAAGGCTGAGATAGCCTCTTGTAAACAAGGAAGCATGGAAGTAGTTGAGCTCTATACGAAACGCATGGGACTCTGGAGTGAATTAGCAAATTTCATAAAGATTCTGAATTCTACTTACGAATGTACATGCGGCAAGTGCAATTGTGACACCTACGGGACTATCATCAAGATGATGAAAGATGACAAGACCCACCAATTCCTTATGTGTTTAGATGATGACCTTTATTCAAACATAAGGGGTCAAATTTTGGCCCTTGATCCTATGCCACCATTTGACAAAATTTTCAACATGGTCCAACAGGAAGAAAATCATAAGCAAATGATAAGGAACCGAGAAAACAAACATGACACCATTGTTGCCTTTGCTGTTACGTATCATGATAGAACCTTCACCCAGGTGCCTCGTGACAGGCTGTTTTGTACCCATTGTGGAAAGATTGGACACAAGGAGTCCAATTATTTTAAAATTATTGGATACTCGGCTGGATGGGGAATTAGAGGTAGAGGAAGGGGTTGAGGTGCACGCGACAACCGTGGAGGATAGCCTACAGTGGGCGAAGCAAGGACAGAAACCGCACGTGCTGTGACTGCCAGGGAAACAACAGCTTTAACCACGCCAAGGGCAACTTAACATCCAGTACCCCGGATTCATTGCAGAGCAAGTGCAACGCATACTTAGTTTGATCGAGACTCCTAGAGAAGGTTATGAGAAGCTGTCAGGTAACGTGATGTGGTTATTTGATACCGGTGCTTCATGCCACATGATGGGAGTATATGAAGTTCTTGAGAATGTGAGAAGTATACACCCTATTGTAGTTGGGCTACCATATGGCAATCAGGCACTGGTAAATAAAGTTGGGACAGTCAAGCTGGGGCCAAAACTTATTCTAAAAGATGTTCTTTTTGTGCCCAAATTGACTTACAGTTTGATATCTATTCATCAATTAAATAAGGAGTCTAATTCTACTGTGACTTTTACTGACAACTTTCATGTAATACAGGATCATATCTCGAGGAGCCTAATTGGAGTGGGCAGCATAAAAGGAGGGGTCTTTCTTCACAAGGAGGTTCCTAACTCAAAGGTTCAAGCTCATGCGGTCAAAACTTATCATTTGTGGCATGGATGGCTGGGTCATCCTTCTAGACAAGTGCTTTCTTTACTTGCTAAAAATTTGAATTTTAGTTTAGCTAATAAAGCGAATGAGCCATGTGATGTATGCTTTCATGCCAAAACAAATTCATTGTTCCTTTTCTCAAAGTGAAGTAATGCTAGTGCAAAATTTTGTGATTTTTGTGAAAAATCAATTTGGAAAAGATATAAAGGTCATACGTAGTGACAATGGAAAAGAATTTACTTCTCGACCTATACAAAAATTCTATTGTGAAAGGGGATAATACATCAAACGAGTTATGTGGACACCCCATAGCAGAATGGGAGGGTTAAACAAAAGCACAGACATATTCTAAATGTGGCTAGGGCTCTTCGCTTTTATGCTAGGTTACCTATTGAATTATAGGGTGAATGTGTGTTGACTGCAGCTTATTTAATTAATCGTACTCCTACTCAACTGCTAAAGGGCAAAACTCCTTATGAGAGTTTGTTTAGAATGCCACCCTCTTATGACAATATTCGAGTACTTGGATGTTTGAGTTATGCAAAACTTTGAGACCGAACAAAAGATAAATTTGCGTCCTGCAGTAGAAAGTGTGTTTTGTGGGATACCGATTTGCAAAGAAGGGGTGGATTATTTAATTAATCATACTCCTACTCAACTGCTAAAGGGCAAAGCTCCTTATTAGAGTTTCTTTGGAATGCCACCCTTTTATGACAATATTTGAGTACTTAGATGTTTGAGTTATGCAAAACTTCGAGACCAAACAAAAGATAAATTTGCGTCTTGCAATAGAAAGTGTGTTTTTATGGGATACCCATTTTGAAAGAATGGATGGAAGCTATATGATTTAGAAAGTAAAGAAAATTTTTTGTGTACAGATGTTGAATTTTTAAAGAAATTTTTCCTTTTTCACACAGAAAGGAAACGTCTTTAGGAGACAGGGGAAGCATCACTGCCAATTTACCTTCTAGTTATAATTTGTTAAGGATGCAAGATGGGCAAATTAACTTGGGTTTAGCGAAAATAGTCAAACAAGCCAGGCTCAAGATGTTGGGCCTAGATCAGCTCCCACAGAACAAGAGAGAAGCACAGGCAGGAGCACAGCCCTAAGGAAATGGTGCAACTATTAGGCCTGAATTGGTTGCAGTAGATAGTGAGCCCATTGAGAGGGGGAGCTCAGCCCAGCAAGCTGATTTGCAGCCCACACACCATAATGAACGAGTCCGCCAAGCTCCGAGTCACCTCGCTGATTATGTTTGTTCCAATGTTGAAATGAAAGACCATCCTTCTGCTACCTCCTTTCAACGTGGTTCCTCTGGTACTCCATATCCTATTCTCAATTTTATCACATGTAGCAATTTTTCTTCTTCTCACCAAATCTTTCTAGCTGCTATTACCAAGATTGTGAAGCCCAGGTACTACAATGAAGCAGCCAAAGATCCTTTGTGGCAGAAGGCTATCGCAGAAGAGATACAAGCTCTTGAAGAAGAGAATGAGACGTGGACACTTGAGGAACTACTTGTTGGGAAGACACCCATTAGTTGCAAATGGGTTTATCATGTGAAGTAGAAGTCGGATGGCTCCATTGAAAGATACAAAGCTCGATTGGTAATTCGGGAAGATCATCAAGTTAAAGGTTTTGACTTCAACGAAACCTTTGCCACAGTGGTTAAGATGACTAGTGTTCGGGTTTTTCTTTTCGTGGCAGTCACCAAAGGCTGGGAGTTGCATTAGATGGATGTTAACAAAGCCTTTCTACATGGTGATTTGGAGGAGGAAGTTTACATGAAATTGCCTCCCGCGTTTACCTCTAGCAAGCCCAACAAAGTATGTCACTTACGAAAATCTCTTTATGGTTTACGGCAAGTGCCCCGATAATGGTTTGCTAAGTTATATGGCAAACTCGAAGCTTGTAGGTTTGTGTGATCTTCCGCTGATTATTCACTTTCCACCTATAAACAAGGGAATGCTTTCCTAGGGCTACTCATATATGTTGATGATATTATTCTTGCTGGGAATGATACTCTTGCTTGTTAACAGTTCAACGACTATCTCAATACTTGTTTTTGGATTAAAGATCTTGGCCCTTTGAAGTATTTTCTTGGTATTGAAGTGGCCTAAGGGCCAAAAGGGTTGTTTTTGTGTCAGCGCAAGTATGCCTTGGAGATTGTGGATGAATGTGGGCTACTTGGTGGTAAGCCTATTGCTTCTCCTATTGAAGAAAACCACAAGTTGGCGTGCACTTCAAGAGAATTATTTGATGATCCTACTCAATATAGGAGGCTAATTGGGAGACTTATTTACTTGACAATCACTCGGCTAGAACTCAGTTATACAGTTCATGTCTTGTAATGTTCCTACAGTCTCTGCAAACTGAGCACTTCAATGCTGCTAGGTGTGTGCTTCGTTATCTCGAAGGTAACACAGGGCTGGGCCTGTTGCTTCACGCTGATAGCAATCTACAGGTATATGCTTATTATGATTTAAATTGGGATGCATGTCCCCTTACACGACGGCCTTTGACTGGATATTTTATGACTCTTGGTAGGCCACCTATTTCGTGGAAAACTAAGAAACAAACCACTGTGTCTCACTCTTCGGCAGAAGCAGAGTACCATTCTGTGGCAGAGGCAACAAGCAAGTTAGTATGGCTTAAATCTGTTCGGCCTCTCTTGGAGTATTTCATGATCAACGAATGAAACTATTCTGTGATAGTCAAGTGGCAATGCACATTGCAAAAAATCCAGTGTTTCATGAGTGAACGAAACACATTGAGATCGACTGTTATTTTGTGTTTGAAAGACTTGTTAGTGGAGACTTAGTTCTTTGATATCTTCCTTCTCATCAACAAGCAGCAGATATATTTATCAAGGCACATGGTACTAAGCAGTTTCTTCATTTACGTGACAAGTTGGACATGATCAACCCTCATGCACCAACTTAAGGGGGAGTATTATGGAATAGTATATTGTAAAATTATTTTGTAAATATTTTGTAATCTCTTTCCTAATGTTCGCGGCTAGATTATACTGGAAGCTAGGGTTAGTTTACCTTGTAATTGGTATTTAAGCCTCCAAGAGACGTGTGTTTGTGACAAAGAAAACACAAGAGGGCAGAGGCATATCAATGAGGAATATCAAAATGTTGTTTAATTAATCGTTCACTTCACGATACATATGTGAAGAGATGATGAGAAGAGCATGAGGACAGAAGTATTGAACTAGTGCTCTTGTCCGAAGATAGAGGCAATCTACCGAGGAAAATGTACTCTCTAGATATGGCTGAGCTACAAACACCTTTTCACCATAAATTACTAGACAGGTTTGGAACAATATATAAGACTTCACTTAGCAATATAGAAATTTACATTGTCAACTTTTCTTTCCTTCTATTCAAAAAAGGAAAGTAATAGGAGGCCCAAAAAAAAAAAAAAAGAAAAACAAGGAGACAGTAGTAGCTCTAGTGTAAGATTGTTTAATTTAACCTAGAACATATATATAATGAGTTGATCTAACAAAAAGCCATATATGCTGAGACCAACATCTTTATTATGACTTTTAGTGATTGTGGTGTAATAACCGAGGATTTTTAATTTTGGGCTAACATTTTATATTAAAGTTTCATTAACTATGTTTTATTAAACTAGCTATGTAGACTAATTTTTGCATGCTAATTAGATGTAATCTTTTACGTGGAGTAACTTTATAAATTTTTCTGATTTATTACGTGATTATGTGGAGTTAGTGGGTTCGTTAAAAAGTGAGGTCGGGGCATAATTACACAAAATTGGCAAGTTGGATTAGGATATTTGCGATGGAGATCAATTAGGATTAGACCATTATGACCCAAACTCGTTTTAGTTTAATGGGCAAAGAAAACAACCAAAAAAAAAAGAAAGAAGAATGAAAAGGAAAAAAAGAAAAGAGGATGCGCCCCTTTCTCAGGCGCGACAGGCAGACCCGAGGGGGGTCTTCTTCGAGCTCTTGTGATCACCACACACACACACAGAGAGAGATAGAGAGAGAGAGAGAGAGAGAGAGAGAGAGAGAGAGAGAGAGAGAGAAGAGAGAAGAGAGAAAGCGAGAGGCAGGCGGTGGTGGGGCCGTATCGACGAGGCTCGACGGTTACCGCCAGTTGAGGCACAATTGGCTAGGCTCGAGCCCTAGTGCCATATAAGTGAGGAGTTAGATGGCTAGGGTTTTGAGAGCTATGCACCACCACCACGACCGCCATTGTTGGCGATTGAGGCTCGGTTCTGGTGACCGGGGTAGGACTGAGAGAGGAGAAGTAAAGCAACAACACCAGTGGTTGACGGAGGAGGAAGGGGCATGCGACCAGTAGCAGCAGCAGCACGAGGAACTGGGGCCAAAAGCTAGCTTTGAGTCAGCCCGAATACTTTTTGAATTGTTCTTGAGGTTTTAATTCAGTAATGAGAACCAGATTTGATGAATTGAGAACCTGTGGGAAGTAGGTGGAATGATTGGATTGAAATTGAGACGATTTTGAGGTTACTTTGTGGGCGGTATTGTGACAAGGGAGTTTGGGATTTTGAGTGTTGAATTTAATTATGTTGAAGTGTTATTATTATATCTGTGATATGATTCAAATAGCTTGGTTTTATTAGGTTGTAATAGTGCCATTAATGTCCTATGATTGATTTGTCTGCTTATTTGTACATCCTATCTGGGAGCAGAACTAAAATGGATGTTGCTGCCTGGTAGGACAGAATGATTCTGTGATGAATCGGTTCTATGAATCAGGGCAGTGGCTACTTCAGTTTAGCCGTGCCTTCCTTTGATGGCCTAAATGCTATGTCTGTCATGTGTACATGTTATGGGCTAAGTTCTATGCTAGATTATTGTAAAGATGTCTAAGGTCGCCTATGTGTCTAAAGGTCTCGTACTAAATGGTTTGTAAACTAAGAGTTTGTTCGGTTGAACCTTACTTGACCTGCTTAAACCATGCCCAACTGTCATGCATTGAGATTTTCAAATGTTTAAATTCCTCGAGTAATTAGCTTAAGGATCGCTTGTTTGTTACCATGACTAAAGCAATGTCCTAATTACTTTAACAAGTGACTTGAGTGTTTAATCATCACTTGATTGCGACTAGAAGTTACTTAAATAAACTATTGAATTGGAAAGCAAAGTGAATTATGAATAAATATGTTTGCAATGTTCTTAAAGCGTACATTGACAAGTGTGTATGAGAATTGCTCTGATATGACAAGTCCCCTGAGTTTTGTGGTCTATAATGATTGTTAGACCATTTGTTTGACAAGAGTACTTTTAAATGAAACTCGTTATGAGTAAGTTACAAATTAATAGCTTTTAAAATGAGTTTCAATATCGCTTCCTTCAAAAAGTGAATGCTTACATGGCCATTAACTCACTTACAAGCATGCTTTGATAAAATGAGTGATTATATACTTTTCAAAAGTCAATTGACATTATTAAGACATTTTAGCCTTCTTAAGAATGAAAATATCATTGTCGTGATCAAATGGGAAATCTTAATGCAAAATGTGTTTAAAGTGAGATGCATTTGAAATATTTTGGACTAAGAGGATAGTACTAGTGAGTTTCTAAGGAGCAAATCCAGAAGTGGGAACTCTAGAGGACCCTAATGAGGGTGGAACATAAGTTTAGGTAGCAAACTCGATATGCGGGAATTGTAATTCCTAGGGAGTATACCCAGAAGTGGGAACCTTAGAAGATCCTCATGAGGATAAAGGCTCACTTGAATAGAGCCCTAACGTATGAATCCGATGCCTAGAAAATGCTTTTTTACTCATTATGAGTTGATAACTCCTCGTTTGAGGATTGTGCTAGCACAAATGTTTGCTGATGTGCAGGTTTCCTTTATAAAGGTTTATATGGAAATTCAAATGACTTCCCTATGAAAGGATTATTTCTTATACATAATGTGGTACGGTTTAGGTGAAGGTCCTTGCCCACCTATGTATTAATTCCATTTTCTTATGAAAAGAATTTTAGTTGATAATTCTAACTGAGCTTCTTGATGTTAAGTGCTTATGGGTGAACTGAACGACCTACTATTCTCAATGCTTGGATTTTACCGTGAGGCAACTTGCTATTAAGTCATATGCGTGTATTATGTGATGTTATGTAAGTGTAATGTGTGGTTGTTATTGGTAAGTTACAAAAGTCATAGGTTAGGCAAGTTGAGATCTCTTATGCGTGGAATAGAAGAAGGGAAGGGATGTCATTTGAATTCTGAAAGTTATTGAGGTATTGATAAATATGGGAGACCTTAAATGTTTATTATGTGATATTAAATATCAAATTGTGTGTGATTGCTATTTAAAAGCACTACATGTAACTGTTTTGTTTTCTTGAAAAGACAGGTAGAAATCGGTTCACATTTGTCGATTCGGAACCTCCACTTTGCGTTAGGAAAATGTGTTATATGTATATATGTAATTTCACGATTTGAATGATGTAATATGATGTATTCGTAAAATCTTATGCATATGTAAGCTTAATAGCTCTAAATGGTAGTGCGGTCTAACCATCTAAATAGTCAGTTGTTTGGTTTGATTGGTGTTAGGTATTTTTGGGATGCAAACCCCGATGCTCCGGATGTGTGATCTATTGAGCTATATCTCTTATTCTTATTTTTTATAAAATTTTATGGTTTATATTCTCTGGGGCGTGTGGCCTATAGAGTTTGGGTCTTTGCTATATAGCTGTCAAGTCATGGAACATATTCTTTATATTTTATTATTATATGTACCTAATGTAAGGCTTTAAGCATGAGTTATGGCTAGTTTTCAAATAGAATTCTGTCTGTTTCGCTCCAAAATTTTAAAATCATTAACGTCCCTAACCTTAGTGGATAGGGTTATTATAGATGGTATCAGAGCAAGGTCCTGTGACCACAGGCCATGACCGGAGTCTTGCACTTCATATAGTTTTCTAGGCACATCTTGAGTAATGATATGTTATAGTGTTCCTTTAGGTACAATATGCTCTTGATGTGTTAATTGATTTGACCAACTAATTGTTGTGTGATTAGAACAAACCGATGGAATAAAAAAAGTGAGCTATGTGTTAGAATATAAGCTAAACTACTCATACTCTCATGGGTAAGCTAAGTGTTAGCTTGATCCATAACTATTTTTGTGCATGTACCTCAAATGATTTAATTGAAAGTTTAAAGTACACTCAGTTTTGAACTCGGAAGGGTGGAAATAGTTAACCCCAAGCTTATTCTTTACCATTATGTATGATTGGCTCCTCGGGCCCTATAATGAAGTGAGCAAACATACTTAAACCTAGTAGGAAAGAGGCTACAAATGATTAAACTATTCTACTTTTTGAAAACCCAAAGACTTTAGAATGCTAAAGTCTTTTCAAATATGGAGTTAGGTTTTGCTCTTGTACATGAAGACTTACATTCAGTTTGTGCTAATAATGGGTAAAACTCATGAGTGTGTGCCCTTATGTGTGTTTGGATGTTGTTTATGAGTGTATACATGCAAAGATGTGTATACCACTAGATTTATTAATGATAACCCCTTAAAAGTGGATTAGAACTTCCTTTATATGTCTGATAATTCTAATAGATGGTAGCTTCGTGTATGGATTTTGAATTATTTAAGGAAAATAAGTGCGGTTTCCACATGTACAAATGCAAATTTGAAAGATAAATATGGTCTTGCTAATTGTTGCATAAGTGTTAATTTCGAGCATCCTGTATACTTGTCATTGTTACTTTTATATGGTCATGATCTAGACTTGTTGTTTACATGGAAAGTATCTCTTATTACCCATCATGCAACTACCTTTACTCACCAGTTAACTAGGTGTTATGCTTACTATTGTATGGGATGTTATTCTTGTTATGAGATTGGTGGGGTCTTGATTATATGAAATCCCAACACACCTAGGAAGGAAACAAAAGAAAGAACGTAACAGATTTTGAAATTATTATACTATGTGTGTCACCTCGTCACCTCCTGGGGGCGATGACCCATACCTTTCCAGTACTTTCTTAAGCATTAACACCAAGTGCAGAAATTAGAAATCTCTATAGGAGGTTGAACATTGCCTTCCATGCTACGGGTTTCTCAGACTTCTACAATCACTTTATGAGACAAATGCGCTCAGACTTCTACAATCACTTTATGAGACAAATGCGCTGTAAAACCTCAACGTATGCCTATAAGGCCATTAATGTCATTGTTCTTAACCATCAACCAACAACAACAACAACACCTTCTAGTGTGGGTGCTACTTTATCAGGGTCTGGGGAGATCCAGATATAGGTAGTCTTACCTCTACCGGCATCCCTGCCCATAGAGAGGCTGAATCTAAGAGACCCACAAAATAAGATTTAATGAAAACATTTACCGAAGAAGCATTTTATGAAAACCTTTAATGAGACACAAACTAATGATACACGACAAGAAATGAATTAAGAAATAGTAATAAATAGGTAGCTATGACTATGTAAACATAAATACAGCATAAGTACAATATAGTAGAGGAATGCACTATACCTTAACAAATAGAGGTAGGTAAATAATGTCTCTTCCTAGATGAATGTACTACCTATATATAAACATGACATACGAAAAAAAAACCTACCCTACTGTAACCCGAAAACCACAATCAAATCAAGTGGCCAACTCCCTCTGTTCTAAGATCCTAATCATATCCCACCATAGTCTCCTATCCTAAGCTATGTCCTCCAATAATCCTACAACTTTCAAATCCTCTCCAATTACCTCGTCCAAACTCTTCTTTGGTTGTCCCCTCCCTCTTTTACCTTCAGGGATGTTAATCCTCTCACATCTTCTCACTTGAGCATCTTAGGCTCTAATTTGAGCTAATTGATGGCTAGCGTCTAATAATAATTTTGGAGAAGCCTCAAAGCATACCTTTAATCCTAGGTTGCAAATGAGGATTGCACTCTGCATACCCTTCTGGATGTCCTCCTATAGGACATTACTGCTAACCCGTGTTCTTAAGTATAACCATAACATTATGTGCAATGTAAGAGCCATGGAAGCTTATATGGTTATTTGGATTCGTTATACATGGTCATTTATGTGTTTTATGAATGAATAGTATAGTAAATACACTTTTTGGAGTTGCCTATGTTGATAATAAACCTCTATTTCGACCTCATTTTAGCCCGTAATAGATCCCTTTTTCCATTATTTTTATGTTTGATCTTGAGGAGGAAGGGGTCGAATTAGCCTTCTTCAGTCTGAATTTTGCTCATATAGTGGTGTATCATGTTTTCAGGAGTTTTTATTAGGAAAAACGAGAAAGTTATTGGCAGAAAAGAGGGCTAAGAAGACGAGCTGCAAGTCAGAAAAGAGACTGGTTAAACCCAGAGATTCGGCACGGTGACCCCCTGCTTACCAGCACGATCGTGCCACGCTGAAACACCACGAAAGAATGGCCAGAGGGGTAACACGGCTACCCCGTACCGGGTGGCACGACGGTGCCACCCTAGATTGTAGTGCACGGCCACCCCGTGCCCACTGGCACGGCCTGCACCGCAGTGGTCACGTTTTAACGGCCTTTCTCGGTTCTTTTCGGGGGCATTTCATACTCACTTTTGAGAGCACTTTTCTAAGTCTTTTCGAGGGGTTTTTAGAGAGATTGTTAGAGAGGTATTTTGAAATAAAATTCTTGGATTCAAGGTTGTTCAAGAATTCTCTTTCGACTTTAATTCAAGTTCGTTCCCTAAATCTCTCTTTCTTTTGTTATTGCTTCTAGGGTTTTATGAAATTCATGTTTCTTTCTTTATAATTGATTGGGTTATTTCTATGATGATGTGTGGCTAATCTCCGAACTTAGGTTGGGATTAATGCCAATTATGTGTAGTTAAACCATTAACTAGCCCCAAACCCTACTTCCCCCATGTTTGCGTTTATGTTATCTACTATACGCACCACGTGTTCGATGAAATACTCAAGAGAGCATTCATCCATTGGTCTTAAGGTTTAGGGGAGTGTTGAAAGATGAAACATTTGCCCAGTGTGACTTAGTAGACAATTAGGATGTTAATATGAAAATAATTAAGGTTCTAACTAGGATTCGAGATTGTAGACCTTGTAATCCTCTAACTTCTAAGCCCATGAGAATAGGTGACCAAAGTTCTAGGATTGGCCTTCGTCACTTGAGAGAGGGAGGAGATGGACTTTATTGACAATCTATCCACTCATAATGCATGCTTGGGTGAATTTGATGGTGCCTGTGATTGATTCTCTGGTGTAATTGTGCCGTTACTTTCAACCTAGGTGTTTTTATATTCTGATTTCCTAAATCATTAGATAACAGTTAAACCCTCAAATTTGTTCTGCCTAGATTGAGTGTTTAAGCTGGTTCTGGTAATTGAAAGTGAGTTCTATGTGGACACGACCCGTACTTATCGTTGCTAGCTACAGCTAGCACCGTGCACTTGCGGTATAAATACAAGAGAACAAGTTTTTGGCACCGTTGCTAAAGAACTTGTTTCTTTCAATATCAAAACCGATTATAATACTCTAGACTAGACTTTTATTTTTCTTTTTGTAGCTTTTAGCTCTTCTTTATTCTTGCTAGACATTGTTTACGCTTGGGTAGTGTTTTTTTTGTATGCACAGGAGGAGCCAAGGGAATTAGAAACTTGTCCGGTTTATTCCTGAGATCGAAGCAACTGCACGCCAGTGAGGCGGAGAAGCAAGAAGAAGGAAGAGGGCAGAAATAGCGATGGCAGGGCAAGATAATCAGGTGTTGCGGGATTATGCCCTGCCGCAAGCATCGGGTATCACATCATCCATTGTGAACCCGACAGTCAAAGCTAACAACTTCGAGCTCAGCCTCATGCTCATTACCTTCCTGGAGCGGGACCTAGTTCAGTGGACATCCCTTGGACAACCCCAATGCGCATCTTCACAAGTTCCTTGTGAAATATTACACCATCAAGCTTAACGGGGTGTCCACTGATGCTATTTGGCTGTGGCTTTTCCTATTCTCACTAAAGGATAGAGCTAGTGACTAGCTGCAGAATGAGGAGCTCAACTCATTCGCTACTTGGGAGGCTCTTTCAAAGACATTCCTCAGCAAATACTTTCGACCTGGAAAAACTGCAAAGTTGAGGACTGACATCACCTTCTTCAGAGAGATGAGGAGTCCTTATATGAGGCTTAGGAAAGGTTCAAGGACCTTCAGTGGTAGTGCCCTCATCATGGTGTTCCTGACTCGCTTCTAGTCCAGACATTCTATAATGGGCTAGCGTAGTTAGTGAAAATCTCAGTAGACACCGTTGTAAGAAGGGCTCCCATGGGGAAGTCCATTGATGCAGCTAAGGCTTTGTTGGAAGAGATGACTTCCAATAACTATCACTAGTCAAGCGAGAGAGCCACCCTGAGGAGGAACGGTGGCAAGTAGGACGTCAATGCTATTACACCTATGGCCAGTAGGGTGTATACGTTGGCACAGAGGCTCGACAGAGCCGGTACTTCTCCTACTCCAAGAGGTTCTTTGGGGTCATCAGTTGGAGTCTACACTATCTGCGAGACCTGTAGTGTGTAGGGGCACATACCCATTGAGTGCTACAATGGTCCTTCTACCATTGAGCACGCCAATGCCGTGTATAATTTCAACCCCCCACACAAAATAACCCATACCCCCATGCTCACAGTTCGGGATGGAAGAGCTACTCTAACCCCTCCTATAGGAACCCCAGCCCTCAACCTCAAAATGCCATGCAATTACCTGGGTTCCAGTACAGAACTCCCTATAACCCACCTCCTTAACCCCCGCAACCCAAGTCAAATTTGAAGAGCCTCATGGACCAATTTATAGCAACTCAAACTAAGACTAATGAAACTCTTAGTGCATTGATCAACCAACTAACCTCCAAGTGTGACGCTATGGCCTCACACCAAAATGCGATGGACCCTCAGATTGCCTAGATCGCTCAACAAGTCAGTCATATGTCCCAGCCTCAGGGGGCAACTACCAGGCCAGCCTCAGGCCAACCCCATAGGCTACATCAATGCCCTTTCTGCATTGGATGAGGGGTTAGAAGAGAGTCCTATCATGCTTCTCCAGGAGACAGTTTCAGTTCTTGCTTCTGTAAGAACTGATGAGTAGAAGGAAGAGGAGAGCTTGAGCTTTGATGGGAAAGTCAGTCCTTTACCACTAGTTCGCCCATACCAACCACCTATACCCTTCCTTTAGAAGATAGTTTGGGTAAGTTACTTAAGCTTGAATCCAAATTTGCGAGATTCCTGGATGTGCTGAAGCGGATTTATGTTGATACCCCTTTCTTGAAAGCTCTCAAGAAAGCACCAGTCTACTTATAATTATTATGGGAGCTTCTTTTCAAGAAAGGTGAGCTTGAAGGAGGTTCAGTGGTCCCTATTGGAGAGGTATGCAGTGTAGTTCTATAGAGCTAGTTACCACCTAAGCTGCAGGATCCGGGCAGATTCTCCATCCCATGTGCTATAGGGATTTGCAGATTGAGACTGCTCTCTGCGACCTGGGAGCTAGCATGAGCCTAATGCCTCTTTCCTTTTATAGGAAGCTTCAATTGTAGGACCTGCAATCCACCAATCTGACTGTGCAATTGGCTGATCATTTGATCAGGCATCCTGTAGGTCTTCTAGAGGATGATGCCTCAGTTCATCATCCCGTGCGTATTTAATTATCATGGATATGGATGAGATCTCCCAGGTGCTTATTATTTTGGGGAGAGCGTTTCTAGCTACTGTTGAGGCAGTGATTGACGTGCAGGTTGACACCATATCTTTTCAGTTGTATGGGGAGAGGATGATTTCTGCTTCCCTTCACCCACACCATCTTCAGTACTTACCATCTTCCCACTCCTGCGGCCCCTGTACCTACCGTCACTCCTGATGCTGCTTCTGAGATTACGGTATTCAATGGAGATAGCGGACCCCATGTGAGGTCTATAGGCTATTCTGATTTTTCTGCGGCCATCCCAGCTTGCTCTGGAGGTACTTGTGCTCATTCCTGGGAGGTGGTGACTGCATCACCATTCACTACTTTAGCTTCCCCACGTCCCTTCATCCTGCTATCATCTGCCAATCTGAGGTAAGGGTCAAGCTAAGGACCTTAAATAAATGCTTCTTAGGAGGCAACCCAAGCATTTCAAAAAAATTAAAAAAAAAATGTGTCATTCCTTTCTTTCTCCCCCTTTCCCCTATGTGCTCTTGGTCCTCCTCTTTCCCTTGGTCTTCTTCTATATCCTTTTCATTGAGGACAATGAAAGTCCCAAGCATGGGGGAGGAGCTCGTAATTCTTTGGGTGGAATTGTGGATTATGGGGCGCGGGTCGAATGGCATCACATGCATTCGCATCATATAGATAGGACTTCATATAGTTTTATTAGGTTATTTTTGTACTTTTCATTTAGTACAGCATGTAATTTAGAGCATATAGGTTTGCTTTGCATCACAAAAGGGGCAGTGATCGAGTTGGGTAGTCATAAGTTTTTCAGGTACTACTCCTTACCCTTCTCTCTATTATCCTTTATATGTTTTTATTGCTTTCTTAGTTAGATTTATTATTTTTGGAAAAAAAAAGAAGGTTGAATAAAGAGTTTGTGAAAACCCCTCCTATGATGATGATGATGTAAGGGGCGATGATTGACTAATTGAATTGATTGTGTGTTGAGGCACGGTTTGTCTTGGTGTAAAACTTTGCAAAATTGATTGACATTGCCATCTATAGTTACTTTGTCTTGCGTTGTGCCCCATTCATCCTTGAACACTACAAAAACGTAGCCAATCCCCGACGGAAAAAGCGACGCGAATTGCTGACGTCGGAAAAATGTCAGAGGGTCCGACGGAAAAGTTGACGGGTCCCGACGGAATTCAAAATTTCCGACGGCATTTCCGATGGAATGACTTCCCGTCAAAAACTCCAACGGAAATGCCGACGGAATTCCGTCGGAAACCGTGCAGGTCCCGAGGGATTCAGAAATTCCGACGGAATGGCTTTCTGTCGGAAATTCCGACGGAAATCGTCGGATTCTGTCGGAAATTCCGTCGGTTTCCGTCGGTGGTTTTTGTGGATCTCGAGGCGATAGCTTCTTCCGCGTGTGTTTAAATTTTGGGGAGGGGGTGAATTTGGCCGGCGATTGAAAATTTAGAGAGAGAAGGAGTTCGTGGAAGAGAAGGAGAGGGAAGAGAGAGAAAGTGAAGCTTGAAGGTTTTGGTCATCGAAAAAGTATCGGTAAGTTTTTTTTTTTTAATATGTTGTTTAAAGTTGAAATAGTTAAGTTAATTGATATTTTTTACGGTTTTTATATTTCGAGTGTGACCGCCGCCGCCCTGCCGCCTCGCCGCCGTGCCTCGCACCGGTAATACGCTTGATTTTTCGTTTTTGAAGGTTAGTACAATTATTGTACTTTAAAATTATATTAATTTGATATGTGTGCTTAGTTTTGTGAATTTTAATCTGAGAGCATGTTTGTTTAATTTGATGTGTTTAGTTAGTTATTTTAAAATGTTAACTATGTTAGCATGTGTAATATGTTTTGTTGATGTGAATCATTTAAGTAAAATGAGTTCGTTTATTATAAAATGTTAAATATGTTAATCATGTATGATTTTTGAAGTATGTTTAATTGTCTTGTTATTTTTGTGAATTTATGTATATATGTTAAGTATATATAAATTTAAGTTTGGTAAGTATGTTAATGGCAATTGTTTTTGTTTGGTTTTGTTTAGTTAGATGAGGTGTGAAATCGGTGGTTTAATTTGTGATTGATGTTTAATGAGGCCTATGTAAAAAAATAAGATTATTGTGTGAAATTAATTATTTTTAGTATATATGTTTAACTACATTAATTGTTGTATTTAAGGTTTTGTGAGAATTTTTTATGATAAGGAAAAAGTATGATGTAATTCTAATTTAATTAATATGTGATGTATGTTGATTTGAATAATTAAAAAGTATGTGTAATATGTGTAATAATTCTAATTTAATACATGTTTTGTTTTGGTAAATGGTTTAATAATGTTAAGTATGTGGTTTTTTCGATTTGTTGTGTATATTAATTTTTGGTGAGTATGTGAATAATATTCTTTTTTTGAAGCATGGTTAATTTTTCATATGATTTGGTTGATTTAATGTCAAAATTTTTTTGGAGTAACATATGGATGTGAATTATGTTAAATTTTAATTTTATTTGTGAAGTGTATTTATTTGAATAAGTAGAATTAAATATGATAAGTATGTCCATTTATAATTATTATATAATTATTACGAAATGTTGAAGTATATTAGACATGTGTAATGTGTTTTGTTTTAGGGAATACTTTAAATTTTCTAAGTATGATTGTATTTTGTTTGCTTTGTGATATATATTAATATTTTGTAAGTATGTGAAGTGTATGTGGTTTTTAGGTATATTAAGTATACATTCAGGTGTGTTAAGTATATAATAATTGAAGTTTGCTCATTATGTTAATTGTATTATATGTTATTAAGTTGGTTTGAATTTATTTATTTGAATGAAGTACGAAGTAATAATTTCATTTGTGTTTGATGCTTGATTACATTTATTTTTACAAATAATATGTAGTGATGTGAATTTTTGGTTGAATTGTTTAAATATGTTAAGTATGTTTAATTTTTGTTTAAGTACGTTAAGTGCGAAATAAATTATGTAAATTATGTTTGATGCTTAATTAGGTGTGTTATGATATATTTAATAGTTTTGCTAAATATATTTATTTTATGTAATTCATATATATATGTTGAACTGGTTAAATACATTTCTAAAAAATTTTTAATACAATTAATTGTAGTTTACGTACCAATTAAGAAAATCATATTAGCAACATATGGATGGGCCGTTGCATCGTCAATGGATGTATAGAAGAAGAAATCCTAATGGACATGGACTTAAAGATGAGTGGTTGATGGGAGTTAATATGTTTGATGAATTTGCACGAAATCAGGAGGAGTACAAAATTAATGGAGTTTATAGATGTCCATGTGTTAAGTGCAAGAATATGCAATATTTTGCATCTGACGTTGTAAAGTCTCATTTGTATAGAAAGGGATTTGTAAAGAATTATTGGTATTGGACAGGTCATGGGGAAAAAGATAATTCGGAAGTAGGGGGTGCAAGTAGTTCACATTCTATGAATTTTGATTATGATCACAACGATCATAATCATATGGAGAACATGGTGCATGCTGCCTTTCAAGCTAATGAAATGAACATGAGTAGCCATCATGACGTAAATCCTGAGGCTTTTTACACTATGCTTGAATCTGCCCAGAGACCTTTATGTGAAGGGTGTAACATAACTGAACTTGAAACATCTGTGAGGCTACTTAGCATTAAATCGGGGCACAACATGTCGCAACGTTGTTTCAATGAAGTTGTTGGCCTGATGAAAGATGTATACCCTTCTGAAAGTGGCATTCCAAAAAATTATCATCAGCAGCTCAAAAAAGTGAGAGATTTGGGTATGGATGTTCAAGAAATTGATTGTTGTCCGAATGGTTGCATGCTTTGTTATAAACAAGATGAGGGTTTATCCGCATGCAAATTTTGTGGACATGCAAGACAATTACCAAAGAAATCCAACCAACGAGGTCGTAAGGATGTTTTATATGCAAAAAAGTACTACCTGTCGTTAATCCCGAGATTGCAACGACTGTATGCCTCAAAAAAAACTGTCGTCCATATGAGATGGCATCATGAGCACCGCCAAGAATCGGGTGTTCTCTGACATTCGTCGGATGGTTTAGCTTGGAAGCATTTCGACCAAAACTATCCAAACTTTGCAGCAGAGCCTCGGAATGTGAGGTTAGGTCTTTGTGCTAATGGTTTCACACCATTTTCCATATCTGGAAGATCGTATTCTGTGTGGCCAATTGTGGTTGCACCTTATAACTTACCTCCTGAAATGTGTATGACTACTCCGTACATGTTTTTAAGTTGTATTATTCCGGGTTCAACAAATCCAAAAAACAGGATTGATGTGTACTTGCAACCCTTAATTGATGAGTTAAAAATGCTATGGGACGTTGGGGTTGATACATTTGATGTTTCATACGGGAAAACTTTTAAATTGCATGCCATGCTGATGTGGACAATTAATGATTTTCCCGCATATGGTATGTTATCCGGTTGGAGTACTCATGGGTTGTTAGCATGTCCGGTTTGTATGCATCAAAATTGTGCATTTCAGTTACAGCATGGCCGAAAGCCATCCTGGTTCGATTGCCATCGTCGATTCTTGCCTCGCAATCATTGTTTTAGAACTAATAAAGTTGCTTTCCGCAAAAGAAAGAGCATACATATTAGCCCTCCCCGAAGGATTTCTGGGGAGATGTTGTCTGATATAGTATCAACTTTACCTAAAGTAACTACAGATATCAATTTTCAAATTCCGGGATTTGAGGAAAATGAACATAATTGGACAAAGCAGAGTATTTTTTGGGAGTTGCCGCATTGGAAGCATCAACTCTTGAGGCATAACCTTGATGTGATGCATATTGAGAAAAACTTCAGTGAAAATATTATAAACACAGTGATGGATGTTCCGGGGAAAACAAAAGATGATATCAAAGCAAGGATGGATATGTCCATTCTGTGTAGTAGGAAAGAGTTGGAATTGACTACAAGAGGGTCAACTGGTAGATTGTGTAAGCCGAAAGCCAAGTTCGCACTGTCGTTACCTCAAAAAAGGGTTGTCTGTCAATGGTTGCGGGAGGTTTATGTGCCTGATAGTTATTGTTCAAATGTCGGCAATTGGGTTGATCCATGCAACACAAAGTTGCAAAATATGAAAAGCCATGATCATCATGTGTTTTTGGACAATCTTCTTCCAGTAGCTTTTGCTACTCTTCCGGATGATGTGTTGGGACCCTTAGTCGAATTGAGTGAATTTTTCAGAAACCTATGCTCCAGTGAGCTATATGTTAGCGTGCTGGAAGAGATGAACAAGAACATTGCTGTAATTCTTTGTAAATTGGAGACAGTGTTCCCTCCTGGTTTTTAGAATGTCATGGAACATTTGCCTATTCATTTAGCCGAAGAAGCTTTGTTGGGTGGTCCTGTTCAATATCGATGGATGTATCCTTTTGGGAGGTACTTTGAATGGTTGAAGCCTGCGGCGAAGAATAAAGCTCGTGTAGAGGCATCTATGGTTCACGTATACTTGGCATTTGAGATAAAACATTTCGGCGAGTACTACTTTTAATCAAGCTTGCATAGCCCAAGTATTGGGCGTAATGACGGTATGCAACAACCTGAACCACAAATGCCAACTCTATCTGTGTTCAACCGTAAGGGTACTCCATTTGGGAATCGAGGACGAAGATATCTTACTGAGGCGGAGTACCGTATCGCTCGCCTTCACATTTTACTGAATTGTGCTGAAGTGCAACCATATTTGGAGTAAGTATATCAGTCATTGAAAGTTTCATTTGAATACTTAATAATTGTCGAATAATAATTAATTAATTTCATTCGTTAAACATTACAGTTGGTTCAAACATCAATTTCGCGGTCATAATCCAAACGCGAGTGATGTGGAAGTTGACATGTTCATCGAGGCAAATTTTGCACAATGGTTTGAGTGTAATGTAAATAATTTTTCATAAGTCATCTTCAACTCCTAAAACACATTTTTGTAACTCTTAAGAGGATTACTTTCTTTTTCTCTTCATAGGTCAATTCTTATCGGGTGTTTAATGATGAGAGGCAAGACTTCTTGGTCAACTTAGCTCATGGACCAATTATGGTGGTGGAATGTTTTTCTGGGTATAAAGTTAATGGTTACCGATTTCATACCAAAGCTAGAAATGAAGGTAAAGCAACATACAATTGTGGCGTGTGTGTCAAAGGAGTTGGCGAAGGTGACAAAGTATCAGGGGATTATTATCGTATACTTCACGAAATTATTCGTGTTAAATTTACGGGTGAGCCAATTAAAAAATGTGTATTTTTTAATTGTGAGTGGTTTGACCCGGATGTTCCTTGGGGTTACGTTATCCTAAATTTATCCCATATCCCGAGGTTAATCATACCAGACGGTACAAAAAATTTGACCCATTCATATTTACTGATGTTACAACCCAAGTGGTATATGTTAAGTACCCTGAGGGGATATCAGGAAAAGCGAATTGGTGGGTAGCTATACCAAACAAACCTCGCGGTGCTCCTAAAGATAAGGATAACCTAGAACTTGCCTATCAACAGTTAGGAATGACAACCATCAATGTGGATAATGTAATAGTCACCACATTAGTCGATGAAAATGCAGAAGCTGATGATGTTGATGGCCATGATTGGGGTGATGATCATGATGGGAATGGTGAACATGATGATGGTGATGATGAGGATGACGATGAAGACATTGATGATGACGATGATGACAATATGGCATTCCAAAGTGGTGATGATGACGATGACGATGACGATGTGGCCCACCATGATTGATTTAATCTTTTCGTTGTATGGATATTTATGTATGTGTCAGTAGTTTTTCTTAATTGCAAACTCAGAAAAACAATTGTTATTATGTACTGTAATTTTTCACTAACAATAGTATGAAAACTTGTGCGGTTGTATTTTTTTTTTGGTTATTTGTTAGATGTGTCGACTTAATGGTGGATGTGGCCGTGGTTGAACGGTCAGGAATGATGCGGGCAGAGGAGTACCACAACTGACCCCACAGTATGGTCCCGCTGATCAAAACTATGAAACAAACACCTTTAGTGGAATGTTTGGAGGTTTTCTAGATCCAACTCAACCATTCGGAAATTATTTTGGTAGTATGAATGAGCAACCCCATATGCAACGACCTTTGGTTGGTGCGGGTATGCAACCACCTTTGGTTGGTGTGGGTATGCAACCACCAATTCAACCCAATATTCCTTACATGGGTGGTGCTTCATCTACTCCATTACTTTATCAACAGTTTGGTACTGTTAGTCCATATTTCAATAGCAATCAGTTTATGAGGCAACCTAGAATGCCAAGTCACTCAGTGCACAATGAAGGGGTCCAAAATGAAGGGGTAGGAAGAGATAGGCACAGTCCTGCACCTGAAAGTGACACAGTGAGCACCAATAACAAGATATATTTACAACCTGATGGTGACACGTAAGTTTATTGTAAAGTTTGTAACTTTTTCAGTAATCATATTTTTTTAATACATACAGTAATTACTGTTAACAAATTCTTTTTTGTTCTTAGTTTTGTTCCATATCAGGGTGTAGTTCAGAAAATTGTCGAAAGCCTTACAGGTAAGTACCCACGTCCTTGGATCACGTGGGGGGAAGTTTCACAATCTGAGAGAGACATTTGGTTCAATGAGTTCAAGATTAATTATTTGTACAATGAATTTGAATTGAAAGTCATAATTCGATTATTTGGAATGTTTAATTACTAATATATATACTTCAACTTTGGCACAGAAACACTACTTTTGGCATCCAAACAATGAAACTCAGATACGGCGTAACTTTGAGTACAGAGGTGCAACTCAACTCAGGGACATTCTAGGATACGCCAGAAAGTACAACAAAAAACCGAAGTGGTTACCGCCTAATATTTGGAATGACATGCTTAAACATTGGAGTGACGATGATAAGTTCAAGAAATCGAGTCAACAAAATAAAAAGAATAGGTTGAGTGATGTTGAAGGTTTTGGTCCTTCGTTACATACATGTGGCTCAACTCCGATTAGTGAAAGGAAAAGACGTCTGGTAAGAAATGTGATTATTAATAAGCATATTTCTTATATATAATGTATGGAATGGATTGAGGTTCTTGCATATCATCCTTGTTTATATTTAATTGTTGGTTACTGTTTTTTTTCCAGGCCCAAACATTAGGTAGGGAACCCACGTGTGAGGAACTGTTCAAGGACACTCACTGCAAGGTGAAGGACAAAACTTTTGTGGATAAAAAATCTGCAAAAAAATATATAAGTTTGAAAGTACATTTTATTTAGAGATAATTTATGTATTATACTTATAGGTTTAGTATAAAATAATTTTATTTTTTACAACTTTCAGGAGGATCATCATAACAAATTATAGGAGTACTCCCAAGCTGCAACTCAAGGGGACTCTCAACTGCCACCTATGACCCAAGAGGAGTTTTGGATTAAAGAAAATCTCGAGAAGAAAAGTCGTGTATACGGTTTTGGCACGAAGGGGTTCAAGTTGAAGAAATCAGCTACTATTGCAGTTGTACGTCACTCATCAGCTGAGCATTTTGATCCAAGACAGCAAGCACAACTCCTCAATGAGAGCATAACCAAGCAAGCAGAGGCTATAACTCAAATAGCCAAGAAACAGGGGAAGACAGAGTGCATGCTGAAAAAAGTTTTACAATTTTTTAAAAGTCAAAGCGCAGGCTCCTCCAACATCAACTTAAATCCTGACGATGAAGAGGACTCCGAAAATGACAATGATGATGATCTCACAAATTTATCCGACTCGAATTAGTTTGGTAATTTGCGTGTACATTCAAAACAATGTCGTACTTAATATTTAATGTCGTACTTAATATTTAATTTCGCACATTTCTTTGGACAGATGTACATACAGTAATTATTACATGCGTATTACATTTCTCAAAACTTTTTCTTTTTGGGTTTTGAGGCTTCCAAAAAAAAAATTTTCTTATTTGGATTTCGAATCCAATTTTATAAAAAATCACTTTTTTTGGGGGGATTTCAATCAAAATTTAAAAAATTTTTTTTTATGAAACGGCATTTATTTCCAACGGATTTCCCGACGGGAAGTCCTGTCGGAAATATTTCTGACAGATTTCCCGACGGGAAATCCCGTCGGAAATAAATGTTTTCAAAATTTTTTTGAAAATTTTTGGCCAGCACACCAGGGATTTCCGACGGAAATTTCCGTCGG
The DNA here is from genome assembly GCA_029747015.1 of Carnegiea gigantea. Taxonomy (NCBI): domain Eukaryota; kingdom Viridiplantae; phylum Streptophyta; class Magnoliopsida; order Caryophyllales; family Cactaceae; genus Carnegiea; species Carnegiea gigantea. The sequence goes on along the minus strand of JAKOGI010000108.1, from coordinate 748,782 downwards.
AAATCCCTGCCGTTTTGCTCTGACAGCTGCTGGCGGTCCGACGGACTTTTTCCGTCGGAATTTCCGTCGCTTTCTAACGGATCCCTGCCGTTTTGCTCTGACAGCTGCTGGCGGTCCGACGGATGTCCGACGGACTTTTTCCGTCGGAATTTCCGTCCCTTTCCATCGGATTCCGTCGGATTTTTTTGTGACGAGCTGATTCCGACGACATATTTTCCGTCGGAGACGCCCTTTTCCGTCGGAAATACGAACTTTTTCCGTCAGTATTTCCGTCGCAGATTGGATGTATTTTTGTAATGAGATTCATGCAGCTTGATATGATTAACCTCGATAAGTGGCATTTTTGAGTGAGTTGCACCGATTGGGATAGAATGACCCATGAGAATTTGAGCCTAATAACTATTCATTGCGTATAGTCTCATATTATCTTTCTTGTGTGACTCATCTATGAATACACCTCTAGAACTTGGCATTTTTCTCTTCAGGGTCACATTTGGCAAGTGCATTATGTTAATATGATTGAGGCCCCCTTTGTTCTGCTTAACCACATGAGCCTAAAAGCCACCCATTAAGGTGAGTTATTCCTCTTGCTAACCCTTTGAGCCTTTCCACTATTTGTTGTTGCACCTTATCCACTATATCTTTGGCCTATGCATAATCCTCATACCGTAGCCAAAGTCTAGTGAATGAAACACTTCTACATCTAGGAGGGTATGCGGTGAGATTAGCTACATCTATTTGGGTGCCCTCCATTTGTGGTGCTTGTTTTGAAGGAGTATTAGTTGAGAGTTTGCATTTCCCATGTCACTCACACTTTTGTTTTTGCTTCTCGAAAAAAATTAAAAAGAAAAATTAAAAAGAAAAAAAGAAAAGTGAAAAAAAGGGCAAAAGAAGAAGTTGTAGATGAGTGTGTGGCATGGTGTCTCATTCAATATGTTTAATCAACTCTTTCAGCATGGTTTATGTGGTGTTGATCTCATTTTCAAATGAGGTGTTAAGTAGATTTTTGTTTTTGTGGAAGTATTGCACTCTCTAGTGCTTTTGCTAGTATCTCCACATTTCCTATAATGATTTCCCTTATTACCCTATAACCTTAGCCCCATTACAACCCCTTTGGAAGTCCTCATGATTGACATCTTTGCATTTTACATGAACGGTGGAGAATAGAAAGTCTTGCCAAGCATATGGTAGTTTACATGGTTGGTTTGAGCATTAAGTGCACCTCTAGATTCCAAACACATTGAGAGGAGTGTCTCACTTTATTTCAAAGTGAGGTCCTACCCGTCATGCTCACTCACCACAAATTGAGGGTTATCTTTTTCTACTACGTGAGTGAATATTGGGATGTTTGGTGTGTTACATCAAGGTACGGTGATTTATAGATAGTGGTGTATGTGTTTTTTTGAAAAAATATTTTGAACACCTTGACTAGGCCACATTTGATGCATGGTTTCTTGATCAGTTATCATTATCCCTTCTTTGAGGAGGCCGAGTCTAGAGGTTCATCTCTCTTTTATGATCACTCATGAGTTAGTCTCGCTTGGGAACAAGTAAGAGATAAGCATGGGGGAGTTGATAAACTCTATTTCAACCTCATTTTAGCCCCTAATAGATCCCTTTTTTCATTATTTTCATGTTTGATCTTGAGGAGCAAGGGGTCAAATTAGCCTCCTTCTATCTGAATTTTGCTCATATAATGGTGTTTCATCTTTTCATGAGTTTCTATTAGGAAAAATGAGAAAGTCCACTGATATTGGTAGAAAGGATTGCTAAAAAGACACGCTGCAAGTCAGAAAAGAGACCGACCAGATCCAGAGAATCAGCACAGGGACCCCATGCTTAGCAGTACGGTCGTGCCGTGCTAAAATAGCACGAAGGAGCGGCCAGAGGGGTGGCACGCTCACCCTGTGCTGGGTGGCATGACCGTGCCACCCTATCTTGTGGCACACAGCCACTCCGTGCCCACTAGCACGGCCATGCGCCACAATGGTCACGTTTTAATAGCCTTTCTCAGTTCTTTTCGGGGGCATTTGATACTCACTTTTGAGAGCACTTTTCTAAGTCTTTTCGAGGGGTTTTTTGAGCGATTGCTTGAGATTCAAGGTTGTTCAAGAATTCTCTTTTGACTTTAATTCAAGTTCGTTCCCTAAATCTCTCTGTCTTTTGTTATTGCTTCTAGGGCTTTATGAAACTAATGTTTCTTCCTTTATAATTGATTGGGTTATTTCTATGATGATGTGTGGCTAATCTCCCAATTTAGGTTGGGATTAACGCCGATTATGTATAGTTGAATCATGAACTAGCCCCAAACCCTACTTCCCCCATTTTTGCATTTATGTTTTCTACTATGTGCACCATGTGTTCGATGAAATGCTTGAGACAGCAGTCATCCATTGTTCTTAAGGTTTATGGGAGCGTTGAAAGACGAAACCTTTACCTACCTTAACTTAGTAGATAATTAGGATGTTAATATAAAAATAATTAAGGTTCTAATTGGGATTCGAGATTGTAGACCTTGTAATCCTCTAACTTTTAATCCCATGAGAATAGGTGGCCAGAGTTCTAGGATTAGCCTTCGACCCTTGAAAGAGGGAGGAGATGGACTTTATTGACAACCTATCTACTCATAATGCATGCTTGGGTGAATTTGATGGGGCCTGTGATTAATTCTCTTATGTAATTGTGTCGTTAATTCTAACCCAGGTGTTTTAATATTTTGATTTCCCAAATCATTAAATGGTAGTTAAACCCTCAAATTTGTTCTTCCTAGATTGAGTGTTTAAGTTAGTTTTGGTAATTGAAACCGAGTTACACGTAGACATGACCCGTACATGCTGTTGCTAGCTACAACTGGAACCGTGCACTTGCGGTATAAATATAAGACAACACTTGATTATTGGCTAAGCAAGTTGCTGGATTAGTTAAATGATTTAACTTATGTAATTCATTGCTCGGTATGATCTTTGAGTCATTATTTGCACTCCATGAATTCTTTACCTCATATTATAGTTTGAATAACTATATATACACGTGTTTAATGCATAATGTGATGACCGTAAGAATTTGCGTTCACATATTTTTGCTCTTGCATTCTATGCTTGATCGGATGGCATACTAGTGTACACATGCTTATAGCTAAATTCTCGACTTGAAGGTTTATGAATGAGTATGGGTTAAATAATCTCTGTTATGACCTAACTGAACGCTTTGGCGTGATTAACTAAGCTATCTTATGTTATGTTTTCTGCTATGAGTGTCATGTATTCCATGGTAGTTTTGAAGGGAATTCTAGAATTGTATTACATTAGCCCTTATGCTTATTGCCATTGCTATTTTACTATATTATGGTTATTCTACGTCGCCCTAACTCCATTCTGAATGCCTTGATATTGGATCTTCACGCTACCATTTTGCATATTACCACTACTATGCTTTGAACCTAGTATTAACGTCCACATGTCTATGAGGATAACTATTTATTTATATGTATCTACGACTTAGAAATGATCGGTTCCAAATGAGGACCCTAGGGTAGGTCCTTCCACTATCAAAGCTGTCGTGACTACTTGTTCTACTTGTCTTTTTAACTATGCATTTGGGCTGAAAATCTCCCACTTTCCTAAATGCAATTGTTGAGGTATTAATCAGGAGCTCTAAATAAATACTCAGTAGACTTCCTTCCCAATGAAAACTACAAGTCTCCTGGTGGCAATGTCAGGCGAAACCATCTTACCTTGGTAGCTAAACTCTCATGGAATGATAGTTTACCTATATAAAGGCGTTGCCTGGCATGTGATTGTGTGCTAAACCTATCCCATCCAAGAAGTCAATTGTCTTGCCGCTCTTAAGCAACTTGTGCATAGGACTATACTGGACTTTTACTGTCCATCGACCCACATTCTTGTCATATAGCTTTCCCAAGTTGTTTCCTTGTGTGACAATTGGTAGTTACATAAGCCATCCTCTTGTAAGTTGCTTGTTATATACATGTTAGATTGATTCATGTTGTTCATGATTTTTAGGCTTGAGAATGCTGAGTTGTAGATTCTGTGGGATGCCATTGTACTAATATGACGCTACATAAAGCCATGTGATGCCTTTACTACTCTGGTGTGCTATAGAAGTTTCTAGGTTAACTGACTTGATTCTAAAGTGATTTGATTTCATTATTAACAGTAATTATAATAATGATTATTAAGCTTAATAATAATTATTATTATAATTTTTACTAATATTCATTAATAATAATCACTAATAATTATAGTTATAATAATCATTATTATTATTATTAATTAATAGTATTTATTACAGTTAACATTAATGTAATATTAATGTTAATATTGATATTATTAATGTTAATATTAACAATTATTATGGTTCTTACTAATATTAATAAGAATTAATATTATAATTATTATTGTTAATTGTTATTGTTATTAATTATTATTATCATTAATTAGTTATTATTAGTATTATTATAGTTATTATTAATTATTAATTATTAATTATTGTTAGTTATTATTAATTAATGATAAGATTAATAGTAACCAATTTTAATAATAATAACAATTAATTATTATAATTATTACTATTATAAATAAATTAATTATTAAATGATAATTATTAATATTAATAATTATTATTAATAATTATTATTCTTAATGTTATTAATGATGTTCTAATATTATTAATTTTTATTGATATTAGTAATTAGTAATTTTTTTATTGTCAATATTAATATTAATCATTATTGTTATTATAATTAACAGTGATAATAATTATTATTAATAATAACTATTATTATTATTGTAATTATAACTAATATTCATTAGCAATAATTGTTGTAATAATTATAATTATAATAATTATTATTACTATTAATATTAATACTAATTATTAATATTAATATTTGCAATTATTATGACTGTTATTATTAATAGGAATTATTATTGTAATTATTATTGTTAATTATTTTTAATATTAATAATTATTGTTATAATTATTAATTATTATTATTATTGTTATTATTATTATTATTATTATTATTATTATTATTATTATTATTATTATGTTAGACAAATCATTAACGTAACTAATATCAATACTTTCATTCCATTCCTATTCTTTCCACTCCTTCTCGCTCCTTCCCACTCCCACATACAACAAAACACTGTTACTCACTCCGGCCCACTTCTTCCCACTCCATTCCACTCTTTTCTATTCTACACCTACAATATACCTACAAAAAGAACATGGCCTTAATTGTTTGCTATGTGAAGGTGTCTTGGTGAAATTTAAGGTTAGAAAGCATTTGGAGCAAAGGTCAAATGAGTGAATAATAATTTAGAAAGATTAGAAGTATAAAAAACATCTACCAAAATCTCAAACTATAAATGATCATCCCTCACAAAACATTGTTAAGGAGAGAGAGCGTCACACGTTGTGTAATTTGGGCTCATGGCTTCATAACCTTTCCGTTGTAACGTGTCTTGCTCAAGTGGGGTTTGTTTCAATCCAATCCTATTCGCATTCTATTCAAGTTCGACCCTTCGCATGCTGTATACTCTCAGCATAGCGCTATTCTAGTAGATAATCACAATACCCCAGGCGGACTTCGGATGGGCCTAGCCTATGAATATAGCGGGTTGTTTTGGGTAGTGGGTTGGCCCTTTTAATAAACTAGATTAAAATTATGCAAAAAGCTGCAGCATAATAAACATTACCACATAAATTTATCAGTCCTAATTTTGATTAAAACTGTTGTTTGGTGTGATATAAAAGTTAATGAACATATTGGGTCATTAAATAGACTATTACTGAACTCGACTTTATCCACTATTAACTCAACCTAATACTGGCCCTCCTTAAAATGAGCCAACTACTCAATCTAATCGGTGACTAATTCATTATACAACCCTAGTCTAGTATGTCTAGTTTGAAAACTCAAATTTGGGCAAGAGTTTCTAAATATAGGGCTAAAATTTAGACCCACATGACTTAAGGCACACTCAAAGTTGGTTCTACTGTTAAGTAGAACAACACTACCATAAGTTTATACACTTCTATGCATATTTATAAATATATTAAAACAGTATACCTAAATTTTAAAATTGTAAACCACCTACTACTCCTTAGAAAGGAAGCAGGAAGTTTAGAGAGACTTTTTACTTTAGTCCAAACTTATCTTTTCAAACTATCCAGCTTACGGACAAATCAACCACTCCTAAACGATCCATATCTAAAAACATTCATTACAATTACTAATATTACCTTTAGAAAAATCCGAAAGTCATATATGATTTATAATAACTAATATATAATCAAATGTTTATATTTTTTTCTCACCAATATTACTATAATATATTGATAACACAAAAAAAAAAAATTAAGAGACCCATCTCGGTAATTAAAACTCTAATAAAAACCCCTTGTTATTATCTTGTCTTATTATATTACACTAAAATATCAAAACAAAGGTGAAATAGAACTGTCATTGACGTTAATATATAAACAACAAATATGTTTATGTGCACAAAAGTTTTGCATTATGAGTTAGGATTTGATCTCTAGGTTCTTTATTTGTAGGTTTTGATTTGTTTTTGGTTAAAGTTTGCGTATGTAAATGATTGCCAATAGCAATCAAATTCCACAAATTAAACCAACTGATCCACTTTACCTTCATCTTCTAATAATCCTGGTATTTTACTAGTTACGAATATCTTTAATGGTGAAAATTTCTGCAAGTAGGGAAAATTTGTGATAATAGCTTTAAGAAGCTAAATGCAAAGTAGCTTTCATCACTGACAAATGCTGTCGACTAGATTCACCTTCTCTTCCACTACCACTTTGGCAAAGGAACAATGTAATGTTCTTTTCTTGGCTTCTTAATTCTCTCAACGAGAATAGAAGAAATAGTGTGCAATATTTTGAAACAAAGGACATCGTTTCAAGTTCAAATATATGCATCATGTCTTTTACAAGGAGACTTATAGATTGCTAATTATCACCAAAGATAAGTAACTCTAGAATGAATCAGATGCAGTCCATGTTGTGCATAAATTGTACATGTACTAAATGGGAATACAGTGTCAATGCAAGATTTCTCAAATACAATGAAGAATAAAAGCTGATTCGGTTCTTATGGGGCTTAATAGTAGCTACGCTGCTATTAGAGAAACTATTTTAATGATGTCTCCAATACCTTCCTTAAGTCAGGCTTACTCCTCGTTGGTTCGAGAAGAAAGACAAAGTCGAGTTAGAAAAACAATTTATATCTAGTTGAAAATGCCTCTCTAACTGCTGGGGGAAACTCTACAACTATGAATACTAAGCTTACTTTTCAAATAAAATCATATGACAAAAAGACATAAATATTTTGCGACCATTACAAAAGAAGTGGGCACAATATTGATATGCTACAAATTACATGGTTTCCCTAGTATTGTCAAGAATTAGATGAAGGGAAAGGGAGGCTATACTCATCAGAATTAACACAGAAAAGCGTACAATGCATGGAGTGAGGAAGAAGTATAAAATAAATCACTAGAAGCACTATTAGGCGCTAATTTGTCGTATTTTACATGCCTCTTTCACCTAATCTTAGCTCGTATAATACCGTAATCTTCAGAATTTTTACTTGTTTTGTTTACTTTTATAGGTAATAAGTTCAATCAAGCAAGTGTCGCTAAAAGGAGCAAAAAGGAACAAAAGAAGAAAAGAAGACAACGGGCGATAGGCGGCCGGTCGACTGCACGATGGCCACCACCATCAGCCAGCCCAGCCAAAAGCCGGCAACAGCCGTTGCCCAGGCGACTGCCGGGCCATCGCACCAGTGACGGCCGTTGGCTAGTCCCAACCGGCTGTGTTTTGCAGCCCCTTTTGACTCCTTTTAAAAGGCTTTGCTCTGTTTCTTTTAGTGGGCTTTTTTGGGCGATTCTTAGGGTAGTTTTAGCTTTGGGTTTAGCTTCAAAAACCTCACTAGGAGGAAATAAAGTAGTTAGATTAGGATTTATCGGGTTATTTTTGGGATTCAAGCATTGTACATTCAAGATTTTCTAAGCAATCTATAAGTTTTCTTTCTCCTCTCTCTCTTCTTATTTCGTGTTTATTCTTATTACTCTTGTTTAATCTTGTTAGCTAAGATTTAATTTAGCTTAAATGCTTAGTTTTTATTATGATTTCAAGTTCATTAGTTGTTTTAATCCTTGTTAGATTAGGTTTACTTCTCTAATTTCATGCTTGTTTCTTTGTTTGTTAGCTTAGGTTTAAATTTGATGTATTTGTGCTTTGTGGTTAATTAGTTGTTAATCTTGTTGTTTGGACTGTGATTAGCCCTTTGATGGCTAATTAGACTTGTATTGGACCTAACCACATCCAATTCTTGCTTAGAACTTAGAGTTTTTCCTCACGCCCGTCAAGTGTTCGATGAAATGCTTGAAAGAGCTTTCATCGTTATTTTTGGACAGTTGACTTATACCAAGAGGTGAGGTCGATTATATAGTGTGGAAGAGGGGATAGCTGGGCTTAGGACATGAAAATATTCCTAATTCTAGCTAGGTCTGAGGGTTGCTAGTTTTATGGTCTAATCGAGCTAACCCCATGCAAATAGGTGGTTAGACTGATTAGACCAGCCCATAACCTTGAGATAGGGCTTGGGTGATCTTTGATAGCATAACCGACTATCTCTTGTTTTCAGTTGAGGTCAGGTAGGTGAGGACTCCTCTTATCCATTTAGTTAATCGATTGGTTAAATCATAGTCTCAAGCCACCCCTTTTGCTTTCATTAGTTTAGTTTAGCTTAGATTTCACTTCCTTCCTTTCATTTGGCCTAGATTGAACACTTAAGCTAATCACGGTACTTAAAACCCAACTCCCATTGGACAACACCCCGAGTACTCAACGGTACAACCTTGCACTTGGGGTTTATAAATTTAAAACTCAAATTCTTCCCATCAAGTTTTTGGCGCTATTATCGGGGAGTTGGCGCTTTTCAATATTGGGGTTCACTTGAGCATTCAAGGCTAGGTCTTTAGAAAATCCCAAAAAATTAAAAAATAAAAAAATTTGAAAAGAAAAAGAGAACCACAATGGCTATTTTTCATTTACCTCAATTTGAGCATGAACCTTTTTGACAATACTTGTCTAGATTGAATAATTATCATGCTCAATATGTGCTTTTTGAGTATAAAAAATGGGAAATATGTGATGTTGTACTTGAGAGGATAACACATGAGACCTGAGCCACCCTTGATTCCATATGTTATGGTGGTTTTTGTTCTTTAAATGGTGATGATATGTGGGACCTGTTTGAGTCCTTGGCTTGGTATCAATGGCATCACGGGTATGCTAATGAGTCTTTTGAGTGCCCTTCTCTCATTTCCTATGATTTGCAAGCTTATTTTCCCCTTATATGCTCTTATTATTCATCTTTTGACCACAATGCGAATTCTTGTCCCTATTACAATATTTCTTATGACTGCTATGCTAGACTTAATACCATAACAGAGACAATGAATGAGCGACTTGAGTGTTTTGTTAGTAAGATGAGGGAGAGCGGCCTATTACATGAGACCGACCCGAGGCCATCTTATCCTAGACTTGAGGTCAGTCCCTATGATGATTATGAGTCTTCCCTTCCCTTAGAGCCCGATTTCATGGTTGATTCACCTTTAACCGGCCTAGGGGAAGTAAGTGATCCTCCCTTGACATCTTTACCAATCGGCCCTCCAGCCTTGCCTAGTACGCCTAGAGGCACTACTGAGGGTGTCTTGCGCTTACTTTCTTCTTCTCCCTTGCCTTTAACTTTGTGCACGGGGTTAGAGATGGGTGAGTCTCCTCGGGGTGATGCTAGTTGTATTAAGGATGATTTATTTGATTGGTCAGGTGGTATTGCATTCTTTTGAGAAGTATTATAGTGATGATGTGAGGGTCGGTGCCGCTCCTAGCATTGAGCATATTGACCCTATTTGCACCAAGCTACTTGACTTGACCCCCATTTCATCCCCCTTTCTTCCCACCATCCCTTCCCACTTGCATGCATTTAACGAGTCCCTAGGTGATATTAGAGGGTCTCTTCCCTTATTTAATCTATATTGTATATACCTATAGGACTCGCCTAGGAAAGTTATGTGGACTACTTTCTTTGATCATGCTTTCGACTTTTTTATGGATTTGATAAGTTTAAGAGGGCACTAACTTTATTTGCTACTTTGCACATGACAAGCTTCTGAGAGCGTTGACTGCATCCGAGTTGACGGCTCACATCTTAAGAGACAAGAAGTGGTTAATGCTCATTGCGTCCTTGTGGCATAGTTTGGGCACATTCAGTGCCCAACCTAGTATACTCGTTTTAACTCTTTTCCTCATTTTTTTTTAATTTTTCTTCTTTTTCTTTTTGTTTAGTTATGGAAATTAGCTTGTGTTTAGTTGTGGATATTAGGATTGTGTTTTTATTGGTGATCAACTTTGAGGTGAAATTTGGGATGTTGTTGAGCCATTGATGGTTATGATCACCGTTTTTGTGTTTTTGTGGATAATTATATTTCATGATTAGTGGTATTGTTGGACTGGTATATATTTGTTTTCAGTGGTTAGTTTTGTATATATGTATGGTCTTGTTGATTAGGTGAGATTGTGTTTCCCCCGGAGTGTGTTAGCTTGTGTATATGTGTATAGGTTTAGTGTTCTTATGTGATTTTGTTTTCTTTATTTTTGTGTGTTTTTGTGGTGGTAGTGACTCTTCGGCTCCTAATGAGGACATTGTGAGATTTAGGTATAGGGGTGGGATGTTATATACCCTTTTGTGCATATTTTTGTAAAAATTTTTCAATTTTTCAATTTTTGCGTAGTTTTTCTTTTTGGCTTTGGGGGATTTTTATGCCATTGTGATTAGTTTTTGATCTTTGATAACTTAGTTACTAGCTTATATATGGGTCGAATATGCATGATATAACACTTGTCTACAATGTGATCTTCGATCTCTCATAATAATCCCATTTCACATGTGTAGTTTGTGCCTACATTGTACAATTAATCATTGACTTTTTGTATTACTTGTTGAAATTTGGGTTTAGGGACATTCTACTTGGTTAATTAACTTCCAATTTTGGCTTTGTTATGAGAAAAAACAAAAAAACTAAGAAAAACAAGAAGTGTAAAAATGAGCTTAACTTCGGTACCTCTATTTGGGCTTGAATAAGTGCCTTGCACATCTAAATAAAACCCCTAAATAGGAAAGAAGCCCGAATATGTGCTAAGTTGTTCCTCCAGGAGTTCAAGGCCTAATAAGCAAAGAACTACCCACCCTTGCTAAGGAGCATAAGGAAAAAAGCGAGAAAAAAAGAAAAGGAAAAAAAAAGGAGAAGAAGGAGCAAAATTAAAGTCATAAGCCAAGTGGAGGTGACCTTTTACCTGGTTTTAGCCTAGCATTAGAAGTCAATACACCTTACACGGAGCACCAAGGTGTAGAAATCATATCATTGTGTTACGTGTGGTGAAAAATGAGAACTGGAATTCCTTTATGGCCTGTGTGTGTCTTGAATGCATGTTTTGCTTGTATATGGCTTGGCAGCTAGGTTGTTAGGGTGATAAAATCGATCTAGATGCGTAAATATTTTTCCCTTTTCCTTCTATATATGTTTTGCTTTGAAAAATTCAAAAAATGCTTCAAAGATTTTGTGGATATATCTTCTGCAAACTCTCACGAGACCTCACTCATGCACTTGGGGGAACCAAGGGGTTTAAAGGGCTTGTTGCATGTGCTAATTACAACCGTGATTCTTACAATAGTGAGTTAGGTTCCTAGGTTAGATTTTGTTTTGTTTTACTCGAGGACGAGCAAAAGATAGGTGTGGGGGTATTTGTTAGGTGCTAATTTATCGTATTTTGCATGCCTCTTTTACCTAGTCTTAGCTTATATAATAACGTAATCCTCAGAAATTTTACTTTTTTTATTTACTTTTGTATGTAATAAGTTCAACCAATAAAGTGTCGCGAGAAGGAGCGAGAAGGAACAAAAGAAGAAAACAAGACAACGGGCAACAGACGACCGATCGACTGCACGACAGCTGCCACCATCATCCAGCCTCGCCAGAAGCATAGCCGTGAAGCACAGCCGGGCTGGGAACAGCAGCCGGCCATCACTTGGCCGATGGCCATGCGATTGCCTGGGTGACGGCTTTCGCCTGCTTCTGGCGGGGTTGGCTGATGGTGGCGGCTACCGTGCAATCGACCGGCCGCCTGTTACCCGTTGTCTTATTTTCTTCTTTAGTTTCTTTTCACTTCTTTTCCCGGCACTTGGTTGGTTGAACTTATTATCTATAAAAGTAAATAAAACAAGTAAAAATCCTTAATATTATGTTACTATATGAGTTGAGATTAGGTGAAAGAGGCATATAAAATATGACAAATTAGCGCCTAACAAGCACAAATGTCTATGCTACCTAGTCTAAATCAGGAACAAAACTAGCAACTTTTTTATTTCCTCACCAATCTAACTACTCCACACTACAAAACAACCCGCTTATAGCAACTGATTTTAGAAATTGTAATGAATGGGGTATCAAAAAACGCATTTACAAACTGAATTTGGAAACCGATTATCTTAGTTTGTAAATTTGATACCAAACTTAGTTTGGTTTCTAATTTTGAAACTGAAGTATAGTTTCGATTTTAAAATTCGAAACTGATAAGCCATTCGGTTTCAAAATTACAATGCAATTCTGGAGTTTCTAGATGTAGTTTCTATCTGAAAATTAAAATATTTGAAAAAACTTTCGAGAATGAAAACTGAAAATGGAACCCTAATTTTGGCTCCTTTCATCGACTCCTCCATTATTGCCTTCACTCCCACTAAAATCTCTCACGCCATTCTTACTGAAAATGGAACCCTAAATTACATCTCTCTCTTCGCTTTCTCCTTATCTGAGATTTGAGCGATGACCATCTGGATATTCTCAGCCTCGCTCTTCACTTTTTCGTTGTCTGAGATTTGAAGCTTCAGGGCTCCCCCTCCAAATTGGGGTAAATCAATCTTCTCCTCTTCGAATTGTTCTTGATTTCATTTTCATTGTTGTTTGCGAGCAATTACATGGCCGATGGGTGAAGATTTATGTTGAATTAGAAACGATTGGAGAAATTTTCGGCTGATTTTTGAGGATGAAGATAATTGTTTGGAAAGTACTTTATTCTATTGAGATTTCATGGATTTTCAATGTGCAGTAATTTTGGGGTCTCTACTCTGTCTTTCTGTGTGTTTCTCGACATTCCTCATTTTCTTAAAACTGTTGTTGCGAGCAAACCGTTGAAAGTGGTTCATGTTGCTGGAATGTTATCGTTGTTGATGGTCTTCTTGCTGAGAGCATTTGTGTTTTGGGGTTCTTTTTGTCACTAATTTCTTGTTTAAACACTTTTTCTTCGAATTTTTCTCAGTTTTGAAATTGGTTATCAACTTTTGGTTAAGACATATACTCTCTGTGTTTTCTGTTTGATGATTATCGCGACCATCTTATGGCTTCACAAATAGACGCCCACTCTATTGCAGTCTATTCATGGTTTTCCAGTGTTTCCTAGTTTTTGAAGTGATTTTCTGCATTTATATGGTCTGTTTCTTGCTGATTTGTGGTTCTTTTTTTTTTGTGTTTTTAAATTTTGTTCAAAATGGCCATTATTGTTCAAACGCGCCATTGTTACTAGCTTATTTTCTTAAATTGGTTAGCATAATTACGTTGTTGGTTTTGCATTCCTCTGCTGTTTGTTCATTCCCCTACGTTTTGATTTTAGCAACGCTCTTCCATTCCTCCCGCTATTGCTGGTTCTAAGATTTCATGAAGAGACTTTCTGTTGTGATTTGTTCTCGTCAATCGATTTCTTCATTAATAAAATTGCTTTGCATGGGTGTTATGGAATCTGATTGTCTGAAAAGAGTGCATGATGTTGTTTTGCCTCAAATCTTGTCTCCTGTTTAGAATTCTTATGGTTTCCTATCTAGTCTATCTTAGCCATCCAGCGATTTGGTGAGTTAAAGCTGCTTCTCGTCCTATAGGTGAAGAATCTGAAATGTTTGTGGAGGTATCTTACTCACTTTCTCTTTTCCTCTTTTCCTTGTATGAAAATTATCAAGGAACAAATCTATATTGAAGTGTGGAGAATATAATCCATAGTTTTTCAAGGAACAAATCTAATGTGAGGGAGATGCCTTTGTTTTGTAAGTTGGTCATGTGGTGACTGCTCTACGCCTCTGACCACTAGGTCATTCTTCCATTTGGGTGTAAAAGTTTACGAATATGGTGATTAGATTGAAAAGTATTATGTAGATTTCACTGGTACACCACAATAATTTTGGTGGCTATTCAATATCTTCATACCTATAATATTTCCTTGAAATTTTTTTATTTTAATTGTTGACTGTCTCCTAATCTCATTGCATGGCCGCTATATCTTGACCTCCCTACACGGCTGCACCCTAGCCACAGGTGAGGTCATGTTTGGTTGTGGTGCTGCCTTTTAAGCTCAAGTTTGCAGTTTTAGCTTTCTCCTGGATGCAAGAGCTGTTGTCATGATAATGCATCGATGTCTTTTTTACCCACTTTCTTGCCCATCATATGCAAATTATCATGGTTGTTTTTTTGGTTGTAAACATCAGGTTCATCCTTCATGTTTCTGTATACATGACTTTGAAGATATTTTTCCAATTGAATCCGATTTAGCTGTTTCTTTCTACTTTGAGATTTATTTCCTTTTTTTCTTGATTGATGTTTGGGCTTTATTCAACATAGCATTCGAATATGAATTAGGCAGCAATGAGAAACATTTTGAAGGGCAATAAATCTGGCAAATGTAAAACAAGCATGACTATTCAAATTGAGTTATCCCTATTTTGGTATCACTAATGTTTGTTTGATGTCCTTGCTTGTTGTAGGATTGGCCAATCTTTCTGTTACAGGTTAGACTTCATCTGAAATGTTTTGGGTAAACAACTAAGTTTCATCTGTACAAATGCTGCATAAACCTTAATAATATGCCACCTTTAGGTAGTTCCTCACCTTGGTCCTTCCAGATGCATTGTGTAGAGCTTTGCACTGTACTAGGTTTGTGGGCAGAAAGTGCATGGAGATGTTTTATACATTTATTTTCTGTTTAACCTGATGATCATATTGGCAACTTATTTACACTAATATATGTAAACTTGCCTATCTGTCAATTGATAGATTGGTAATGGCAGCGTCTGTTCTTTAGCTTTCTGATAATTGTAGTTAGAGTGATCTGTTGTAGATTGTGGAGGCGCTGATCCGGATCTCAGGGTGTTCCTAAGGGAGGTGAGTTTGTTGGACTTGTATATCATTATTCTTGAATAGCAGACAAACTATATGCTAGATTCTAGATTTTAAAAGCAGTAGCATGCACTGCCCATGCCTTTATATCAGAAACCATAGGTTCTTCATTTTTTAACATACTTGTATTATTTGTAAGTTATAAATAGGCAAAGGATTTACATAAAACGTATGTTTAGATTTTAGAAAATTCTGTCTCTTGCTATTGTTTTCATCAGTCATATGTATTAGTCAACGTGACTGCCTTATATGAAACACTATTAATGATGAAGATGGCATTTCATTTTGTAGGTGGAAGCTAACCTTGACCTGCGAACTGCCTTCCAGTGGAGTGTCTTTGATTGTTGAGGTAATTTTCTGTAGTGGAACAGGTTGAAGGAATCTTATTAGCATTTGATGATCTCCTTTATTATTTCTTCATATATTTATTTTTCTTTTCAATGTTTGTATCCTTTGAAGTATGAAGAAAAGCATTGGTAGTGCACTACTTTCATAAAGCCACAGGTTTTTTGAATAGTTTTCTCATATGATGATGATGATTATGTTGAGATGAAATGAAAGGACCACTAAAAATTGATAGCATGATTAGTTCTTTCATTGGTTTTTAATTCTTCTGTATTGGTGATGCCTTCAAGACCTTAAAAAAAGGCAGACAACTTTCTTTTCCTTTGAATATGATGTTTTATAAGGGCTTTTTTATTTCCTCCTTTGAATGTAAATGAGAGATATATAGAGGCATGTTGTGGCAAGCATCACAGAAAAGAAATAAAAATACAAATGAGTAATCTCCTGCTTGATTTCTTCAGATACTAGGTAGAGTGATGTGGATTGGTCTGTTGGTCAGTTTGCTTCTTCAATTGCAGAATTTTATATGTTTATACAGTGGAGAGTTAAGAAAATGGAATCTCGTAGTCCAAAATCTAAGCTCAAGCAAAAACTTGATAGGATAAAGAAAAGGTTTAATTCTTATTGCTTACCTCGTAAAAAGAAAACCAAGAAGGAAGTTAGTAGAGAATGAGCATTAGAATCTTCATTTCAATTTATCTTTTGAGTTTCAGTTTCTATGATTATGTAGTTATAGCTCAAAGACCTAAAGCTATTAATGAACATGCATCGAAATAGACCTAGAAACATAGAAAAAGAGGCATCAACAGTAATATAAATATTGTCAAAACTAGGCATGAACTCTGACTCTAATTCTAAATATGTTACATGTATCAAATTGTTACATATAATACACAACAAAAGCTACATTTTATAAGGCAAATTTTTAACTTTGCATTAGAACGTATAATTGATAATTTAGAATCAAAATGTAGTTAATCAATTTTTGACTCGATAGAAGCTAAGTAGAAGGATGAAATCAACAAGCACCTCATCAATTCTAAGATTAAGCATCCAAGGTTAGCTTGGGTTTGGTGGTGGCGAAGCACAATCTCTTGTAAAAGTGACTTTTTTGTGGTGAGAACATGATACACAATTTGGTATATGATAATGTTATCTTCAAAATGTTATCTTCATAATGTTATTTTGGTGTAGTGATTATGATTATTTGCTTTTATTTACGAATGTGTAAATCATATGCATGAATTAAGTGTATAGGGTGTCCTTCCTATGCAAGTAATTCTCTCATTCAACTTAGAATACCCGTTTAAGAATTTATACATAAAGAGCTCACATTAACAATTTAGTTTATGATATTGCATGTAGCATTTTCATATCACTGGTTTGATTAGAAGATGCTGCAAGTGATATCTATACATAGATTGTTGACAGGAAGTTATGATACGTGTAAATTCTTGAATTATCCAAGTTTGATAGTTTGGGAACCTGTAATATTTGATTGTTTGGCTACAAAATCATTGGTTATTTAGAGCAAATATTCGTTAAGATGTCCTTAATGTTCTCTAGGTATGGTTTTGAAGATGATAATCATTCCTATGACTCATCATCAAAACTCATGCTTGGAGAACTATGGGGAAATGCTGTCGAAATTTTTTCCTAAATATACAATGATGTAGCCTAAATAATTAAATATAATAGGAATCCTGAATTGGTTTAGGATCACCAACCTTTGTAAAAAGGGAATAGGTCATACCATTTTATGACATATGTGTATGGAATATGTTTTCCAAATTTTATTAGTATTTAGTTACTAAATTATATTCATGTCTCTTAGAAGTACTTGTATAATAATTATATGTATAATAGCTTATCATGTTTCTTTAAAATACCATATTAGATACTTATTTAGGAAGTGGATGTTGGGTTTGTATTGACTCTGTAAAATACTTAAGTGTAAAATATGCAATTCTTAGAAAAACCATTGTTGTTTTTGCTATGCAGTAATGGGGACTAATCGAGATTGGATGTATAAGAGATTGGATGATAATTATCTCAGTGAGGAGTTTATGGAAAAAGTAGATGAATTTGTTAAGGTTGCAAGTGATGAAGAGCATTTTAAGAAATATGAAAAGCTAAAGTGTCCCTATGATAAGTGTTAGAATGTGTCATATTTAGATGAGGATACTATGAAATTACACATTTATAAGAATGCGTTTCATCCTAATTATTACCAATGGACTTATCATGGTGAACTAAACATGGGGTTAGGAGTTAAAAGTGGGATGTGTACTTCAAGCAGGACTTAAGATAACTCTATAAGGGATATGTTTATGGATGCATTTGGTCCCATGTCTTCAAATTGGGTGGAAGAGGGGTCGAGCAATGTTGAAAAAGATCCAAATCCTGAAATGAAAGCTTTCTTTGATATGATACAAGCAGCTAAGGAGCCATTGTATGATGGGTGTCAATCATCCATTTTATCGATCATTGCAAGGCTAATAAATCTTAAATGTGACTATAACATTCCACATAGGGCAATTCATGATTTTGCCTCATTACTTAAGGATATTTTTCCTGACGATAATAAGATGACTGAGACATTTTATGCTACCAAAAAGATACTTACTGGTTTAGAAATATCACATGAAAGAATAGATATGTGCCCTAAAGTGTGTATGCTATTTTGGAAGGATGCTGCACATTTGGACAAATGTGAAGTATGTCGTGCACAATGGTATTATAACAAGACATTAAAAGGTAAGCTTACTGTGAAGAAGCAGATGATATATTTCCCCCTTACTCTAAGATTACAAAGACTTTATGCTACGAATGATGTATCAAGGGAAATGAGGTGACATTCGGAAAATCATCGTATTAATGGCACTCTTGCACATCCGTGTGATGGAGAGGCATGGAAACATTTTCAAACTACTTTTTTAGAGTTTGCCTCTGAGCCTCACAATGTTCGACTTGAATTGTGTACAGATGGTTTCTCACCATTTGGTTAATTTGGGCAAACCTATTCTTGTTGGCCAGTCATTCTTATACCATGTAATTTACCACCTTGGTTGTGCATGAAGAGGCCATACATGTTCTTGAGTATACTTATTCCTAGACCAAAATCTCCTAAAGGGAACTTTGATATCTACCTATGACCTCTTATTGAGGAGTTAAAGCAATTGTGGTTCATTAGAGTATGAACATATGATATGTCTAGGAAGCAAAACTTTATAATGAAGGCAACAGTCGTTTGGACTGTAAGTGACTTCCTAGCTTATGGCATGTTATATGGATGGATGACTGCTGGCAGATTGTCATGTCCTTACTGTGTGGATCACACGACGTCATTTAGGCTAAAGCATGGTAAAAAACACTCGTAGTTTGATTGTTATCGTCAATTTTTACGGATGAACATGTGTTTAGAAAGAATAAAAGTGCCTTTTATAGGAACAGAGTTGAACATTCTGAACCTCCATCAAGGCTGAATGGACATCAAGTGTGCGACTGTATCTCAAGAATATCCAAAACTACTGATCATCCTGGAAAAAGCAGCATGTATGGAATTTCTCACAATTGGACGAAACAGAGCATATTTTGGGAACTTCCTTACTGAAGACACTTATTGATTCGAGACAATTTAGACATCATGCATATAGAAAAGAATGTGTGTGAACAAATACTCCACACAATTATGGATGTGGAGGGCAAAACAAAAGATGATGTCAATGCAAGGAGAGATTTAGTTGAGCATTGTAAGTGTAGAAAGTTACATGTGTAAACAACTAAGGTGGTTGGAGGGGAAAGAGTGACAATGCCAACTGCCCCATTTGTCCTTAACAAGGAACAAAAGAAAGCCTTGTGTGAATGGACACAAAACTTAAAGTTCCCAGATGGCTATACATCTAATCTGAGTAGGTACGTAGATATAAACTACATGGGATGAAAAGCCATGATTATCACATTTTTATGGGGAGATTATTGCCAATTGCATTGAGGGAGTTACTTCCAATAAATATATGGAAGGCACTTACTGAGCTTAACCAATTTTTCAGGGATTTAAGCTCTGCACAATTTCATATTGATGACATGGTTCGTTTAGAGAAAACTATCCCTGAAATTCTATGCAAATTGGAGAAGTTGTTCCCTCCTGCTTTCTTCAACGTTATGGAGCACCTTCCAGTTCACTTGCCTTACCAAGCTAGAGTTAGTGGACCAGTTCAATATACATGGATGTACTCATCTGAAAGGTAAGTCAAATGCAATGATGTCATTGTCTTCGACATTATTTGTATGTTAAATTTTAATTATGCTAATGGTAATCTGGGTTCCTTTATTACCTGAAAAAAAAAGGTGGGCAATAAAGCTCGAGTGGCACCCTCTATTTGCAATGCATATCTCACAGAGGAAGTATCAAATTTTCTTGCTCATTATTTTGGAAGCAATATTGACACGAAAGCTAGAGATTTGGGTTGAAATGCTAGGATTGGTGTAGATGAAGAGGTTAATCCTAATTTGCCTTCTATATTTTCTGAAAATGTTGGATATGCAACATCCAAGGGAGTGTTTAAGTATTTGGACGATCAAGATTATGATGTTGCCCATTAATATGTCTTATCCAACTATGAGTTGTTAAGAGAATATAAACGGTATGATTTCTGTTCTTAATATTGCTTAGCACTATATGAGTTATCGTTAGTAGATAATTTTCTAGAGTCATATCAAGTTTTGTTCAATTTAATAAGATTTTTGAGTAAGAAATGTTGAGATCGCATCCAAATATTCACCTTGAAGATGTTTGGAATAAGTTTGCAGCTCGATTTCCCGATTGGTTCAAACACTATGTAAGACATTTGTAGAAATAGATATCATAATTTAAATTAAATATCATAGTTGACAATTTATGTAACAAATGACTCATATTCATAGGTATTGAGCTCCAACATCACTGATGATATAGTTGAGGCTCTTGCAATGGGTCCTAAGAAAGAAGTGTGCAGATGGAAGAACTATTACATTAATAACTTCAATTTTCATACTTACATATATGGAAAGGACAAGTGTACTATGAAGTACGGAGTGTGCATTAGAAGTGTCGATGGAGTTGAATACTACGACATCCTATAAGAAGTCATTGAGGTCACTTATGTCGGGACAAAAGGATGTTACAAAAATATATTGTTTAAATATGATTGGTTTGACTCAAGTAAAGGTCTGAACGTCCATGAATAGTACAAACTTGTTGAGATCAATCATACAAAAAAATATCCTAAGCATGATCCACTTGTGTTGGCTAGCCAAGTTCAGCAAGTATACTTCACACCTTATCTGAGTACGAAAAATGATAAAAAAGTATGGTGGGCTGTGTTTAAAGTTAAGCCAAGATCAACCATTGATGCCTGTGTAGAAGACATTGCTTTTCAATAGGATGTGAATGACAATCCACCAACTCTATCAAAAGTAGACTTGGAAGAATAGGGAGGGGAGTATGAAGGATTTATTGAAGAGGTAGATGGTGATGGGGTTGAGGTTGATCCAGAAGAAGGTGATTGTGATCCAGATGAAGATGAAATAGAAGATGAAGTGGAGGACGTAGAGGAAGATGAAGATCAATATCAATATGAAGATGAAGATAAAGATGACAATGCAGATGATGAGTTAGATGAATGACAAAACAAACTAGTTTTTGATGATGTGTTTATTTTGTAGAAGATTATGACTAATTGATGATTTAATTAGTTTTGCTGCTCGTATGTTTCCCTTTGTTATATTATATGTAAGTTTGGATATTTGTCAAAACAGCTATATATATTTCAATGGCAAGTTCACTAGTATTTATTATAATATTTTTCGTTATATAACTTCTTGTGTGCTAATAGTTTTCCAAATGGCATCTAATTCACAATTGGAATCTACTTCAATGTTTGGTCGAGATAGACAATAAGGTACAAGTGCTACAGATGTTGAGGGTGGTTACAACCATAATGCATTGATGAATTCTGCTAAGAATCAGTCCACAATAGAAATGGTTGTCTTATCCCATAGCCCTTCTGATGGAACAAGTAACTTAAGTGTTCCACAGATTCTTTCTCCTGAAGGTCCTTCGTTATTATAATCAAAATTTTCTTCTCATGTTCAAGAATTGCACTGTCTTGCTTTTTAAGTTTGGCTAAGTAGTTTTGAAGTGGTTTATTTGCATTTGTTTGCTTGTGTTTTTTTAACCACACAAGCATTCCTTTTCTAGCAGCAAAAGAAACTAAGTGGTTTTAAAGTGTTTATCTAAACGTTTCATTTCTCTTTTTTGTTTTTGTTTGGTATCTATTGCATTCGTGAATAACATTTGTTACTTTAAATTATTTAAGTTTACCTTATTTTAATAGGTTTGATCCCGTCAAGTCACTAGAAGTATCAAAAGCTACTACAGAGCTCCTTATACATGTTGGAGGGAGACCCCAGACCATGTGAAATTCTATGCATTTTAGGTTGCATTTCACTTTTTTGGTTTAGATGCGTTTGTCCTTTTCCTTGCTATTGCTTGTGTCAGTTGTTTGCATACGTGAGAACATTCTTGAATGGGTGCAAAATATGAGAAGATGTGTCATAAAGTGCGTAATTTCACTTGTATATCAAATTTAATTGATCAGATGATTACTACTGTACAAATCCATGGTGTCTTGACTGACAAATGAAAGCCTCATTTGATTTGTGAACACTGTAAGGAGCCTATTTTTCTTAGAGCTCAGTTTTACGCTACTACTTCAGTGGAACTGGAAGTCAATTTTTATTCTCGGAAAAACTGTAGCATGCTTGTTACATTCACTATTATACTCTGGCCAATTGATCAGATGCCAATTTGCTACTCAATGAATATATGCTATATTTATCTTGCTTTGAAAATTGAACTTGCCTATTTGTATGACTAGTTCTTTCTTCATTGTTCTGATGGATTTGACTCTTTCCATGAGTATATTTTTTCTTTTATAGTTGATTATTGAGGCCAGTGGCATAGCCCTTAGTGGACAAAGGTGATGACAGCAGCCTCCCCTCATGTCTGAGCACTATTTTTTGACCAGTTCTTCCTTCATTGTTTGTACGACCATCTCTACACAGAATTTGTGGTCTTGACCCCATTTTTGGATGTCCAGTGGAGTAACTGCCGTGCTCTTGACCCTAGGTGCTTAGTAACTGGTGCATTTGATTGAAATTTATTACTATTGAATATTTGGTATACAAAAGACGAAGCAAGTTAATTTATTTACAAAATTTCTGCATTCATAATTTCAGGACAAGTATCAAACACTTAAGGCTGTAAAACAAGTGCCCGCGTCCTAGGAAGATGATGGCCTTTTCCTTGAGGCAACTGGGGGATGGATTGAAAAGGGCACTATTTATGGATTAGGCAATGTTGCAGAATATTTCTACAAGAGGCCTACTGCTGGGATCTGTTCTATAAAACCTTCATACACCCCTTCTATCGGCTCGCAGCTCCAAAATGAGCTAGGTTCGACAAAGGCCGAGTTGAACTCCACGAAAAATGAACTACAACAGCAGCGTCAGTCTGTGGAGAACCAACAACGAATGATGGTGGAGCAACGCCACCAACTAGAGAAGCAACAAAAGATGATGGAGGAGCAAAGACAAATGCTACTAGCCATGTAAGCCCAAATGAAGCTCATGTCATAATTGCAAGAGTCGTCAATTTGATGTACTCATCCGTGAGTTCTTCACAGCACAGACTGCACATTACACAGCACAGGCTGCACATTACAGTTGCACATCAATCATGCTTTTGGATTCTGGAAATGCACATATATACCAAATAGGTGCTGGTTAAAGCTAGCTAGACTTTGGGGTTTGTAAACATCACTGTGTAGAAAAGGCTATACTATGATCATTTATGCTTTAATTGTAAATGTTTGAGCATATGTGGTGCTCTCGTTGTGGTCTGAAATGCAAGCAGGTGCTGAGCTTAATTGGTGTATGCCTAGATGGCAATGACCAAATGAAAATATAGAAACTAAGTGGGCAAATTCTCAGTACAACCCAAACAAACTGAATGGGCAAACTGAAAATATTGAAATGTAAGCAGGTGTTCAAGCCAAAATTAAAGCTTTAATTTGATTGCAATCCTCAATACAACACAACCAAATATCAACTCAATGGGCAAAGTCAGTTTCAATATTCTGAAACTAAATAGCGAATGCAGTTTTAGTATTCTAAAACTAAATGGCCAACTTCGGTTTCAATATTCTGAAACTGAATGGCCAAATTCGGTTTCAAGATTTTGAAACTGATTAGGGAAATTTAGTTTCAAAATTTTGAAACCGATAAATTTTTGGAATCAGAATTTGTTTTCGAAATTTTGAAACTGAACCCCATAATGGTTTTAATTTTTGAAACCAATAAAAATTCGGTATCAAAACTATTTAGAGACTGCTACTCCAGAAACTGATGCAATTCGGTTTCGATTCAGTTTTAAAAAGCGCTTTGAAACCAATTTTTTAGATTTTGAAATCGAATTTTTCAGTTTCTAAACGCGGGTTATTTTGTAGTGTTCAAAAGATGACAACATGAACAGTCATAGGACAGCTACTGCTAATAAGGCATGTATTATCCTATATGCATTGATGACTTTTTCCTCTCATCCTATTTCTTGCTCTTGCATCCTACAGGTTGGATCTTGGATTTTAGATTCTAGTGTGAGTGATCATTTGACTTTGATGATAATGCCTTAGATGATCTAAAGCTGGTTAATTGTCCTCTAATAGTATCCTTGCTAAATAATTTTTTGGTTCATGTTGCCCACTATGGCAAGTCAAGATTGAGTAACACCATTGAACTTGATTATGTTCTACTGGTTCTTAACTTCCAATGTAATCTCTTATCCATTAGGAATTTAGCTAAATAATTGGACTGCAAAAGTTATTTTCTCAGAGGATACAAAAGTATAATAGGGCCTGTTTTTGAAGAGGCTAGTGGTTGTTGGTAAAGAGATTTTTGGAATATATACCCTAGACAAAAGGCTAATAAAGGACATGAAGCTTATAGAAACATAAAAATGAGTTTCCTCTAAACGTAGTTTATATATTTGTTGTAATAACGCCTCAAAATACTAAATTATGATGCGTGTTTGGCATAAGATGTTGAGACATATAACTCTTTTTAAGATGAAACTTTTGCACATAGATTCAATTTTCAATGTAAGTTGTGACATGTCTTGTGATGTTTGTCCAAGAGCAAAACAATAAAGATTGTTATTTTCTTCTAGTGCTACATCTAGGCATGGGCGATGGACTACGTCAGGTTGGGCTATGGTCGACCCATTTATGAAGTGGGAAGGGTTGAATCATGGTCGGCCCATTAATGATTTGGGTTGGGTTGGGCCTTTTATATAGAGAAATAAGTTCGGCCGGGTCGCATCGGCCCATTAACGACTCGCTTTTAGCACGTACTAAAATCGAACAAACTTGCACAAAAAAACTATGCATAATAATTATTGTTATGTATAAAGTGTTGGTAATAAATTTAACTAATTGTAGCATGTAAGTTAGTATGGAATGGGTTATTAAATGGGCCATTAATGGGCCGACCCGGTCTAGCCCCTTAATATGCTTTAATGGGCTGGCCCATTATTGACCCAACCCATTATTGATTCGACCCTTTATTAACCCTATTTTAAATGGGTCGATCCATTTGACCAATGGGTACCCGACTCGTTGCCCACCCCTAACTATGTCTACTATTACTCATTTTAAACTAGTGTATGTTAACACTTAAGGCCATATCACACTAGAGCACACACAGGCCACATGTTTTTCTTGTCAATAGTAGATGAGTTCACCGGAGCTACTTGGTCTCATTCGATGCTCGCCAAACATAAGGCCTTAGGCTTGATCAAGTCTTTTGTTCACATAGCTCAGACATAGTTTGCTATAGTTGTCAAGATCATCAGGTCTGATAATACACTAGAATTAAGTACTAACAATGCAACTTTAGATTTCTTTGTTTAATCAAGAATCATTCATCAAACAAGTTGTATTCAAACTCCTTAGTAGGATAGAGTTGTGGAAAGGAAACATAAGCATCTACTTGACGTTTCAAGAGGCCTTTTAATTCAGTTTTGCCACTTAAGTTTTGGAAAGAATGTGTATTGACAGTCATATATCTTATCAATAGGATACCAACTCCTTTACTTCACGACAAGACTCCTTTTGAATTGCTCTATGGAAAGCCTTTTTCCTATGGCCATTCAACGGTCTTTCATTGTTTTTGCTATATGACAACCTGCAAGCAAGGCAAGGATAAATTCCAGTCAAGGGTTATACCATGTGTGTTTTTAGGGTTCTTGATAGAAAAAGGCTTATAAACTCATGATTATCACAACTCACAAGTTCTATGCATCCACGGATGTTATTTTTTATGAATGCATTTTTCCTTTTTTCACTACCTATCAGTAGCATATGTCATTCTCTCTGAGTTTAGAAGTTACCAACGATCATAACACATATTTATTACAACCTCATTATATCGCCCTATCTACTTAAGAAGTCCCTCCTTGCTAATCTCAAGATCATGCCCCAAATCTTAGAAGATTACTCAGGTCACATGAGCTACCTTCATATTTGAAAGATTAAGTGCATTGTACCTATAGTTTCCACATTAGATTCATATTGTTTTAGCACTCTCACCAATATTAGCTTTGCACCACCTGTTGTGCTTGTGCACAGTTTGTCTTCATAATAGCTAGTAATTCCTTGAAGTGAGACTATATAGCTTCAAAACTATGGTCAAATTGCCTCTTATCCTAGTTAGCAACATCCCCTACAAAAGGAGTTACAAGCTCTCAATGATATGTAAACTTGGGACATAGTTTCCCTTCCCCAAGGAAAGGAACCTATAGCATGCAAAGGAGTTTACAAAGCTAAGCACAAAGCAAATAGAAATATCGAAACGTTCAAAGCCAGGATTCAGTCAAAAAGAAGGCGTTGATTATATTAAAGCCTTTTCTCTTAAAGTCATGATTATGGCTATTAGAGTCCTTGTGACTTTTGCTAGTAAGAAATGTTGATATCTACGTCAATTGGATGTAAACATTACCTTTCTTCATGGAGATTTACATGAAGAAATATATATGTGAAAATATCCCCTAGTGTCCACATAGAGATTCCCAATGTTGTTTGTAGATTAAGAAAATCTCTTTTTAGCCTTAAACAAGCGCCTAGGCAGTGATATGCAAAGCTGAATGAAGTCTTGCACAACACAGGTTATCAACATTCATAAAATAACTACTCTATCTTTTGTAAAAAGGACAAAGATTCAATGACATTTCCTGCAGTTCATGTTAATGCCATTCGTTTGACTAGTGATGATGAGGTTGAGATAGCCTCTGAAACTTGTAAGATTGAAGGTTTGGGTTTTGCTCATGAATTTGTTAGGATAGAAATACTTCAATTGGATCAAGGTCTAAGACAAAGAAAGTTTATCTTATACTTATTGAAGGAATCTGATTGCTTATAGGGAAGTCATGTAACTTATCCTCTGGAATGCAATGCCAAGTTACGTCCACACCAAGGCAATTTATTAGATGATCCAACTTTGTATACGAAACTGGTGAGAAAACTCAATGTCAATTCTTAGCACATTAGGCCTGGGATTACCTTCTCAATTCAACATCTAAGCCAAATTTTTACAAGTTCCCTAAAAACAACATTTTTAGGCAACATTACATTTTCTGAGATACCTTAAAGGAACATTTTCTCTTGGTATTCTCCTCAACAAGCCTAACTTTGATATGTTTGCCTACTTTGATGCAAATTGAGCTGCATGTCCGTATAGTAGAAAATCTATTATTGGCTTTATTGTATTCTTTAAAGGAGTACGGATTTCCTAGAAATCAAAGAAACAAACTATAATGTCTCTTTCTTTAGCATATATTGAGTATAAAAGTTTGAGCAAAGATGTGGCTAAATTGGCTTGGATGAACAGGCTTCTACATGAGCTTACAGTTACCTCCATTGTCCCCATACCTATCAAGTGTGATAACTAGGCAGATGTACATTGCCAAGAATCCTGTTTTCCTGAGAGAACTAGACACATATTGATAGACTGATATTTTATGTGACAAAAACATAGGGAAGGTCTCATCAGCCTTAGTTATGTACCTTACTAAAGCACAACTTGCTAATATCCTCACTAAACCACTTCCTTGGTTTATCACATTACTCAATTTTGTCCAAATTGAGGATTGTTTCACCCTCCAATTTGAAGGGGAATCATTAACATTTCGGTACCTCCAACTTTGGTGTCTGAATTATTAGGTCCATAAAATAGGAAAATGAACTTTTTGGTCCCTCCAGGTTTGAGGGAAGTGATTTTGTGGTTCTTTTTATTATTATTTTGGCTTGAAACTTTTAGAAATTTTGAACTTTTTATTATATTTTCTGTGATTATAGACCCACCATACTTAGCAAAATAATAAAGCTTAATTAGACAAGTTTGACCGTTACCTAAATTTAGTCGGCACTGAACCCTGACGTTCCTCTAGCTTCTAGTGTACAGAGATTGCTAATCTCAACCACACCTTCCTTAAATCAGACATAATACAGATCTGTTTTTTTTTCTACCATAGACTGTTGTCACTAATCAAGTTTTATAATTTAAAAAATAGTGAGACTTTAATCAATAAATTATAATGTTTAAGACATAAGGTTCAATTGAATAACGTTTCTTACTAGGAAACTTCTTTTATTGAAAGTTTGAAAGTGGAAATATTACAATGAAAAAATTAAAGAAGGACTTAAGCTGCTAAGATCATCAGGGATGCTTGCTCATAGAGAAATGGAAAATCCAATTTCTCTTTTGCTTAAGTATGATTAAATAACTACGCCCCTTCTCAACATTAAGTCTATCCTTTTATAGAGAAGATGGACTACATATGATGCCCTAATCGCTACAGTAGACAATGATATTTTCACATGTCTATAGTTGCCCTCACATGGCTACAGTAGACTACATTATTTTACTAACTTGATACTTAACCAAATAGTATAATAATGGTGCAATAGCTTTTTAGAGCCCTTAAAGCTGACAAAACTTATCATCCATATTGTGATTCTACATGCCTTCATCTCCAATAAAGTTTTTCAGTCCATCATTATCCAGATAATCATCAAAATTTTCATCAACTTGAAGATGCTATGGATCCCATCTTTCAAATAATTCAGGAAGATATTTCTTTCCTTTTTTTGATAAGAATTTTTCAGCTCCAACATCAAAGAGATAATCAAAGACATCTTCTAAAGTAGCTCCTTTTACCTTCATATATTTGCTGAGATCATTATGATAAATGAAAGTAGTGTTCTTGTAATGCATTAGTGTTTTTCTTTGTTCAATTAATGCCCATATGTGATAATACATATTGTAAAAATTAATAGATCTTGCTAAAGTAGGATCACTAACCACTTCTTATCGTTCTAGAAACGATTCTTGTTGTTGATTATTGGGATTGTCTAAACCAACTAATTGAACAAGATAATGGATTAGTTTGCTTTTCCAGTTTCATAACCAATTACCGCGCAATCTACCTCGACATATAGGCTTGTATTGTACGAAATTTTTGTTGGACCGTCGGGAGATGTGAGAATTCAATTGATCCTTTTAAACATGCATTGTTGAAACTTGATTAGTCTTAAGAAGCATGGGAACATTGGATTTGGGATTTCCATGAGGAAAGCTACTATTCCATATTCTCAGGCTTTCATGATGGGGTCATCTGGAGAGATTGAATTTGCTAAAAATCTAACATCACCGACTCTAGATCTGTCCTTAAAAACAATTAGTACTCCATGACTCCCAGATATCATAAGAATAATTATGATAGTAATCGATGTGGGCTCCATACCAGCCGTTAAATCATTTTTCTTGAACACGAGAATTTATTTTTTATTGAATATCATTAGGAGACCTTAGGAAATTCATTTCTAACTTTAGAAAGCTGAATCTTTGTACTATTAGATAGGTTGAAGACTGCAGACCAAAGCACTATCTACTTTTTGTATGGAATTTCAAAATATCCATAAGGGTTCTACTATAAAGAGAAAACCGTTCTATCAGTAATGACATTTCTTTTTGGATTTTCTCCTTTTCCAACAGGAGTTCTACTCTAATGATCACCATTGGTGAGTTATCGAGTTCAACTATCTGCAGAGAATTTTTCAATTCCTGTATATGTTGAATAAAGAAGATAAACTGGCTACGCCATACTTTTTTTTAATGACAGAACCAAATATTATTTTGTAATCAGTTCGAATAAAAAAAGAGTTTGGGGCTAAAAAGATTAACTTTTGGATTCCCCTCATGACTACAAGGATTTCTTTTTCTATCATGAAGTTGTTGCATTCAGCTTTATTAAAACTTTCATTGCAATATTTATAGAGTTTTTCTCCTTCTTTGATTTTGAGTACTACACTCTAGTGCTCATTTTTGGCGTCTGTCTCAAGAATTAAATCATCTCCTTCATTAAGAAAACTAAGAACGGGAAAATTTTACACATCTTTTTTAAGTTCTGAACAATCTTTGAATCATTAGGGGTCCGTGCCCAATTTACTTCTTTCTTAAGTTTTTGTTGCAATTATTTTCTCAATTTAGCTAGATCTTTAATGAAGTCTGAAGCATAGGTAAGACATCCAAGAAACCTTTCTAATTGCTTCCTATCTTCAATCTTTTCAGTTAAATTTCTATTTTTTCTAGAATATGTTCTTGTAGGATAATTTGTCCAACTTTTATCTCTTGACCTAAACACTCGATTTCTTGTTCAGTATAAATGCATTTGTTCTTACCAAGAATAATACCACGATCAATGCATCTTTGGGTGACAGCTAAGGTATCATCTTTGTGCTATTCTATGGTTTTGGAAAAGATAAGGATATCGTCGATGTAAACTAGATAGTAGTGATTAAGGTCCTTGAAGATTTTATCCATTCTCCATTGAAATATTTGGGGCGTATTTTTAAGGCCAAATGGCATTACTATCTATTCATAATGTCCTTGAGAGGCACTAAAAGCAGCTAGAGAAATGCTTTCTGCATTTATTTTTATCTACCAATATCCGCTTTTGCAATCCAGTTTTGAGAACCAAGAGGCTCTTTGAATCCATTAAACAAACTATTTTGTTAGAAATATAATAACTATCAAAGGAAGTATTATCGTTAACCTTTTTACAATTGATTACCATCCTAGCTTTTCCTTCTTTCTTTTCTGCATGATTTCTTACCATAAAAGCGGGGCTGGTATGAGGACTCTTACTATTTCTGATTAATCCTTTATCCAAAAGCTCTTTGATTTAATTATCAAATTCTTGGATATCCTTGTGTATATACACCATTTATTTAACTCGAATAACAGTGTTAGGATTTAACAAAGTGATTTTTTACAAAGATCTTATCTTTATCCCAAAATTTAAGAGGATTGTTATGGTAGAGTTTTTTGCATAATTGCTTTCATTATTCTGCAATCTGCTCTTTAATGTATAACTCAAGTAGTGAGATTGTTAGTTCTATCTCACGTTGTGTAGCTATTATTTTCTCACCACACTAGTTGCGTGTAAACTCAATTTTTTGATGAGTGTAAACTTTACTTAATTTATCAGTGGTAACTGAGTGACCATTTATTGTGAATATTATTCATTGGTCATACTATTTGTATCATTTTCATTAAGCACTTACTTAGCTATCGAAGATCCTTTTCTCCATTTTGATCTTGCACTTATGCTCTTAATAATTGAGATTTAATGGTTATTTTACCTTTCGCATCAATTTTATTACATTTTTTTTATTGATTTTGTGGGATTGATAAAGCTAGATATTCAAGACCTACTCCTATGGATTGGATTTTTTCCTTTGAATTTTTGCATTGGCGTAGGACTTTCAAATTTTTCTACCCTATCATTGTTTCTTAGTCATTGGATCTATTGTATTATCTAGGTTGTAGATTACTTTCCAAAATATCCGTAATGAGTATCCTTCTCTTTTCATGTCCATCCCAACTGTTTGTATCTTAAGGGATATGAAGTTTTTTGCAAATTCATATTTTAGGCTTACAAAATATATATCTAGGTTGGCAATTAAACCTTATTGATCCATTGCATAAATTGGTCTTAATCCCTGTAATAATTTGATTATTAAATTTGGTATGCTTGATATCACAAAGTAAAGTATAAAGATCAATATCTTTGTTATAATACTATAAAGAAGTAACCTGCACTTGGACACTTCCAAGATGGATATATCTATACTTTCTATCTTTGTTATGCTTAAGGATATTTTCTCAATTAATGAGATTAACTTCTCCCACATCATATTCACAGTATTTTATTTCTAGATCTTCTTCCATCATTTCACATGCATACTTACTCTTTGATTGAAATATGATTTTTTTTTTAAAAATATAGATAATGTCTTTCTGAATTATGAGAAGGACCCAATCTCACTTAACTTCCATCATATGGCTGGTTTTCTTCATAATAAATTTCTTCATATTCATCCTCAAGTACAATTTCGATAATTTCCTTGTTGTTTTTCAGGAATGGATCAAGTGCTTCTTCCTCACTAAGCTCAAAATAATCGAGACTACCTAATATTTATGTTTCTATAAGCTTGTTATAATATTTTTCCTACTTCTCTGCATGTCTAACACTTACGGTTGTTTTTCCTGGCAGACAATAGATGGCTTTTCTAAATGAATTTCATTTTTTAGGGCATAGTTTGTTATAATATTTTCTTTTGTATTTCTCTCTCCCTTGCTTGTTAAAGCTCTTTTTCTCATAGATTTTTTTTTTCTTCTTCTCTCATGTTCCTTTCTCCATTGGTGACGATTATGCCACCATGCTTGAAATTATTTCTTCATTTTCTTTTGTTTTTGAGGATGAAGACATCTTCTTTTTCAAGTCATGTAATGTACTTTTAATTGATTATAGAATTGATTGGGTGTGGTAATTTGTCATAAAATATACCAAGATTAGTTGCATCATGCCCAATTTTATAATAATAATAACTAAATTCAACAATATAATTCTTCAGATATTTTATATCCTACAACTCTATGTTATTAACCTTTCTTTGTCATTCTCTAACTTTTTCTTCAAAATCAAGTTTAACTCCAATAATTCAGTTTTAATTTCCTTACATAAATTTTTGAACATTGTAGCAGGTGTTTTCATCATTCTTATTGTATTTTTACCTTCCTTATTTAATAAATCATACTAGTCAGCTACAGTACAAGAATAACTATGCTCGATATAATTTAAGAAATTTCATGCAGTTCATGTAGTATTTAAATTCAAGATACTATTCATTCCTCTTTTCCAATGTTCAATTATTTCTTTCCTATTACGAGCTCCATCCAAATTTAATATGTATTCTGTTTGAC
The DNA here is from genome assembly GCA_029747015.1 of Carnegiea gigantea. Taxonomy (NCBI): domain Eukaryota; kingdom Viridiplantae; phylum Streptophyta; class Magnoliopsida; order Caryophyllales; family Cactaceae; genus Carnegiea; species Carnegiea gigantea. The sequence continues at coordinate 715,687 of JAKOGI010000108.1, read as the reverse complement.
TAATTGGGGTAAAGTCAATCTTTTCAAAGGTCATGATTTTTCTTAGGATAAATCCAAAGGAAAAATTAGCTGTACGTCATGTTGGAACGTATTTAGGTCTCATAAAATGGTTATTTCTTCTAGAAGGTTCACCAAATTCTTTAGGTTTAGGAGTAATATTGTTACCTAAATTGAACTTGATTTTGTCTATGTTGAGTTTTTCTCTAATCTCATTGATTTCATTGTTGAATGCCATTTTACTTTTTTTTTTTATCTAGCTTCCTCTAAATTTATTCTAAAAGAACGACGTTGAGATCATTTAGTTTAATTAGGTTCATTTGCTAATATATTTCTTCTTTTAATTGGATGTTATTTATCTCTTTGTTGTCATCAGATAATACATCTTGTTTTAAGTTATTGCACCCATATTATTTTTTTTTTGGGGGTCTTGTTCTTTATCAAACATATTATGTAATTCCTCAAGATTATACTGCTTATACTCCATCTTCTTCTTTTTTCTCTGCCTTTTCAGATGTTTTTTCGGTTGATTTTTCTCCTGCTTATTTTTGAGTTTTTATATCATCTAAAGAAAATTGATTTTTGTTTGTTAGGTTTTGGAAATGATATTTATGCTAAAATGAAGTACTAATACTTAAATTACAGACAATTAAATCTAAAGGAAATTGATTTTTCAGTAAGTCTAATCTCATTAATTAAAGAAAAGTAAATTACAGACAATTACTTTTTAAACTTCTTAACTTTAGTCTTAATTTTTGCTAATTGGGCTTTTAACTTAAAAATTATATCAGTGATATAGTTTAATTGCAGTGCTACTAAAATAGTTCCTTCTGGTGAGTGCACAACACATGAATGACTAAGAGCAAGACAAGTAGATGACGATTCAAGCATTAAACACAGTAATTACCTTAATTAAATAATAATTATCTTAATTATTTTTGATCACGTGACTCTGATACCAGATTAAAGAGCATTTCGAGTAGTGCTAGTGAGAGTAATATTACATGCACAAAATTAAAATTCTTGAAAGTAAGTTTTTAAGAATTGGGGTTAAATTTGCAAATATGAAACGTTTTGATAATTATATAAAAAGTTCAATAGTGATTTGTCCACCAAAAGTTTATTGCACAATTATTTAGTGGTCCTAAAAGTTCAATTTTTAAAAAGCTGGTTCTACAAATTAATACACTAAAGTTTGATGATCCCAAATGTAAATATTTCAAATGTTAGCACTGATAAAATCAGTTAGGCTATACAAGCTGTGAACATCTGTTCTGGAAGTCTCCATAATTTGTTATTCCTTTACAACAAATTTTTTTCTGGATCTTTGATGGAAAAGGTTGAGCTGAATTGTATGTATGTCTCTGTGTAATTTTGATGACCATAATGACGCTCTTTGCTCTAGGTTCTCTCGCTATTCATTTTCTTTTTACATGTTTTCAAATTTCTCTCTTTAAGAAACCTAAGTCCACATAAATATTTTCACTTTTTAAGTTTTTACTTTTAAATTTTTAACATCATTGAGGCCTGAGACCTCATTGTATTACCCAGGCACGATTCTCTGGGAAATTCTTGTATAGGAATATATGTATCTAGTATAGTACACACCCTGAAGTCGTGTAGTTGATGTACGCTTCAGATATTACAGTGTGTCTTTTTTTTACAATAGTGTATCTTTTCTATTATACAATGTATTTTTTCCTTCCTGCATTATATTCTTTGTTTCCTACCATGTATCTTTTCTTACCTATAGTATATCATTTTTTATCTACAGTGTACCTTTTGTTCCTTACAATATATCATTTTTAGTCGATTGGATAGGAGAATTATGAAAATACTTATTGAGTTAGGAGAAATGAAATAAAAATTTAACCTAATTATATAATATCCCTTATAAAAATATGTACCTAAATATGATACATATTATCTAGAAAAATTTGCACTTCAGTCCCCTGTGGTTTGGTGTATTAATTTTCGAACCTCACGAACTTTGAAAATAATTTCCGGAGCCTATGAGGTTTGGTGTAAATGATTTTTGGAGTCTTAATATTTATTACTAGGTCCCTAAAGGACTTTAAATGCAAATACTTCAAAGTTATTGGTTGTTTTGCAAAATTAAGATTATATTTATGTTTGGGTTTCTTATAATGACTTTAATGGTACTAGTTATCACAATCTACTACTTATATCATAAATATTATATTTTCTGTGATTAACGGCTCACCACGCTTAGCAAAAATAATTAAAATTTAATTAAAGAGTTTCAACTGTTACCTGAACTTAGTCGGCTTGGACTCCAACGTTCTTCTAGCTTCCGATTTACAAAGATTGCTAATCTCAACCACTCCTTCCTTATATCAGGTACAGTACAGATCCGTTTCGTTTCCTACCTCGGACCATAGTCATTAATCAAGTTTTTAATCTTTTTCAAGGATAGTGAGATTTTAATCAAGAAATTATAATATTTAAGATATAAGGTTCGATTGGATAACGTTCCCTATTGGGAGACTTCTTTTATTGAAAGATTGAAAGTGGAAAGCTTGAAGGGGGACTTAAGCTAAGATCATTAGAGATGCTTGTTCATAGAGAAATGGAGAAGCCCAATTTCCCGTTTGCTCAAGAATGCTCAAATGATCGTGTCCCTTCTCAACTCTCGATCTCTCTATTTATAGAGGGGATGGGGGTACATGGGATGCCCTAATGGCTACAGATGTTTCACATGGCTATAGTTGCCAACAGTAAACTGACGGCTACAGTACACACTTTATTTTACAGGCCGAATACTTGTCAAAATAGTACAATAATGGGGCAGCCTTTTCAGAACTTTTAATGATGACAAGACTAGTCATCATTATTGAGATTCTGCATATCCTTCATCTCCAATTATAGTTTTCAGACCATCATTATCTGAATAATCATCAAAATCTTCATTAATTTGGTTAAGATGCTCTAAATCATATTCTTTAAACAACTCAAGGAGATATTTCTTTTCTTCTTTTGATAAGAATTTTTCAGCTCTAATATCAAAGAGATAATCAAAAATATCTTCTGATTCTGCACCGTCCACTTTCATGTAATCATTGAATTTGTTACTATAGGTAAAAGTAGTGTTTCCACAATGCATTAATATTTTTCCTTTTTCAATAAATGCCCAACATTAATGATAAATGTTGAAAAACCCAATAACCCTTGCTAATGCAAGATCAGTAACTATATGTACCGGATCTCCATGAATCCAATTTTGTCGTTGATCATTGGGATCATTGCAATCAACAATTTGGACAAGATAATGAGCTGGCTTAACTTTTCTATTTTCATATTCAATCAGGGCATTATAAACCTCCAAAGTTAAGTACCTGCGAATTGAAATTTTTGTTGGTCCCTCACGAGATTTAAAAATCCAATGGAACCTTTTGAACATGTATTGTTGGAACTTAATTAAGGTTGAGAAAAATGGAAAATTAGGATCTAGAACTTCTGAGAAGTAAAGAATCATCCCATATTTTCAGGCTTTGAAGACAGGATCTCGGGGAGATATTGAATTAGCTGGGAAACAAATGTCACCTACTCCAGATCTATCGGGAAAATAGATCGTTGTACTCCAAGACTCTCAAATATCATAGGAATAATGATGATAAAAGTCGACACAAGCTGCATACCATTCCTTGAACCATTTTTCTTAGATATGAGAACTTATGTTTTCTTGGATATCATAAGGACACCGAAGGTATCTAATTTGTAACTCTAGAAGAGAAAATCTTTAGGCTATCAGATAGGTAGTAGAGAGTAGACCAAATCGTGATCTACTTTTTGTATGGAATTCCAGGTTATCAATAAGGACTTTACTAGAAGATGTAACCCGTTCTAGTAGAAGTAGCATTTCATTAAGGATCTCCTCCTTTTCTAACAAGAGGTCGGTGTTGATGATCATCATTGGCGAGTTCTCGAGTTAGACTGTCTGCCAGAGAGTTCTTCGATCCATGTATATGTTGAATAAAGAAGGAAAGCTGGTTAAGCCATAATTGCCAATGCGGGAGTCACCCTTGCGCTTGCATATTTGATAAATTCTTTTTTACAAAACCGAGTATTCCTTTGCCATCAGTTCGAATGAGAAAAGGTTTAGGGGCTAAAAAGATTAAGAATTTTTCAATTCCCCTTGTGACTGCAAGAATTTCTTTTTTCATCGTGGGATAGTTGCATTCTGCTTTATTAAAGCTTCCACTGTAATATTTGCAGAGTTTTTCTCTTTCTTTGATTTTGAGTACTGCAATCCAGTGCTCATTACTGGCATCTATCTCAAGAATTAAATCAGCTTCTTCGTTAGGCAAATTAAGAACAGGAAGATTTTTACACATCTTCTGAAAATTTTACACAATCTTTGTATTGTTAATAGTCTATGTCCAGTGAACATCTTTCTTGAGTTTTTGCTGTCATGGTTTTCTTAGTTTAGCTAAATCTTTAATGAAATCAGAAGCATAGGTAAGACACCCTAAAAACCTTTCTAATTGCTTCCTATCTTTAATTTTTTCAGGAAAATTTTCTATTTTTTCCAGAATATATTTTTGTAGAATAATTTGTGCAGCTTTTATTTCTAGACCTAAGAACTCGATTTCTTATTCAGCATAAATGCACTTGTTTTTTCCAAGTATAATACTGTGATCAATGCATCTTTGGGTGACAGTCAGAACATCATTTTTATGTTACTTTATGGTTTTAGAAAAGATAAGGATATCATCAATGTAAACTAGACAACAATGATTAAGGTCTTTGAAGATATTATCCATTCTTCTCTGGAATATTTGAGGTGTATTTTTAAGGCCAAATGACATTACTATCCATTCATAATGTCCTTGTGGGGCACTAAATACAGTTAAAGGAATAATTTTCTCTTCCATTTTTATCTACCAATAACCCCTCTTGTAATCCATTTTCGAGAATCAAGAGGCTCCTTGAATTCTGTTAAAAAGGACTGTTTTGTTAGGAATACAATAACCATCAAAGACAGTGTTATCATTAAGTTTTTTGTAATTGATTACCATTCTGGCTTTTCCTCTTTCTTCCTCAGCATGATTTCTTACCATGAAAGCGGGACTGGTGTGAGGACTCTTACTGTTTCTTATTAATCTTTTATCCAGAAGTTCTTTGATTTGTTTATTAAACTCTTGAATGTCGTGGTGGGTATACACCATTTGTTTAACTCGGATGATAGTGTTGGGATTTAATAAAGTGATTTTAGCAAATGTTTTGTCTTTATCCCAAAATTTCAGAGGATTATCATAATAGAGTTCTTTGCATAATTTTTCTTATTGTTCAATTATTTGTTCTTTAACAGGTAACTCAAGCAATGAGATTGTCAGTGCTACTTCACGTTGTGCAGGTATTACCTTCTCACCACGCTGGCTGCGTGTAAATTTAATTTTGTGATGAGTGTAAGCCTTACTTAATTTTTCAATAGGAACTGAGTGACCATTAATCGTAAATATTATTTGGTTTATAGTCTGGGTGCATGGAGAATATAATCTTTGAAAATTATTTCCAATAATCATATCATGAGAAGGTTGATCAGTAGCCCATAGAACTGGTATAATACATTGAACTCCTCCTAATTCTATGGTTAATCCTTCTATGGCTTCATTGTGGCTCATAACACTATTATCAGCTATTCTTACTTGTAAAGAATTTTTAACTTTTTTCCACATAAATTCAGGAAATAATGTTCTTTTTCCAAAGCATACAGAACAACCACTATCTATATAGGCACACAGTCTATATTTATTATATCTCTTTAAACATACCTTTATTGGGATATAGATGCTATTGATGTTTGTATTGGTAGCTTCATAGGATATTTCCATGGTCATATTTTCGACTAATTCATCCCCATAAATTGATTCACTAACAGTTCTAGTTTTGTATCCAATGAACTTTCTTTCCAAACTTGTTAATCGATCTAAACTAGGTCTTGCAGCTTCAAAACTCATTCTACTCATTTCACTAGTCATGCTAATTGTATCATCTTCCCTATGCTCTTCTTTAACGGATGAAGATCCTTCTCTCCAATCTGACTTTGTGCTCATACTTCTTAATAATTGGGATTTAATGGTGATTTTTCCCTCCTCATCAATTTTTATTACATTTTTCTTATTAATTTTTGTAGGGTGGACAAAACTAGATATCTATGAACAATCGATTTTTATATCTTGAGGGTTAGACTTAATTCTTTGAATTTTCTGCATCGGGGTAGGACTTTCACATTTTTCTGCCCCTATCATTGTTACCTTAGTCTTAAGGTCTATCATATTATCTAACTCGTAGATGATTTTTCAAAATATCTGTAGCGGATATCCTCCTCTTTTCATGTTCATCCCCACTGTTTTGATCTTAAGGGATATGAAGTTTTTAGCAAATACATTTTTTAGACTTACATAATATCCAGATCGACAATTGAAACCTACTGACCCATTACATAAATTTGTTTTTATCCCTATAATTATTTGATTATTAAATTTGGTATATCTGATATCACAGAGTAAAGCGTAAAAATCAATATCTTTACCATAATATTGTAATGGAGTTATTTGAACTTGGACACTTCCGACGTGGATATATCTATACTTTATATCTTTGTTATGCTTAAGGATATTCTTCCAATTGATTCGATTAACTTCTCCAACGTCATAATCACAATCTTTGATCTCAAGATCTCCTTTCATCATTTCACATACGTATTTACTTTTTATTTGAAAAATAGATTTTTTTATAGATCATGTCTTTTTGGATTATAGGAAGAACCCAATCTCCCTTAACTTCTTCATGATCATTATCTACCACAAATTCTTCTCCTTGAAGATCATCAAGGCTTACCGAGCTACTTTTTATCATATGGCTAGTTTCTTCATAATCACTTTCTTCATATTCATTGTCTTCTATAATTTTAACAATTCCTTTGTTGTTGCCTAGGGCTAGTTCTAAAGTTTCATCTTCATTAAGCTCAACATAATCTAGGCTTTCTAAAGTTTCAATAAGTTTGTTATTCTTCCTATTTTTACATTCGTTAGCATAATGCCCTACTTCTCTACATGCCCAACACTTGCAGTTGTTTTTTTCTGCCGGGCAATAAGCAACTTTTCTAAAAATCTATGTTTTTTAGGACTCGATTTGTTATAATATTTTCTTCTATATTTTTTTCCCTCTTCGCTTGTTAAAACTATTTTTCTTATAGAATTTTCTTTTTCTTCTTTTCTCAAATTCTTTTCCTCATTGATGAGGTGAATCCTAACAAGTCAAGAAATGCTTCTTAATCTTCTTTTGCTTTTGAAGATCAAGACATTATTCATTGACCCATTTTCGCAAATAGAAAATTCTCGCTCCAAGGGTATCTACAACATCTGTTCGTTCAAACCATGTCATGTATTTTTCATTAATTATAGAATTTATAGGATATGACAATTTGTCATAGAACATGCCAAAATTTGTTTCATTATACCCAATTTTATAATAATATTGACTGAATTCTGCGATATAATGTTCTAAGTATCTCATATCCCATAATTCTATGTTGTTAATTTTTCTTTACCATTCTCGTATTTTTTTCTTCCGAATCAATTTTAGCTCCGATGAATTCTGCCTCAATTTCTTTACACAGACTTCTGAACATAGCAGCTGGTGTTTCCATCGTTCTTAAAGTATTTTACCATATTCACTTAAAGAATTATACCAGTCAGCCACAGTGTCGGAGAAACTATACTCGATATAGTTTAGAAAGTTTGCCGCAGTTCATGTAGTATTTAAATTTAAAACACTGTTCATTCCTCTTTTCCAGTGCTTAAATATTTCTTCTCTATTACGAGCTCCATCGATGTTTAAGATGTAACCAGTTTGACTAATTGGAGTAAGGCCAATCTCTTCATAGGACGTAGTTTTCCTTGGGACAAACTCGAAGGAAAAATTATTTGTTCGTCCTATAGGAGCATACCTAGACCTCAAGAAATAAGTGTTTCTTCTGGAAGGTTCATCAAATTCTTCAGATTTAGGAACGACATTATTAACAAGATTAGTCTCTGTTTCATGTAAGTCAATTTCTTCTCCTATTTCGTTAATCTCATTTTCCGCAACCAGTTTACTATATTTTTTATCTAATTTTCGTTTAGTTTCTTCTAATGGTAACGCATTAAGATCATCGAGTTTAATAAGATTCATTTGTTGATATATTTCTTCTTCTAATTGGACATTATTAGTCTCTTCATTATCATCAGACAAGAAATCATATTTATCACTAATAGCACTAATGATTTTGTTTAATTCTTCGGGATTTTGTTCTTTATCAAATATTTTTTGTAGCTCTTCAAGACTATATTTTTCATACTCCATCTTCTTTTTCTTTCTTTTCAGTAGATTTTTTACCAGATTGTTCTCCTACTTCTTTTTGAATTTTTACCTCTTCCAAAGGAAATGGAACTTTGTGTTTTGGGTTTTGAAAAGGATATTTATGCTGAAAAGAAGTGCTAATTTTAGGAGTATCTTTTTCGCTATGTCTAATTTCGTTAAGAAGAGAAAAATAAACAACTGTTAACTGATTCTTAAGATCTTGTAGTTCAATCTTAATTTTAGCTAATTTCGCTTTTAGTTCTAAAACTATATCAGTAATATAGTTCAATTGGGGTGCTGCTGAGATATTACCTTCCGGTGAGTAAACAATATGTGAATAATTTGGATCAGGACAAGCAGGTGATGCTTCCAGCATTAAACGTAGTTAGTCACACTTAATCACGATTAATTGGCTTAATTAATCATTAATTAGCTTAATAATCTTAATTATTTTTGTGCACGTGGCTCTGATACCAGATGAAAGAGAACATCGAGATCTATTAGTGAGCAAAAAATCACAAACACAATTTTAGAATTTTCAAAAGTAAGTTTTTAAATATTGGGGTTAAATTGCAAATTTTTAAAAGTTTAGGAATTTTTTTGCAATTTAAAAGGATCTGTAAATTACTATACCCAAACTTTAGAGTTTCAAAAATTATTATACCCAAACTTAAATAGATCTGTAAATATATTTTCAAATTGATCAAATTTAAAAATAATTACATTAAAATACAATGACTCGAGGTGTAATTCCTCTTATTATCTACCTTTGAATTACTGCAATTCTCTCTCCCAACCACACCCAAAAAAAACCCCAAAAAAAGTAAGAAGGCTGACCGTTATTTACGCTTTTCCGCAGGCAGCCACGTTGATCGAACTCCCTCTTGTTCAAGCTGTATAGTGTTCGAGAAAGGGAGATCTGAGAAGGCTCACGAGCCAAAAGCGAACACTTCTACACTTATAGTTCAAGCCACTGCTTTTGTAATTGTAATTCTCTTTCTCTCTCTCTCTCTCTACTTTTTTCAGTCTTTGTTCATCCTCAGTCTGCTGCGCATTTGGCTTGAGATCGACTGAAATTTCCTAATTTGATTGTGAGTGATTTAATCATTCTATGTGTTTATCCATTCAGCCACTGCATTCAGTCTCTAACTGCGAATGCAAGGATCAAGTTTTTCGTAACCCTTGATTGGTTTTTTTCAATTGATCGAATTTCTGGGTTTCAATTTTAATGGGAAATTCCTGATGCAGAGCAGAACATGGCGACTTCGGAGAAATCGGTGTTGGCTGTGATCAGAGCATCGAGACCTTCCTTTAGAAACAACCACGACAAGGTGGCTTTTGCGGTTCACGCATCGTTTCTCGCCGCCGGGTTCGTACTTACTGCCACCGGCCCTCCTGCTTTTGCCGAGAATGCCCTCTCTTCATCAGCCTCAACAGGTTTGTTTTTGTTATGCTATATAATTAATTTTGAATTTCTGATGAATTTGTGTACTTTGGTTGAATTTCGATTTTTGGGGTTGATTGTGATTAGGGTTTTTGTTTGTGGGTTTTGGTTTTGTAGATGAGGTAGGAATTGATCACTGGAATGAGTTGGATGATGAATACGCTTTTCTGTATGTTAACCCTGAGCGCAACAAGAAGGTGCTGGTAAAGTGCTTGGTGATGGGTGATAAATTGATGGTTGATGCTTTGAGTGACGGTGCCAGTGAACCTGTTCATATTGATATCGAGTAATCCTCTTTTGCTATTTTGCTTTCCCTTTGTTGAATTGAAACCTTGTAGTTAATACTTAAGCTAGAAATCGAGTGAATTCTTTCTCTCATGGTTTGATGCTCTGATTGTGACAGTGTTCATGAATTTGTTGCGGAGAATGCTGGAAACGATTACAATTCACAGTACAAGAATTTGGGCAAACTTGTTTGCAGGTTGGACAAGGAGGTTCTGTCAAAATTGGATGGCTCTTCTGCTGGCAGCTCGAATATTGGTGGTTCAAGGTAAGTTTTTTGTGATCTGGCTTACTTGTTCAACAATCAGCGATTCAACTAGCAATATTATGGTGCTGATTAAATTAATCACTTTATCTGAGGTATAATTGTCTTCAATCTGCTGCCCTGTGCTCCCTTAGATGCTAGAATATCATGCTCCCTCCCTCCCCACCTGAGTCTTCCCCGACTGTCTCCCAAGAAAGAAAGGGAAAATTTAATCAATGAGTTCAATTCCTTGCGTCTTCTTGACAACATTTTCCAAATATCTATGAATCAAGGGTTATGGAGATTTCCACCCTCAATCAAAAAGATAATCTCAGTTGCATCTTGGACTAGACAATGACAAATTTGTTTAAGTTCAGAAAGCGTTCTTTTGTAAATCCCTCCTCTTATCCTTTACAGGTTGCGTACTACTGAAGAATTGAACAGGAATGTAACTGAGCCTCGTAATGTACATGAGCCTCTTAATTATGAGGAGAATCCTGCAGGGTAAATTGTCTTTTTATTACGATATCGGTGCATAGCATGAGTCAATTGTGGCATTACAAAGTACATATTGCTGTTTGCATGTGGGCTGTGATTTGTGAATGGGGGATTCATGCTGAAACTAGTTTTGATGAGCTACACTGATGATTAATTCACTTCTCAGTCTCCAATGTAGATTTGTTGTCATTTTCATATCCATTGTGAAGTCTCTGGTTTAATGCTGAATAATGTTGCTAGTGAGCCATGACTTGAATAGTTCTTTGTCTTACCTTTCTCTTGATGCCTTCTTCTTTAGGTATGTACTTCCTGCTGTTAATCCTGTTGGTGGCAGTGATCTTTTCCCTGGTGCGGGTGCTGGAGTTTATCCATCTCGGTTCGTTTCTCTTGCATTCTGTTTTTGAACTTTACAACATCTGTTCTAGAGTTGCATTATGATTAACACATGTTTCTTTTATCTCTTCACAGAGGTGATTTTGGTGGGGGCTCCATGCTAGTAGGTCTGTCACATGTCGTCGTTTTATCTGCTTTAATATGAGTATTTTGTTTATAAATGATTCATGTTTACTGACATTAGCTATCATGCTTGAAGGTCCTGAAGACCCGAGGTGGTTTGGAGGTAGAGGTGGCTTTTCGGGCATCCCTGGTTCTGGAGGGCCGTGAGTATAAATTGTTTTCATGTACACATATAAACGTTTCTCATCAATTTGGGTATGCCTGTATTTACAAATTTACTTTTTGACAGAAACGTACCTCCAGGTGCTCGATTTGATCCCTATGGACCACCTGATGTCCCTGGTTTTGGGCCTGGCCCCGGCCAATTTGGAAGGTATCTGATCCTTTTTCGTGATTTACCTTGTTAAACCCTTTTTTTTACCCTGAGGGCAACCCTCCTGTATCCTTCCCGCCTCTCCAAATAAGGAAAGATATGATCAGGTGGTTTGGCAGATATTATTCTTGTACTGGAAGTTGAAAATTGAAAAATCTTCTCTATGATGGGATGATTATGATAAGCACCACAAAAGAAAGGTTTCAAGAGGCTAAGATATTTGTTGCAAAAGAAAATAGGGGCACTCTTTGCGTTATTAGCCTCGAAAGAGAGGCCAAATACTCAGCTTTACACCTACAGAAATGGATTTACATTTGAGGGTTAGCAAATGGCAAGAAAAGTCTGTTCTTCTGCGCCTATCCTCTGTGGCTTAAACTAAATTTATCAGGGGCTTGAGCAAGTGATTTGGTGGAAAAGCGTCAGCTTTATTGCCCTTGAGTTTTGGCTTTCATCAATTTTTAGTTAAGACTATATCTTGCAGGGGCATGACTCATGAGTGCGTGACAAATGCCAAAATAGAAAGAATTTCTTTTTTTGATGAGGCTGGAAAAACAGAAGGCACTCTTATGCTAGAAAATTTGTGCTTTCGGCCATAAACCAAGTATAGAGATTTGTCTAGGTGGATTTATTAGTCCCTCCATTGATCCTTCTATTTTGGCATATGGTCTGCAGGTTCCCAAGAGGGCCTGTGCCTGGCACTGGAACTCACCCAGACTTCCAGCCGGGGCGTGGAGGCAGGCTTCACCCGGACCTCGAGCAGCCTGGTAGTGGCGACTTTGATTTTATGTAGATTTTCATCTTTTAAAATCTCAACTGCAGACAAGGTTAGATGATGGCTTGTGTGTTAGAACATAGCAGAATTGATAGGAAAGAGGTGTTAAACTAATGTAAATTCTCTAACTTTCTTGTACTTGTATAAGCTCTCTCCCCTTCACTCCCCCATGCTCGATCAGTTTCTTGCTTTGCTTGATACGGGTAATTTTCTTGCCAATGAAGATTCTAATTTCTATTTGTGCGGTTGGAGTTTTCCCTCCTAGAGTGATTAGTGGTTATATGGTGGTGTGCATCGGGTGGGGTAGTTGCTCATATGAAACAGCAAACAATTGCAGAAAGGAATTGCATACTTGGAGCCTTGGATGAAAATTCACAAGAGACTCAGAGACCAAAGGTGAGAACACAGGAATGTGTGTTTTTTCACTATTCACAGTTTTGTGATTCAGGGACCAAGTGAGGACGCGGGAATGCTAAAAGTTCATTGCCCAGGGAAGCCTGGTGGGCAATCTAATGCCAAGCGCGCAATCTGATTTCTTCACTGAAATGCCAAGACCAATGGCGTGCGTAGGCACATCCAAGATACTCATAGTTCCATGATAGACAATTTTTGGTTCATTAAATTGCAATAATGTGCACGGGGGATTCCTTAACGGAACCTGTTTAATTTTTATCAATTTAATGATGCAAATTGCAATAATTTTCACTATTTAAAATTATTATTTAGGATTTGAGTTCAGTTCTAGTATGTATGTATCTTTTCACCTCCATATGCATGAAAACAAAGAAAAAAGATTGTATGAACAAGATTTATCATATTGACCACTTGGTGCCAAAGATATAGCCTATACCTTGCCCAGACAAATCCAACTTAGACCTAATAATTCGGGTTGGTCATGCTTTGGATTCAGATGTGAAAGTGCCAAGCCCCAACATTAGAGTTTTGGATTTGGCACAACCCAATGGGTTAGAGGGGTCTTTTATACATTTTTTTTTTTCCCTTCTACAAGCATCATAGATATAAAACAATTTATTAGATAAAAAGGATATTCTAGCTTTTCAAAAAAAAAGAGAGGATATCCTAGTATATATACGTTGAAACTTTTGATAGTTAAGCAATTTTTAAGAGACGATCTACAAAATATAGGATTGATTTTCCTCTTGGATCATATTTCTCAATAATAAACTTTAAAAATAGACAATATCTACTTGTTACAGAAGCCAAAATTCTAACCAAAAAATTAAGTACTTAGTAATGTTGATTTTGGAATCAGCCTCTCTATGAGCAGGATTGTCGATAGAGGTAAGGTTGCCTACATCTGGATCCCCCCAGACCCTACGAAAGCGGGACCTACACTGGGAGTAGTAGTTGTTGTTGTAACGTTAATTTCGTCTTCAATGATAGGAGATGGTGGAACACATATAGTTCCCTATTTTCGGCAATGTGTACTACTTTACATGATTTCATGATTTGTCAGATTATGATGAGGCAGTCGATTGTCTTTTAATAAAAAAGTTAGGCAGGATTAGCAGCAGTGCATTACGAAGATGGTATTGTAATAATAGAGTACAATGATGACTTTTTTTTTTCTTTTTGATCCAAATAGTGGCGGCTTGAGAGAAATAAAAATAGAAATTACTCAAACGAGGATGAAAATCTACACGTTCTGCTTTTGCAAAGTGAATTTTTTATTTATCATATGCTTACAAAAAGCAAACTCAAATAATTAATATATATATATATATATATATATATATATATATATATATATAAGTTTCGCTATATCTTATATTTTTTTCAATAATCAGTTTACTCGAATATGTTCTGGTCCCAAAATCTTATCCAAGACCCTAAGTTTCTTGGATGGGGTTCTGATAGGGCAAAAACTTTGCCAGGTTTTCGAGTATAGTATGCATTTTAATTTGATGCATAATGTGTGGTTAATGAGATGTGAAATTCAATTGATGCGTATTCACATATTTTTACTCGTTCAGTTGTCCCTAAGAGAGGTATTTTAAATCTTTTTATTAAAATCAATTTTAATTTTAATGAATCTAATATGATGACATACATTTGACATTTTATATAAGATGTATGTTGTTCATGCTTAGTTAAAGACGTTTACAAGATTTTCTTTACGTCCCTTGCACGTTTGACATTGTATATCAGAAGCATGACGTGCAATCTTCCTGTTTTTACTAAATAGATATTAATGCATCTTTTGTTTTCCTTTCCGACGCCAGAAAAAATTTTGGCAACTGTATTACTATAAATCCTCCATAATATAATAATCTGGGATAGCTGGAAAAATGTCTTTCTTTTAGGTAGTGTTTGTTTGAGGGAAATGGTTTCCTTGAAAATCATTTCCTATGAAAAATATTTTTCTTGAGTAAAGTGGACTCTCATATTACATTTTTCGTCATTCGATACAAGATAAATAATTTCTCATGGGGAAAAAAAAAGAAAAAGGCAACTGAGTTGTGTAAGTGGAGAAAATGACGATTGAATTGCCATAGTGGAGATAGAAGTTGACTAAATGATAGAATATTGGGCTAAAATTCAGATTTGAGCTTCTTTTAATATTTTCTATCAGATAATCAAGTTTCGATCTAAACTGTGAAAATTATTTAGGGGCCAAAAAAATCGATTGAATTGTTTATGCAGCAAAAAATATCGATTAAACTATCATCGCAGACAAAAATATTGACCAAATCAAGGAAAGTTGAGTTCAAAATCTTGATTTGAGCTCATTTTAATCTTTCATATCCAATGGTCAACCTTCAATTTGAATAAATAAAATTGTTTTAGTGTTGAAAAATATCAACTGAAATGTTTACGTGTGAAAAATGACAACTAAATTGTCGCATCGAAGAAAAATGTCGATCAAATAAAGAAATGTCGAGCTCAAAATCTAGATTTGAGTTTATTTTAATATTTTCAATCTAATAATCAAGTTTCAATTCCAATCGTCAAAGTTGTTTTAGTAGCGAAAATGGTCATTTGAATTGTTGTTGGCAAAAAATTCAGCTAAATTGTTGTAGTGGAGAAAAATGTTGACCAAATAAAGAAATGTTGAGCTTCAAATATGGATTTGAGTTTATTTTAGTCTTTCTAATCCACAAATCAAGCTCGATGCAAACTATTGAATTGTTTTAATGGCGAAAAATGTCAACTAATGTTGTTTGAATGGCAAAAACTGCTAAATGAATTGTCGTAACAGAGATAAGTATTTACAAACGAACAAAAATTGAGCGTAAAATCTGAATTTTTGAGCTTATTTTAATCTTTTCTATATGATAGTCAAGTTTTGATCCAAACTATTGAAATCGAATTCTGAACCTAACTTTCGACTGATCATATGGGCAAAAGAGATGAAAGAAGAAAATTAATTTTCTTTCTTCTCAAAATGAAAATCTGAACTATATGATTATCATTTTCCTCCATTGACGGTTAATGATTTTCCTTGGAAAACCGTTTTCTGTCCTATATTGTGTCTAACAACAAAAAATCTGAAAACCATTTTATAGAAAAATCATTTTCCCTCTAACCAAACACTACCTTTATATAACTAGGTATTACCAATAATGGAATGTGACCACCTTGACCAATGATCAAAGAAAAGCTCATGTAAATTACGGTTTCACATGTCAAGGGGGGAAGAGAGGAGGGAGGAAAGGAAGGAGGGAGGAGGGAGTTCACTGTATTCATAGATAACATTCCTCCTTATCTGGACCATTATGGTTTGAGAGGAATCTCTCAGAAGATAAGGAGAGTAAGTAATGTGTATATCCCATTCAAAAGAGGCAGAAGAAACCAAGGGAGATTTGCATTTGTGAGATTTTAGAGAGAGGATGAGGCTATTAAGAGCATTCTCATATTCAACAATTATGTCATCAGAGGAAGTAGGATTAAAGTTTCCTAGGCTGAGTTCGAAAAAAGAAGTTTCGAACTAGAAGAGAAGAGAACTTCTACTTTGAAACAGCCACTAAGAAAAGAGTGGAGGAAGAAAAAAGAGCCCCAAGAAAAGAATTGAAAAAGAAGGAAGACAATCAAGACAGTTCCAAAGTGACCAGGAATGTGAGATTCAATCAAGAAGATCCTCACAGTGTGCATATCTGAAAGGATTTCTGATGAACTCTGTTTGAGAAATGGCTACAAAGAAGTTTAGTTTGCATCACAGATGTTCCAAGGGACCTTGATAGACTAGCATCAGCACTGATAAGTCATTTTGGGCAGTGCTCAAAAATTTTCTCCATAAACAAATTTAAATTCCTATTGACATCACCAACATCGGATCAAGTTGATTACTTCCTATCCAACCATGAAGAACATGACCAATGGTAATATTATTTAGAAATTGTTGGGATTTGTCCCAAATTCCTTTGCCGAAGATTATTGCTTGGCACTCAAGGCTCAAGTTGTGCAGTTGAAGATATTTTATTTATGGAAATTATATTATTTCCATATTTTGTATTTAATATCTTTTTCTTTTTCTGTAAAGATTGTGTTTGGTGGTCAAGATATATGTTGGCGGTTAGGGTTAAACTCTTGGTACTTTTGGGGCTTCTCTATAAATACTAGGTTGTTTAACATTATTTGATACAGGGCATTAGGCGTTAGCCTCTTGGAGCGGGGCATCGGGGAGTGCCTCTCGGCACTTCCCTTTTCTATTTCACATTTTATTGAGAGTTAGTATTGAGAGATTTTCATTGCAGTTGATCTCTTCATTGGACGTTTGCTTTGAGATCTTTATCTCTCTTGTTGATCTCTTCTTTAAGCGTTTGCTTTGAGATCGTTTTGTACTCACTCATATTATAGTAGATTTTGTGCCGTTGTTGTCGCCCATGGTTTTCTCCCGATCTGGGTTTCCACATAAAAAATTATGTGCCCCCTTCTATCTTTTTCGATGTTGTTTTAGATTCTCCAATATTTACATCTTTTATCCCTTCCGCATATACTACGTCGAATTCCAATTATTATTTTCTTAACAGAAATGGTCAGTTGCATCATTAATAAGTACCGTAGCCCTCTTTCAAGGATCAAATGCTTGTCTAATTATTGTTTAACTAAATATTTTCATGTGGATAGGCTAATTAAGCCGTAAGAGTAGCAACTTATGGACCTAGCTAAGGTTAGGACTACTTTTATGTCAAAATCTTGGCTATGCTCTCTGCCCACAGTAGCAAATTGGCCTCACCTTTTAATTTAAGGCAACCACAATAAGATTGATGAAAGTTCTTTCAAGCATTTCATCAGAACACGAGAGAGAAAATCCAAATTTACAAGCATAATTCATAAACTAGGTGTAGTTAGGCCTAAACAAGATCGATTGGCCTAGCCATCAATTAGGCTAATCATAACCATAGCAACACAATTTAGCTAATTATATTCGACACAAGAAGTCAACTAACAAAGCAAACAAATACAAAGCATGAAACAAACAGAGAGAGGGAAGAGCAAAACTTGTGCTTTTATGACTTGAATTGCTCCCAAATTCACAAATCTGAACCATAGAACTAACGTAATTTACCATCTTCTACCCTTACTCTGCCTAATAGGGTTTAGAGTAGCTACTAGAACCCAAGAACCAAACCGTAAAAGACCTACCCAAAAGCTTGCCAAGATGTCGAATTAAGTTGTAAATGAATAGCCCGAGGCGCAGGTGGCATGAGTCGTGCTATATGGCGTGGGTCACTGTCTCAAGCCATGGAATCAGGTTCACTTGGTAGCATCGGCTTGCTGGAGCAAGAAAGTACACATTAAGTGCAATAACATACGACCTGTCGTTTATTGCACCTAGAAATCAACGACATTTGAATTTTGGATCAACTTCACTACTTGTCGGAGTACTTTTATTACTATGAAATTAAATCAAAATATGTAAAAATCCTAATATATAAGTTATATTATGTATGAGCAAAATATAAGTGATATACGGCATAAAAGTTGTGACATTATAAGACTGACACCAGAAATCATTTTTGTTGCCATCCCTAAGTCTCCATTTTGTGCTTTTAATTTGATCAGCAAGTTTTTCATGTCAAATATGCTTGTCTGAATGAAAGTAGGACACGAGTAATTAAAGAATCTAGACTTTAAGCTTGCGTGACTAAAAAATATGTTGGACTGGCAAAACAAGTAGACATTACATATGTCGCAGCACGTGTTGCCCGGTTGGTAACACTCTCACTTGCCACCACTTGCCTCGTGGGTTCGATCCTTGGGGGGCACAAATTTCGGCGTTGTGGGTGACATTTGTGTGGCGGCTTGTGGGCGTAGGCTATTGAGCTTTGACTCCCCTATCTCTCGGTCTGTTAACGGCTCGCTGGATCCCTACGATAGGGGCCAGTGGACTAGGGCCTGCTTACCATTAGAAAAAAAGAAAAAGTAGACATTACATATGAGATGCATGGTATTCATGTTGTTTAATTAAAAAATGTCGATAAGATGTTCATTATGCCTGTTATTAAAGTTTCTGAGATGAAGCTTAAAATTATAAAGTTTTTCAACTCTAGTTGAGAGGAATTCCTATTGATTACGGCAAAAATCTACCATAATTAAATTTGTTTTCAATTACGATAGTTGACAAATATAAACCATTGATGTAAAACGAATAAATCTAAACCGTTTAGATTGATAACCTGCAACCCTTTAAACAGGTAAACTCTACATTTCTCTCTCTTCCCCACCTATTTTACAGCATCCGTTATCCTTGTCTTGTTCCATCTGTTCTAGGGGTGTCAAACGGGTTGGCACCGACAAAATAATTTTGGCTTTATTTGTTGAATTTACTTTCTTGCCCTTTTTAAATTTTGTTCTTTTGCAAAAGTTCTTTAAGGTGTTACTTGCAATTATTCTTCCTCATTAGTATCGCATGTTATTTGTGTGTCATTTAGATTCATATTTGGCGGATACCATACAGTAGATTCAAATGTTTTTTCTAAAAGAGAAATATTATCCTTTAATAAATTTATAGTTATGGGATGAACTCGTACTGGTAGAGTTGATAAATAGTTTAACCTGTTTTTATAATGTTCTAACAAGTTTTGCCTTAGGCTTCTAGGAGTTAAATCAAAAGATCTTGAATAGTCCCATACTCTTTCTGTTGTATAGTGTTTTAGTTCAGGTAGATTAAAACTTTGTCCTGCCAAATAATTACCTTCTCTATCTATCTTAGAGTTAGATTGTAATTTGTTTTTAAATAAATCCATTGTTTTAGGAGTGTTAATGTTGTTGTCACGTGTTTTGTTTAGGCTCTAGGCTCTGATACCATTTAAGAGTGAGTTGAGTGGTTTTTATGGAAAAAGCAGTAAAACCATTGGTTGAATTAGCTATGTGATTCACACAAAGAGATCTATCAAATTTTAACAACGGTACTCAGAAACTAAATTATCAAATGAAAATATAAACTTCATATCGTATAATCCTATTTAAAACAAAATTGAGTCAAAAAAATTATACCTTCAAGAGTTGGATCTGTCTTACTCCTTCGCGCTTGTCTTACTCAACCCTGATGCGAGACTTACCTACTCGTTCAGACCTTTTTCTTCTCTTTGATAGTACTCCTTCTTTGATCAAAGTTGTAATAATAGAATTATAGACATAAAGTTTTGAGAAAAAGTTCTCTTATTTCATTGATAATTTTTCTCCTTTCCCTAAAGGGAGGAAATCAGAACATTTTTGAAAGATTTCTTACAACAGGATTTTCTTTCTTACAAATGCCGATTATTCTACTGAAATCGGCTAACGTATTTATAGGGGAAGGGGATGCGCTATGACATATGCGCTTACATCATAGGAAATCTCAAGAGATAGTTAGGAGATAAGATTACAGATAAGTTTTTCACTGTTTTTGATGAGGTTGCTGAATGTTCATTCTCTTCTTGTGTCGGTAGAGATAAGAGTTGATAAAGTTGTGGCCCCTTGTGTCTCACATGATGACTAGGTGAGAATCTGCTTTTGAGCCTTGTCTTGTTCCACTTTATAAAGTTCAGCAAATTTTGTGCGTACAGCTGGACTGCCTCGAAATTTCTTGGGCTCCAGTGCATAGCTAAAGTCAAAAAGTTGTTCATCGACTGAGATGTTTTCGGCTCCTTCAGTAGTGACTAGAATTAGATTTTTGTCAGAGTAAAGAGTTCTGGCTCCTTTAGTCATTAGTCGTTCGCTTTGGCATTTGATTGCAAGAGCACCTGTTGATCATTTATAGTTGATCCACCTTTGTCAAAATGAGGAGTCTTATAGTGTTTGTTTTTCTCTGCTGCAATGGTGGGGAGTTTGTAGTTGTTCCAGCTCTGATAACATGGGTGATTTCAACTAAATGAACGGAAGGGTAAATGGTGCCTTCAGCCTTTTCAGGGGAGATGGTAAAAATACGAAGACAAATATATTCTTGTTGACCGAATTGCTTAATAGCATGTTTAAAATTGGTTGGAAAATGTTGTAGTTCAATAAGACTAAGGCTTGGATATAGATAATTTAAATATCCATACTTAAAGAGTTCAAATACGATATCAGGGTTGGCTTTGGTGAAAGCAAGGATTTTGGGAAAAAGAGAGTCTCTTGGGTTGTAGTAGAGTTCAGGTAAACCAGAGATTTTCTGGTAAGCAAGCATAGTTGCTTCATAATAGTTTTTGTAAAAAGAGTCCGAAAGATCAAGAGTTCGAATGCTAGTATTTTGAATAACTGGTCTTGAAGCTAATAGCTTAGCTTTTAGTTGTTGCTTCTCTTTCTCTTCTTCAGAGAGGGGATTTGAAGTGTTTCCCTGATTTGGTCGAAATGAAAGTTCAAAAAGTTCAGAGCGGACTTTTGTCATATCCACCGTTGAAGAGTTGAACTTAAGCTGTCCAATAGTTTGATGGAAATATGTTGTTAATTCTCGAGCTTTTCCAAGATCAGCTCTGAGATCTACAACAATTTCTTCAATGACTTCAATTTTCTCATTAACAGCTTCGCAGTATTCATTAACATTTATAAGAATGTCTTCAAAGTTCTGAATTAACTGGGTGCTGTCCAATTGTTCCATTGCTGCTTTGCCTTTGTCCAGCGAACTCATGTTCTCTTGTCAAATAGTCTGCAATAAAGTTGTTTTTTCCTGCAACATGCTCATACACAGCATTAAAGTGAGATAAAAAGAGTTGCCATCGATGTAATTTTCTCATATGAGGTCCATTGTCTAAAGCTTGTTTGACAAAAGTAGTGGCTGCTTGATTGTCTGTTAAGACTTCAAATGCCTTGGGTAGCAAAAACAGTCTCCATTTAGTAGTTCCTCTAATAATCGCTAAGAGTTCCTTTTCCATTGTATTATAATTTTCTTCATGTTCAGAAAAAGTTCCACTGTGATAGCCACAAATTTCATTTAAATCAGTCTTTAAAACTGCTGCCCATGTTTTATCAGATGCGTCTGTTTGCAGAATTAAGTTGTCTTCAGGTTCAGGGAGTCTAAGACTAGGAAGTTGTTGACATTCTTCTTTTAATTTTTTCATGATTTCTGTATGTTTTTCCGTCCAACCAAGAGTATTGTTTTTTCTGAGTAGGCTTTGCAAATCTTTTTTCTTTTTTGCTAAGTCTGGGATATAAGAGCTAGCATAGTTTAATAATCCTAAGAAACCTTGAATTTGTTTCTTTGTTTGCAGTTGGTCTGGGTATTCCATAATTTTTCTAGAGATATGAGGTTGTAAGCTAATTCCGTTTGTACCAACTTCAAATTCTAAGAATTCAATTTTCTCTTTTTCAATTACAACTTTTTTCTCACTTAGGCAAATGCCTTCTTTAATAGCTGTTTCCAGAAATGTGTTGAGATGCACTCGATGTTCTTTAAGAGTGTCTGAACTTATTAAAATGTCATCTACATAGACAACAAGAAAACTGTTAAGATGTTTAAAAGTATCGTCCATTCTTCGTTGAAAAATCCTTGGTGCATTTTTTAGTCCAAATGGCATAACAATCCATTCATAAAATCCCTGAGGGGTACTAAACCCTGTATATTTAATACTTGTTTCTTCCATTTTAATTTGCCAAAAGCTAGATTTGCAATCAAATTTAGAGAAGAATTTTCTGTTTTTTACGAGGTTAATTAATACTTCTTTGTTCGGTAAGAAATAGTTATCTGTTTTTGTAAACTGATTTAGTTTTTTATAGTTGATTACCATTCTAGCTTTTCCTCTTCTTCTTTCTGCTTCGTTAATTACCATAAAGGCTGGAGAGGAGTATGCTCCATTGAATGGTCTAATGAGTCCTTTTTCAAGTAGCTCTTTTATTTGTATAGAAAATTCTTTGATATCATCTTCAGAGCATAACATAGGTTTTTCTTTGATATAAATTTCTTGTATTAGTTCTATCTTAGCTCGAGGATGTTCGGGTTTCCAAAACTGCAATGGATTTTCAGAACAAATTCGTTTGAGTTTTGCTAAAAGGTCATCTTTCTTGATCATATGAACTGTAAAAATGGGTTTTTGTGTTTGTATTGAAAGTGCAATTTGTTCATAACCATGTCCACTACGCTTCGCGCAAACTCTGTATAGTTGTTTTAAAGTGGGTATTTTTATAGTGTGACCACATTTTGTAGTTAAATAAACAGTATAAGGAGTTTGTGTGAACTTTGCAAACTGTTTTAAGAAATCATTTCCTAATAAGATATCATAACCAGAGTTATATTGTAAAACTGTGGGTATAGTAAGGATTTTATTACCAAAATAATGGAAACATTATTCTGAACCAAATCTAAATAGGTAGGAATAGGATGAATATCTTTAATTCTAATTTTACGATCATGTGGGAGTTTATCCCATTTTGGAAGTAAAAAGTCTTGAAAGAAAGTTACTTCTGATCCTGTATCAATTAAAGCACTGGTAGTGATATCTAATTCTTTGACAGTTACATCTATGTACGTAAGAATCGGTATTTCAAGTTGCTTCATATTCTTTCAAGATTAATGGTAGTGTGTTGATTTATAAGAGTTATATAAGTAGGACCAATTTCATAGTTTGTATATTGGTCAAGGAAATTCATTCCTAAAAATATATAATAAAAGTCATTCTTGATTGAGTGGTCTATATAGCAATCAAATTCTAATAAAATGGAATTAGGAGTTTTCATCATTATTCTAGAGATTTGATTTAGAGTTGCTCTCTGTCCATTATAGGTAACAAAGTTATATTCTGCTGGTATTGAGACTGATATGGGCAAAGGTATGCAATGATTTTGAGATGCTCCAGTATCTATCAAGATTTTATTAGAGATCCAAGTTTGTCCATTAAAATAGTCCAATTTTACTTTGTAGGTACTACTTTGAGTATTTGTTAAAAAAGGAGGTTTTGATCTAGGGATTGTACTATAGCTTCGTTTTAGATTGGGTTGATTCGCTATTTGTATTCCTTTTTCAGTATAAGAGAGTCTCGGTGCTTGATAGCTAGTTGATGCTTCATCTTCTTCAACTAATTGAAAGTCTGTTAATGCAGGTATTTTAGCTTCTTGCATAGGAGGAGAGATTATGGAGCTGATAGTTGAAAAAATTGGATCAACAGTTATTTTTCCTGTTTGTTTTACATCTTTGATAGGAAAGTTAGTATTGAAAAAAATGTATAAACCTCTATAATAAAAGGATAACGCATCATTTCCTGGTTGTAATCCGATATCCGTTAAAAGTTTAAATTGCAAATTTAAGGTGTCTTCTACATTTTTACTTTGTAAAGTTACCGAGTAATTCGGGTAGCATTCAAAAATTAATTTTTTGTAAATTAAATTTCCTTGTAGAGTTCCTAGATGACTGTTTTGAATATTTCGAAATCTTTGATCATGTAGAGATAGAATTATAGGTGAGTCGATACCTTCTTTGAAACATGCATTTACAGCAATTTGTATTCCTTGTAAATGGACATATTTAATTAATTTTCTGTCCTTAGTGGGAATTTCTTCTGGAAATTTATCAATTATTTCTTGAGTTATTAATCGTAATCGAATATTTCCTTGTAAATGTTGAATTTTGACTGGTTGTTCTGTAGTATAAAGCTTAAAGTATCTTATTAATTTTCGCGTTAGAAAATCATCTAATTTTTTCATAAAATTTCGAGGGTCTTTCAAAGATAAATCAGTTGCTATAATCGTTTCATAAAGTTTTTGGTTGAAAGTTATTATTCCAGTATAATTTTCATTGTTTTCTTGTTCTTGTTGTTGTATAATTTTTGAGTCTTCAGTACTCATCTTCAGTATCTGAATAGCTGTCTGTTTTTGAAGTACTTATTTCAGTTTCTGAGTTAATAGATTCATAACAACTCGAAATTGCTTCATGTATATTAGTGGTTATTAGATAAAGTTCATCTTGAATTTCTTCAAATTCTTCTGAGAATAGTTTTACTACATTTGTTTTTCTTTTATTACAGTCAATAGATTTATGTCCTATTTCTCCACAATTCCAACATTGGCAAGTGGTAGGTTTTTTTTATTTCTTTTATAATATCTATTTTGTGGGTTAAAGTTCTCTTGAGTTAAATTTTCGTGTCGAAAATGTTTACTACTTTTTTGTGGTTTATTCACTGATTTTTCAGTTTTTGCTTTTTTAGTCTTTGTTCTTTTAGTTGGAAATTTCTTCTTTTTAGAGAATTTTTTCTTTGGGGTTTTTCTAGGAGTAGTTTTCTTGTTATTTTGTTTTACAACTCTTTTTCTTTTAGGTCTAAAATTTGGATAATTTTTACAGCCATATTGTCCTGGTTCTTTTACATCTTCACAACAAAGAGTTACTTCTTTAATATATCTTCTTTGACTTTCTTGTAAACAGAGTTCCATCATTTCTTTGTTGATTAGAGACTGAACTGCAGTTACTGATCTAAAGATAGTGGGATGGCTTGCATATACTTCAAACTTGTCTGAAAAGTATTTATTCCATGGATGAGGAAATTTATTAAGTAAAAGTTGAATATAAGGCTCTTGATTTTCCGTAGAATCATAAAGCTCATAGTAATATTTTTCAAATTCACAAAAGAAACTTTTATAATTGCATAAGTTACAGATTCTTAAATTGGGCAGTTTGTATAAAGCTTTTTTTTCCCTTCTAGTCTGTTTAACTCTGGGTTGTCCTAGTAAATATTTTTCAAAGGTCCAGACTCCATGTTCAATGGAAGTTCCTAGATTTCTTTTTACATCTACTTTTATTAAATTTCTTAGCACTAGAGATATTCCACTATACTAATTTAGTACATTTCCTTACAAAGAGTATATTATTAAATTATAGATAGCATTAACATCTTTGTCTTCTGCAGCATAAGTTGGTTCTTGCATTAAAGATAGTATTAGTGAACTTCTCCAAGTGTCTAAAGCTGCTCTTTTATCCATTATGCAGTCTATATTTAAAAAATATCCCCATGCTGGTACTGGTTCTAAGAGAAAAGGATTCTTTTGTTTAAACTCTTCATTGATATTGCTTCTTTTTATTGGAGGTCTTCTTTTGTTTTGAAAGTCAGCTGTATGTTTATTTTTATGAATTGAATTAGTTCTAAAAGGGTTAGAAGGTTCTCTAGTTTCATAATTGTTTGGATTGTTACTTCCTACACTTCTGATAGGTGTTCCTGCTTGCATATTAACCTGTTTAACTATTTTAGTTAATTGTAGATTTTCAAAGTCATTTAACAATTCTTCTATAGCTTTGTTATATTCTCCCATTATTGGCTACTCTCTGTTTCTTCCTATTTTTCGTTGGCTTTTAGTAATCTTTTTTTATCAATAGTTTTTTGAATAGCTTCTTCTTGTTCTTTGAAAATATTATTTTGATAGCGTTCAATATATTTAGCATCATCACTGTTGGGATTGATTTTATCAGGAAGTTTAATTTCTATAGGAGTATATTCTCTTTTTTGTTTGGATTTTAATATTCCTTCAAAAGATAAATTTATAAGTTGCATCTGCATTACTAATTGTTTAATAGAATTATTTATCTCTCTAATTTCTTCTTTTACAGCTTTTAGTTCGTTTTCTAGTTGTGGAAAACTCATTATTTATTAATCTTCATCATTAAACCAAAATTCTGTATCAAATTGATCTAAGTTATTATCATCATTGTTGTCTGTATTTTCATAAATTTCTAGATACGTTCTTCTTTCTTCTTCATAAAATAAGAGGTCTAGTCTATCTTTATTTATCCAAATTATTTCTTTAGAAACGTTATTTTTTCTTAGTTGTTCTATTTTTTGCATATAAAATTTTTCCTTTTGTAATCTTTCTTTTTTCGAAAAAGTTTTATATAAGTTGAGCACAGATTCACAATTTGTTTGAGTCATTATTCTGAGTTTGGGTATTTCAGGTTTTTCCATTTTGCTGGAAAATTTTACTCAATTAAATAGATTTTTATGAGTCGGTTGATTATAATTATTATTTTTTCATCAAAAAATAAACAGTTATTTTTATTTTGACATAAATATTTTAAACGTTGTAACATATCTGTATCCCCATACATTCCTTCATCAAGTTCTAGCTCGAATTCCACAGCATTTACGCTTAAATTTTTGTATAAAAGGATGTTTTGTTCTTTAGCTCTCAAAGTTTGCCAATATTCCACAGCATTCGAGCTAGAACTTGATGAAGGAATGTATGGGGATACAGATATGTTATAACTATTAAAATATTTATGTCAAAATAAAAATAACTGTTTATTTTTTGATGAAAAAATAATAATTATAATCAAACGACTCATAAAAATCTATTTAATTGAGTAAAATTTTCCAGCAAAATGGAAAAACCTGAAATACCCAAACTCAGAATAATGACTCAAACAAATTGTGAATCTGTGCTCAACTTATATAAAACTTTTTCGAAAAAAGAAATATTGCAAAAAGAAAAATTTTATATGCAAAAAATAGAACAACTAAGAAAAAATAACGTTTCTAAAGAAATAATTTGGATAAATGAAGATAGACTAGACCTCTTATTTTATGAAGAAGAAAGAAGAACGTATCTAGAAATTTGTGAAAATACAGACAACAACGATGATAATAACTTAGATCAATTTGACACAGAATTTTGGTTTAATGATGAAGATTAATAAATAATGAGTTTTCCACAACTAGAAAACGAACTAAAAGCTGTAAAAGAAGAAATTAGAGAGATAAATAACTCTATTAAACAATTAGTAATGCAGATGCAACTTATAAATTTAACTTTTGAAGGAATGTTAAAACCCAAACCAAAAAGAGAATATACTCCTATAGAAATTAAACTTCCTGATAAAATCAATCCCAACAGTGATGATGCTAAATATATTGAACACTATCAAAATAATATTTTCAAAGAACAAGAAGAAGCTATTCAAAAAACTATTGATGAAAAAAGATTACTAAAAGCCAAAGAAAAACAGGAAGAAACAGAGAGTAGCCAATAATGGGAGAATATAACAAAGCTATAGAAGAATTGTTAAATGACTTTGAAAATCTACAATTAACTGAAATAGTTAAACAGGTTAATATGTAAGCAGGAACACCTACCGGAAGTGTAGGAAGTAACAATCCAAACAATTATGAAACTAGAGAACCTTCTAACCCTTTTAGAACTAATTCAATTCATAAAAATAAACATACAGCTGACTTTCAAAACAAAAGAAGACCTCCAATAAAAAGAAGCAATATCAATGAAGAGTTTAAACAAAAGAATCCTTTTCTCTTAGAACCAGTACCAGCATGGGGATACTTTTTAAATATAGACTGTGTAACGGATAAAAGAGCAGCTTTAGACACTTGGAGAAGTTCACTAATACTATCTTTAATGCAAGAACCAACTTATGCTGCAGAAGACAGAGATGTTAATGCTATCTACAATTTAATAATATACTCTTCATAAGGAAATGTACTAAATTAGTATAGTGGAATATCTCTAGCGCTAAGAAATTTAATAAAAGTAGATGTAAAAAGAAATCTAGGAACTTCCATTGAACATGGAGTCTGGACCTTTGAAAAATATTTACTAGGATAATTTCAAGGATACGAATTTATTGAAAACCCAGAGTTAAACAGACTAGAAGGGAAAAAAAAAAGCTTTATACAAACTGACCAATTTAAGAATCTGTAACTTATGCAATTATAAAAGTTTCTTTTGTGAATTTGAAAAATATTACTATGAGCTTTATGATTCTACGGAAAATCAAGAGCCTTATATTCAACTTTTACTTAATAAATTTCCTCATCCATGGAATAAATACTTTTCAGACAAGTTTGAAGTATATGCAAGCCATCCTACTATCTTTAGATCAGTAGCTACAGTTCAGTCTCTAATCAACAAAGAAATGATGGAACTCTGTTTACAAGAAAGTCGAAGAAGATATATTAAAGAAGTAACTCTTTGCTGTGAAGATGTAAAAGAACCAGGATAATATGGCTGTAAAAATTATCCAAATTTTAGACCTAAAAGAAAAAGAGTTGTAAAACAAAATAACAAGAAAACTACTCCTAGAAAAACCCCAAAGAAAAAATTCTCTAAAAAGAAGAAATTTCCAACTAAAAGAACAAAGACTAAAAAAGCAAAAACTGAAAAATCAGTGAATAAACCACAAAAAAGTAGTAAACATTTTCGACACGAAAATTTAACTCAAGAGAACTTTAACCCACAGAATAGATATTATAAAAGAAATAAAAAACCTACCACTTGCCAATGTTGGAATTGTGGAGAAATAGGACATAAATCTATTGACTGTAATAAAAGAAAAACAAATGTAGTAAAACTATTCTCAGAAGAATTTAAAGAAATTCAAGATGAACTTTATCTAATAACCACTAATATACATGAAGCAATTTCGAGTTGTTATGAATCTATTAACTCAGAAACTGAAATAAGTACTTCAAAAACAGACAGCTGTTCAGATACTGAAGATGAGTACTGAAGGCTCAAAAATTATACAACAACAAGAACAAGAAAACAATGAAAATTATATTGGAATAATAACTTTCAACCAAAAACTTTATGAAACGATTATAGCAACTGATTTATCTTTGAAAGACCTTCGAAATTTTATGAAAAAATTAGATGATTTTCTAACGCGAAAATTAATAAGATACTTTAAGCTTTATACTATAGAACAACCAGTCAAAATTCAACATTTACAAGGAAATATTCGATTACGATTAATGACTCAAGAAATAATTGATAAATTTCCAGAAGAAATTCCCACTAAGGACAGAAAATTAATTAAATATGTCCATTTACAAGGAATACAAATTGCTGTAAATGCATGCTTCAAAGAAGGTATCGACTCACCTATGATTCTATCTCTACATGATCAAAGATTTCAAAATATTCAAAACAGTCATCTAGGAACTCTACAAGGAAATTTAATTTACAAAAAATTAATTTTTGAATGCTACCCGAATTACTCGGTAACTTTACAAAGTAAAAATATAGAAGACACCTTAAATTTGCAATTTAAACTTTTAACGGATATCGGATTACAACCAGGAAATGATGCGTTATCCTTTTATTATAGAGGTTTATACATTTTTTCCAATACTAACTTTCCTATAAAAGATGTAAAACAAATAGGAAAAATAACTGTTGATCCAATTTTTTCAACTATCAGCTCCATAATCTCTCCTCCTATGCAAGAAGCTAAAATACCTGCATTAACAGACTTTCAATTAGTTAAAGAAGATGAAGTATCAACTAGCTATCAAGCACCGAGACTCTCTTATACTGAAAAAGGAATACAAATAGCAAATCAACCCATTCTAAAATGAAGCTATAGTACAATCCCTAGATCAAAACCTCCTTTTTTAACAAATACTCAAAGTAGTACCTACAAAGTAAATTTGGACTATTTTAATGGACAAACTTGGATCTCTAATAAAATCTTGATAGATACTGGAGCATCTCAAAGTCATTGCATACCTTTGCCCATATCAGTCTCAACAGCAGCAGAATATAACTTTGTTACCTATAATGGACAGAGAGCAACTCTAAATCAAATCTCTAGAATAATGATGAAAACTCCTAATTCCACTTTATTAGAATTTGATTGCTATATAGACCACTCAATCAAGAATGACTTATCATATACTCTTAGGAATGAATTTCCTTGACCAATATACAAACTATGAAATTGGTCCTACTCATATAACTCTTATAAATCAACACACTACCATTATTCTTGAAAGAATATGAAGCAACTTGAAATACCGATTCTTACGTACATAGATGTAACTGTCAAAGAATTAGATATCACTACCACTGCTTTAATTGATACAGGATCAGAAGTAACTTTCTTTCAAGACTTTTTACTTCCAAAATGGGATAAACTCCCACATGATCGTAAAATTAGAATTAAAGGTGTTCATCCTATTCCTACCTTTTTAGATTTGGTTCAGAACAATATTTCCATTATTTTGGGTAATAAAATCCTTACTATACCCACAGTTTTACAATATAACTCTGGTTATGATATCTTCTTAGGAAATGATTTCTTAAAACAGTTTGCAAAGTTTGCACAAACTCCTTATACTGTTTATTTAACTACAAAATGTGGTCACACTTTAAAAATACCCACTTTAAAACAACCAGACAGAGTTTGCGCGAAGCGTAGTGGACATGGTTATGAACAAATTGCACTCCCAATACAAACATAAAAACCCATTTTTACAGTTCATATGATGAAGAAAGATGACCTTTTAGTAAAACTCAAATGAATTTGTTCTGAAAATCCATTGCAGTTTTGGAAACCCGAACATCCTCGAGCTAAGATAGAACTAATACAAGAAATTTATATCAAAGTATACTCTGAAGATGATATCAAAGAATTTTCTATACAAATAAAAGAGCTACTTGAAAAAGGACTCATTAGACCATCCAACGAAGCATACTCCTCTCCAGCCTTTATGGTAATTAACGAAGCAGAAAGACGAAGAGGAAAAGTTAGAATGGTAATCAACTATAAAAAACTAAATCAGTTTACAAAAACAGATAACTGTTTGTTACCGAACAAAGAAGTATCAATTAACCTCGTAAAAAACAGAAAATTCTTTTCTAAATTTGATTGCAAATCTGGCTTTTGGCAAATTAAAATGGAAGAAACAAGTATTAAATATATAGGCTTTAGTACCCCTCAGGGATTTTATGAATGGATTGTTATGCCATTTGGACTAAAAAATGCACCAAGGATTTTTCAACGAAGAATGGACGATGCTTTTAAACATCTTAACAGTTTTCTTGTTGTCTATGTAGATGACATTTTAATAAGTTCAGACACTCTTGAAGAACATCGAGTGCATCTCAACACATTTCTGGAAATAGCTATTAAAGAAGGCATTTGCCTAAGTGAGAAAAAAGCTGTAATTGAAAAAGAGAAAATTGAATTCTTAGGATTTGAAGTTGGTACAAATGGAATCAGCTTACAACCTCATATCTCTAGAAAAATTATGGAATACCCAGACCAACTGTGAACAAAGAAACAAATTCGAGGTTTCTTAGGATTATTAAACTATGCTAGCTCTTATATCCCAGACGTAGCAAAAAAGAAAAAAGATTTGCAAAGCCTACTCAGAAAAAACAATACTCTTGGTTGGACAGAAAAACATACAGAAATCGTGAAAAAATTAAAAGAAGAATGTCAACAACTTCCTAGTCTTAGGCTCCCTGAACCTGAAGACAACTAAGTTATGCAAACAGACACATCTGATAAAACATGGGCAGCAGTTTTAAAGACTGATTTAAATGAAATTTGTGGCTATCACAGTGGAACTTTTTCTAAATGTGAAGAAAATTATAATACAATGGAAAAGAAACTCTTAGCGATTATTAGAGGAATTACTAAATGGAGACTATTTTTGCTACCCAAGCCATTTGAAGTCTTAACAGACAATCAAGCAGCCACTACTTTTTTCAAACAAGCTTTAGACAATGGACCTCATATGAGAAAATTACGTCGATGGCAACTCTTTTTATCTCACTTTAATGCTGTGTATGAGCATGTTGCAGGAAAAAACAACTTTATTGCAGACTATTTGACAAGAGAACATGAGTTCGCTGGACAAAGGCAAAGCGGCAATGGAATAGTTGGACAGCACCCAGTTAATTCAGAACTTTGAAGACATTCTTATAAATGTTAATGAATACTGCGAAGCTGTTAATGAGAAAATTGAAGTCATTGAAGAAATTGTTGTAGATCTCAGAGTTGATCTTGGAAAAACTCGAGAATTGACAACATATTTCCATTAAACTATTGAACAGCTTAAGTTGAACTCTTCAACGGTGGATATGACAAAAGTCCGCTCTGAACTTTCTGAACTTTCATTTCGACCAAATCAGGGAAACGCTTCAAACTCCCTCTCTGAAGAAGAGAAAGAGAAGCAACAACTAAAAGCTAAGCTATTAGCTTCAAGACCAGTTATTCAAAATACTGGCATTCGAACTCTTGATCTTTCGGACTCTTTTTACAAAAACTATTATAAAGCAACTGTGCTTGCTTACCAGAAAATCTCTGGTTTACCTGAACTCTACTACAACCCAAGAGACTCTCTTTTTCCCAGAATCCTTGCTTTCACCAAAGCCAACCCTGATATCGTATTTGAACTCTTTAAGTATGGATATTTAAATTATCTGTACCCAAGCCTTAGTCTTATTGAACTACAACATTTTCCAACCAATTTTAAACATGCTATTAAGCAATTCGGTCAACAAGAATATATTTGTCCTCGTATTTTTACCACCTCCCCTGAAAAGGATGAAGACACCATTTACCCTTCCATTCATTTAGTTGAAATCACCCATGTTACCAGAGCTGGAACAACTACAAAACTCCCCACAATTGTAGCAGAGAAAAACAAACACTATAAGACTCCTCATTTTGACAAAGGATGGATCAACTATAAACGATCAACAGGTGCTCTTGCAATCAAATGCCAAAGCGAACGACTAATGACCAAAGGAGTCAGAACTCTTTACTCTGACAAAAATCTAATTCTAGTCACTACTGAAAGAGCTGAAAACATCTCAGTCGATGAACAACTTTTTGACTTTAACTATGCACTGGAGCCCAAGAAATTTCTAGGCAATCCAGCTGTATGCACAAAATTTGCTGAACTTTATAAAGTGGAATAAGACAAGGCTCAAAAGCAGATTCTCACCTAGTCATTATGTGAGACACAAGGGGCCACAACTTTATCAACTCTTATCTCTACCGACACAAGAAGACAATGAACATTCAGCAACCTCATCAAGAACAGTGAAAAACTTATCTGTAATCTTATCTCCTAGCTATCTCTTGAGATTTCCTATGATATAAGCGCATATGTCATAGCACATCCCCTTCCCCTATAAATACGTTAGCCGATTTCAGTAGAATCATCAGCATTTGTAAGAAAGAAAATTCTGTTGTACGAAATCTTTCAAAAATGTTCTGATTTCCTCCCTTTAGGGAAAGGAGAAAAATTATCAATGAAATAAGAGAACTTTTTCTCAAAACTTTATGTATATAATTCTATTATTACAACTTTGATCAAAGAATGAGTACTATCAAAGAGAAGGAAAAGGTCTGAACGAGTAGGTAAGTCTCGCATCAGGGTGGAGTAAGACGAGCGCGAAGGAGTAAGACAAATCCAACTCTTGAAGGTATAATTTCTTTGACTCAATTTTGTTTTAAATAGGATTATACGATATGAAGTTTATACTTTCATTTGATAATTTAGTATCTGAGTACCGTTGTTAAAATTTGATAGATCTATTTGTGTGAATCACATAGCTAATTCAACCAATGGTTTTACCGCTTTTTCCATAAAAACCACTCGACTCACTCTTAAATGGTATCAGAGCCTAGAGCCTAAACAAAGCACGTGACAATAACATTAACACCCCTAAAACAATGGATTTATTTAAAAACAAATTACAATCTAACTCTAAGATAGATAGAGAAGGTAATTATTTGGCAGGACAAAGTTTTAATCTACCTGAACTAAAATACTATACAACAGAAAGAGCATGAGACTAGTTAAGATCTTTTGATTTAACTCCTAGAAGCCTAAGGCAAAACTTGTTAGAACATTATAAAAACAGGTTAAACTATTTATCAACTATATCAGTACGAGTTCATTCCATAACTATAAATTTATTAAAGGATAATATTTCTCTTTTAGAAAAAACATTTAAATATACTGCATGGTATTAGCCAAATATGAATCTAAACGGCTCACAAATAACATACAGCACTGATGAGGAAGAATAATTGCAAGTAACACCTCAAAAAACTTTTGCAAAAGAACAAAATTTAAAAAGGGCAAGAAAATAAATTCAACAAATATAGCCAAAATTATTTTATCAGTGCCAACCCGTTTGACATCCCTCTGTTCTCCCCCATCTCTCTGCTCCCCTATCTATCTGAACCTAGCGCTGACGGCGGTGGTCAAGTCATTGTCGCCCGCATCCAGCCTCTAAAATTGAAAAATGTAAGCAAACCAGCTAGGTTCCCATTAATTTTGTTCACTGCAAACTCTCTTCACGATTAATTACAGAATGGACAATGCAGGCATTAACAAAGAAAGGCATCGACAGGAATCTTAGTAGTTGCTTCCTTATCTTCTTTGGACTTGTTGGAGATAACACAGGTCATTCAGTCCCT
Source organism: Carnegiea gigantea (assembly GCA_029747015.1). NCBI lineage: Eukaryota > Viridiplantae > Streptophyta > Magnoliopsida > Caryophyllales > Cactaceae > Carnegiea > Carnegiea gigantea. Next base: position 680,681 of record JAKOGI010000108.1, on the reverse strand, counting down.
TCTAGAAGAGTTCCCTCTAGAGGTTGTTAGAGAGGTTGTTAGAGAGGTTGTTAGATATTCATATTGGCTGACAAGTTGTTGTAACAAGTTCTTGAATTCTCGGCGGGAAATACTTGTATATATATGAAGCTCAGTTTCTGGGTTGGAATAATAGAAGATGAGTGTCATCATCATTCCCGTTCTTCTCCTCTTTCTCTTTCCAACACCATGAATGCAGTGATTCAAACCTTGAATCACAACATGGTATCAGAGCCTTACTTTTCAAGATCGTGGATCATCCTTTGATTTTTTCTTTCTTGACATTCGATTGATTTACTTGCTTTATTGATTGGTTCGAGCTTTTACCACAACATCCAGTTCTTATCAATCGTTCCAAATTCGATTGATTGATTCATCCTATCAATCAGTACAGTTTTCATCCTTGATTTAATTCACTCCTACAAATTCTCTCTCAGAAGCTATATGACATCATACGCAATGGCAGTAGTTGGAGGCAGAGTCCAAATCGAACCTTCAGATCCATTGTTCTTGCATCCATCAGATCATCCAGGCCAGAATCTGGTAGCAGACATGTTTGGTGGTGATGATTTCGAGAACTGGAGACGATCGGTGACAATTGCACTATCAGCAAAGCAAAAGTTGCCATTCATTAATGGTTCGTATCCCAAACCAGACTCCAACTCTTCTCTTCTTCCATATTGGCAGCGTTGTAACGATATGGTGCTTTCATAGATCTTGAATTCCTTGCATAAAAATATTAGAGATAGTGTGCTGTTTTGTGAAAAAGCAAGCGACATGTGAAAGGAGCTAGTTGAGAGGTACGGACAGTCAAATAAGGCCAGATTATTCCAAGCTCAGAAAGAGATCTTATGCATCTCACAAGCTGATCTGGATATAGCAGCTTGTTTCAACAAAGCAAAAAAGGCCTGGGATGAGTTTACTGCAGTTGGTGCAACACCTAAATGCACCTGTGGAAAGTGTGAGTGTGAAATAAACTCAAGGCTACAAAGTCATGAGCAGGAACAGAAGGTCATACAGTTCCTTATGGGACTCAATGAGAGTTACACACCAGTGAGAGGCAACATCTTGATGATGAAACCATTTCTAACACTTGGTCAGGTGTACTCTCTGCTGGTACAAGAAGAGAAGCAGTGATAAGTAAAATCAGGAGGAATATTTCAGACTGAAAGTGCATCCTTCTCAGCTGAAACAGGTCAGATCAGTGGACAAAGTGGTGGACGATTTCTTCAAGCAAGGAAACAAGGAGGCAAAACAAGGCCTTACTGCAGTTACTGTAAGAGACAGGGACACACCATGGAAACATGTTATAAAATACATGGTTATCGCAACAGACAAGGAGGAAAGAACAAAAGCTATAGAGGGGCCAATGGTGCTTGGGGAGAACAAGAAAGCCAAACAGACCAATTATCTTCCACTCCTGTACTGCCAGGACTCAATCAAGAACAATCTAAGCAACTTTTCCAATTCCTCACCAACTTGACAGGAGCAAATGAGCAGAAACAAAAGGTGCCAGAAGTTGCATCATCTACAGCACATATGGCAGGTATTATGCAAGCCCTAAGTGCTGTTTATTCTTTGTGTACTCTACATCAAGGAGTTTGGATCCTAGACAGTGGAGCAAGCGAGCATATGAGCTCAGAACTGTAACATTGCATGAACTAACCTTACTTAAGAGTCCCATATTGGTAAAATTACCAAATGGAACACAAGTTAAGGTTACACATAAAGGGAAGTTAAGAATAGGAAAAGGGATTGTGCTAAACAATGTCCTGCTAGTACCTAATTTCAAGTTTAACTTGCTGTCTATTAAGAGGTTGTGTGAACAACTAGGCTGCACAGTTGAATTTACAGAGAGCTTATACATGTTACAGGCCCCTTCTCTGAGGAGGCCAGTGGCAATTGGTAAAGACTTCATGGGTCTTTACATTCTAGATAGAGACAACATTCAAGATGTGGAGCTATTGGGCAGCAAAAGGCAGTTACTGGCTGCATATAGCAAAACTGAGAACACTTATGATAAGTTTGTTACAGTTTTCAATAATGTTGCACAGATTGCTGATTTTTACACTTGGCATCAGAGACCTGGACACATGTCCTGCAATAAAATGAGAAATTTATCTGATGATAGTTTGTCCTACCATAATGTGAAGCATTTTGTTTGTGAAATCTGTCCCAAGGCAAAACAACACAGGTTGCCCTTTCCCACTAGAAAATCTACTTCCGGTAAAGCCTTTGAGTTGATACATGTTGATACTTGGGGGCCCTATCATACAAAAACACATGTAGGGCATAGGTATTTCTTGACCATTGTAGATGATTACACAAGGGCAACCTGGACTCATCTCATGGTAACTAAGGATGAAGCAATTTCCCTACTTAAATCCTTTGTTACAATGGCCAGAACGCAGTTTGAGGCCAAAGTTAAGGTGATTAGATCAGATAATGCACTTGAGCTCAGCAAAAGCTATGAAGTTCTAGAGTTTTTTGCTAATACAAAAATTACACACCAAACGAGCTGTGTGCAAACGCCACAACAGAATGGTGTGGTAGAGAGGAAGCACAAACATCTTTTGGAGGTGTCTGGAGCTTTACTGTTCCAGTCTTCATTGCTTATGAAATACTGGGGAGAGTGTGTCCTTACAGCAACATATCTCATCAATCGAATGCCAACTAAATTACTGAACGGCAAAACATCCTATGAATTGCTCTATGGTTCAATCCCTGCATATGACCATCTAAGGGTGTTCGGATGTCTCTGCTATGTTACAACAAACAAACAGGGTAGGGACAAATTCCAACCAAGGGCTTCAACCTGTGTTTTCGAGGGGTATTCCTTTGGCCAGAAGGGTTATAAAGTAATGGATTTGGAGAGCAATAAGATCTATGTGTCTAGGGATGTAGTCTTTCATGAAAGGATTTTCCCCTTTGCCTCTCCTCCTAAGGAAAAGTCCATGTTCCCATCATGCCCCCTTCCCTGCTTTGACGACTCAAATGAAATGAGAGATGAAGAACTACACTCGGAAGTTCAACTTCAGCCTAACACAGAAGTTGAAACCAATGTCCCATTAAGAAGGACCACTAGATCTCATAAAATTCCTGACCACCTTCAGGATTATGTATGCTGCAGTTTAAGTGAGGAAAAGGAAGCTTTCTGTTTTTCCACTCTTACAAATTTCTGCATACAGGCAGCACACTCTTCCAAGGTTACAGGTCTGATTAAAGAAGGAGACATAGCAGAACCAAGAAGCTACTCAGAGGCTGTAGCTCATCCTAGCTGGAAAGAAGCTATGGATAAAGAGATACACGCCCCAGTTGACAACAACACTTGGGAAGTTGTTGCATTGCCCACAGGGAAGAAGCCTATTGATTGTAAATGGGTCTACAAGACCAAATACAAGGCAGATGGCACTTTGGAGAGGCTAAAAGCTCGACTGGTAGTAAGAGGCTTCACACAAAAGGCTGGTATCGATTATATTGAAACATTCTCACCTGTTATCAAAATAACAACCATAAGGGTTTTGATTTCAGTTGCAGTGAAGAAAGGCTGGAAGTTACATCAGCTTGATGTCAATAACGCTTTTCTTCATGGAGATTTGCATGAAGAAATTTACATGAAGTTACCTCAAGGCTTTCACTCTTCCCTACCTAACGCAGTATGTAGGCTGACAAAATCTCTTTATGGCCTAAAACAGGCCTCACGGCAATGGTATGCTAAGTTGACAGAGGTACTCTATACAAAAGGGTACAAGCATTCAGTCAACGACTATTCATTTTTTTACAAGAAGACAAACACCTCTTCAGTGTTTCTAGTAGTATACGTGGATGACATACTTCTTACAGGAGATGATGAAGCTGAAATTTCAGCCCTCAAAGCATACTTGGATGACACATTCAGGATTAAGGATCTTGGGGAAGCTCGTTACTTCCTTGGGATGGAGATTCTTCCAGTTGCAGAAGGTCTGGTCCTAACTCAGAAAAAGTTTGCCAAAGAAGTCTTGGAGGAGTTTCTTGATCCCAATGCCACTTCAGTCATTTGTCCCTTGGATTGCACCCAAAGACTTGCAGCAGACCAAGGAAATTTTTTCGACAATCCTGGCCTCTACAGAAGAATTGTGGGGAAGTTAAATTTTCTCACCAATACTCGACCAGACTTAGCTTGCACAGTACAGCATCTTAGTCAGTTTATGCAACAGCCAAGGCTTCACCATTATCAAGCTGCTCTGCATGTGCTCCGATATCTGAAGGGACATCTTGACCTAGGCATTTTATTCAACAAAGATGCACAGTTCTCACTCGAAGCCTACTGTGATTCAGATTGGGCAGCATGCCCCTATACAAGAAAATCTGTCAGTGGGTTCGTCATCTTCTTTGGCAACAGCTTGGTTTCTTGGAAATCGAAGAAACAAGGAACTGTTTCATTGTCCTCTGCTGAGGCAGAATACAGGAGTCTCAGAAGGCTAGTAGCTGAGTTAGCATGGCTTACTAGATTGCTTCACGAGTTGACTGTGGAAGACGTAACACCCATACCGGTCAAATGTGACAGTCAAGCAGCTACTCATATCGCTCGCAATCCGGTTTTCCATGAACGAACCAAGCACATCGAGCTTGATTGTCACTTTGTTCGAGAAAAGCTCCTAACAGGCTTGATTTCCCTCAGCCATGTTTCTACTCACCAGCAGCTAGCTGATATACTGACCAAACCATTACCAGGAAGTATACATCATCAGCTTCTTGGCAAATTGGGAGTTCAAGGCACTACCAATTTAAGGGGGGGTGTTGGAGATAACACAGTTCATTCAGTCCCTTCTAGAAGAGTTCCCTCTAGAGGTTGTTAGAGAGGTTGTTAGAGAGGTTGTTAGATATTCATATTGGCTGACAAGTTGTAACAAGTTCTTGAATTCTTGGCGGGAAATACTTGTATATATATGAAGCTCAGTTTCTGGGTTGGAATAATAGAAGATGAGTGTCATCATCATTCCCGTTCTTCTCCTCTTTCTCTTTCCAACACCATGAATGCAGTGATTCAAACCTTGAATCACAACAGGACTGAACTTCCTTTGCAAAATTCTCTCCAAAGTAACGAGGCCCATAGTCAAAATCAACCGCCAGATCAACACAAGAAGACGACGAGATAGAAGAAAATTGAAGGCAGGATCTGATGGAATCAAATACGTTTTGGTGAAGAAGAAGAAGACATGAGATGGCGGCAGAGACGATAAGCAGCCCATCTCCCCATTCACTGTGACGATGATGGCGTTGGCTTCTTCATCGGCTATTACCTTCAGATCGATTGGCGACATCAATGGGGCCATTTTCTTTGATTCCAGGGACCCAAGTTTTTCACAAACTTAATTCTTTCACTAGCGTCCTAGTTACAAATGAAGCTAATGAGGCTGGGTCCTATAGCAAGTGCTTCACAATTAGGGGTAATTTTCTTTTTCCTTTCCTTCTCCCCGTCAATTTGAGCCTCCATCAACGTCGCGATGCAGGGCAATGCCTTCTTTATCCTTTCATAATTCAACTTCTTGATCTTCTTAACCGGCGCTAACAACTGCATAAAATTCTCCGTCGAAATAGAGGCATAAGGTTTCAAATGTAGTGGGGAGATTTTCTTAGGCACAATCAGAACAAGGCAATGGCGATGGAAGATTTTTTTGGGGTTTGCCAGGGAGGAAAGAGAATTCAGTGGGGCAAAAGATAATAACTGCAAGTGAGGTTAATAGGCTATAGAAGGTAGTGTTGTTTTTCATCAATGGCTCACATTTCTATGGAGAAAATCAAGGGTTGATATCTATTTCAATTATGATAGTTAAAAAACATTTTCAATTATGAAAGAATCATCCTTGATTACGTTATAATCAAAGAAATAAGTCAAGTTTTTAATTCATCTTCAGACATATTTGACTCTATTTTAGTACTATAAAGACAATTTACCATGATGGATTTATAATTTAGAAAGTTTTCAAGTAGTTCAATATTATGCCATAGATGTAAACAACAATAACTTTCAGTGAGGATCCCTCTTTCACGGAGTTTGGAAAATGTAAACAACAATAACTTTCAGTGAGGATCCCTCTTTTATGGAGTTTGGGAAGATCCAGTTGTCGAAAGAGTCATATTACAATTGTTTCTAAAATAGAAAAAAATCATATTCATTCTTTTATTATGAATTATGAACTCTTAATTGGAATCAACACATAAAGCAAGTACAAATTTTGGTCCTAGAAAAATAAATAATACATAAAGCAAGCCCAAACTGATAATAATTAATACACAAAGCACGCACCGAATTCAGGGTAATTAATACATAATTGGTTGAGGAAAATTGTAGCAATAATGCAATTTCCTCATGTGCCTTTCTTCTATATCCAAGAGCATACTCTGAAAAACTGACAAGGAAGTTTGTTGACCTTAAATCCCATGGTAAGAACATCCAAAGCCTATATCATACATCTGGGAGTATGTACTCCCATAAGCCACGTAAGCAAAATATATATTAATAACCGCTTATATGACAAATACACGTTGAAAAATATATATCTATGTGGCAATAGGAGTACAAACTCTCAAGTGTATATAATAATTTGCAAAGAACATCACCTAAGACAGGCAGAATAGCTACAACAAATACGTGGCTGATGTTGAGCTGTAAGTTAATATAGATGGTTGATGTGGGGTTTATATATTGTAGAGAATACTTAGCCTAAGATATTTTTAGATATTTATGGTTGTTACTTGTTAATGTGTACATTCAGTTGGGTAGAGACTCAACTGTCAATGCAGGCACGTACCTGGAGCTCAAGTTGTAGTTATTCCTAATTGTATGATCAATATACACAACAATTGAATATACAGAATTCCTCTTCACTCTTCTTTGGTTTCTCTCTAAATTTTCATTATTTTATGCGTGGCACGAAATGTCACATGACCATTACTCTTTTCCCAAAATGCCGGCATCACTTTTTTGATGTGGGACTTTTGTCCGTGACATTATCCCCCACCCAATCCTGTGACACCCTCATCACAAATGGGGCCCCCTGCATATCTCGCCCGTCAGAGCGCTTGGCGAGACAATGTCGAGTCTAGGTTGGCTTTCATACAACTTGTCACGAGACCATCTGATGTGGTGTGCAACGGCACCGCTTATAAGCCCATGACCATCCCATTGCTTTTCCGATGTGGGACTCTTATCCGTGACATAAAGCATGCAAACTAAGATCTGGAGTCTCTCGATAATTTTTTGCTCGTTGTTTTCGATCATTTATGTTGATTCCTCAATCAATCTAGCTTGAAATCATTAAATATTTTTTTTTCTTTTTGATCAATTAATTGGGTCGCCTTACCAATCAATCTAACTATACATAATTGATTCAGGAATTAGGATTCATCTTGTTTTTGACTTTCAGATCTTAATTCAATATGTTTTTCATCATTTGATCAATTAGTTATCAGTACTTCTGGAGACAATATTTAGAGAAATCAACCAATGAGAAATCCATATTATCTTTCTAGCTTAGATCACCCTGGTATATATGATCGTTACTAGCAAACCGTTTATGGTCGAAATTACACCAAGTGAAGCAATTTTGCTCATATATAACTCAGTACAAATCTCAAAACGGTTTTTATTGATGGTACTTTGGCTAAGCCAAATGTAACATCTGTTGATTTGCATAACTAGCTAACGTTTGACTACATGGTAAGGTGTTGGATATTGAATTCTTTAGCAGTTGAAATTTTAGGATGTTTCATTTATGTCTAATTTGCTAAAAAGCTATGGGATGAATTGGCATAAAGGTTCGATGAGGCAAATAGGCCACTAAGATATCAATGACATCAAGAGCTGACTCTATTGATGCAAGATAATGACTCTATATCCATGAACTTTTCTAAAATAAAAAGAAACTGGGATGAGCTTTAAGATTTTGTTAGCATGCCTTAATGCTCTTGTGGCATTACGCTCAAGTACTGCGCTTGTGATCTTGGCAAGAAACTTCAGGAAAGGGATGCTAGAACCAAGCTTATATAGTTCTTGATGGGACTTAACTTTACCTAATAAGTTTTAAGAAATCAAATTCTAACTGTTAAGCTTTTGTCGTCCATTATTCAGCAAGCTAAAAAGCAAGATAGCTTGCTGATTTAATGAATGTGAAGCAAAAGGCTGATGCATATGCTTTTGAAAAACAAAGCCATAATCCTCGAAAGAATGATTTCAGGAAAGGTAAGGTTGACAAAAATGACAAGTACTCCACTCATTGTAGAGCTGAGGGCACATTGCATATCAGTGTTTTAGGCAACATGGCCTAATTGGTATCAATAGAAATGTAAAATTGGATGTTTGGGTTTCTTACAAAGACACATCTTTAAATGGTGTCCTACACATCGTGTTGTATATCAAGGTGATGAACAACCGACTACTATGAACAGTACTATAATGATCAATGAAGTCTGTCAAGAAGTTTTCAAGGCTTTAAGCGGACAACAAACATTCACATTCAGCTCCTCTCTATTTTCTAACTCCTGCTACTGAGCTATTGTTTCCTCTTTTAAAGCATTCCCATCTGGTGGCGTGATGATCGAGTCTATAAGCTAGATTTTAGACATTGGCATATCTGAACACATGACACTATATATGGACGTAGTCTGTTGTCAAAGGCAACCAAACATACGAACATTTGTAGATCCTCTAATGGCACTACCAAGATTCTCATTATTGCTGGTAATGTGCAATTCACTGATGATATTGTGCCCAAGGATAATCTCTATGGGGCAAAATTCATAGTTTATTGTCAATGAGTAAAATTCTAGCTGACCTTAAACTGGTTGCTTACTTTACTTCCAATGAGTTGTTGCTGTGGGACCCTACTTTTAGAAGGCCAATTGCAAATAGATATCAAGGAGGTGGTCAGTCTATATACATCTGTTGCTTTGAGGTGTCATATTTCTAATTATACTGCTACTTTTTTTTGCTACAATGCAGATAATTTCCTTTTTGTCGATTGTAGCATAAATAACATTACTAACATTTCCTTTTGCAGGCTAGACTGGAGCATAGTTCAGTGTCTAAGATGTCTCATACTCATTGTATTGGACATTTTAATAAAGCTGATTTCATGTGTAAAGCATGTATCTTTGCTAAACTTCATAGAATTCATTTTCATGATAGAAAAACATTGGATTCCCTGGTTAGGATGGCTAATAGGATAGCTTTTGTCCTAGCATGCCGCAGAATACGTGCTCCTCAAGTATCATCAAATTACTTGGCACATCGATAGTTTTTTTTAATAAGCCCATTTTCTTTGGCATAGAAGTGGAATGAGCTTCATTTTTTGTTTTCAATTTCAAAAAGGCTAAAGGCCCAGGGAAAAAACATGGGCGCTTGTGTAAACAAGGTGTTGTACCAGTTGTGCAAAATTTTCTTATTCGGATCCGTTGAACGGAGGTAGAGGATGCCCTTTTCGGGCAATGGCATCGTGCAGTACTTAAGTCTTTAAGTGATTTTCAATTAGTCCCAAGGTGTTTGACGTGGTCTGCGTGGACTTATGGGGACCTTACAATGTCCCAGACATCATTGGTGCCCATTACTTCTGGACGAGTGGTGACGAGTAGTGGATGATCATACTAGGTCCACATAGGTTTATTTGTTGCTAAATGAGATGCAAGTCTCAACATGTATTATATTTTTGGATTTATTTTAGATGTGCAAACTAATTTCCAAGAGAAAATAATTAAAGCAGATGATGACTGATAATTGCACTGAATTCTTCCAAGTTTTCTGTTCAGACTTGTCGAGACAATTTAGTATTATGAATCAAAGGAGTGCACCTAGAACTCCTCAGCAAAAAGGGAGGGTTGAAAGAAAATACAAAAATTTGGTAGAAACTGCCAGGGCCACCGGCCATGAGAACTATGCCAACTTTTACAAGTATTAGATTGCATATATTCTAGCTGCTACATATATCATCAATACGCTTCCAATAGCTACTCTAAATTAGAAGTCATCTTATGAAAGACTGTTTATTCAGTTCCGTAATTTGTCAAATTGAAGGTTATTGTTTCTCTGTGGTATGCTGTGGACCGATCTTGGACAAATGAATTTGGAAGCAAGGACAGAAATTGCATTTTCATTAGCCATCCTCCTATACGAAAGGCATACAAGCTTTATGATTTAGAAACCCATGAGATACTTATAAGCATTCATGTAAAATTTCATAAGCATACACTGCCTATTAGGTATGACATGAGTACTGATAATGTGCTACCTAGTGTACCTCTTATTTTCCCCTTGTATCGTTTGCACTGTGTTGGAGATGATACACTTGTTTCTATGCCTACTATTGATTCATGAAATATAACCACATCTCTTGAGTCCAAACCTCTTCGGTTTGGACTTGAGACCAATGATCCCATCAACTATTTTCTTACTCATTCAGATACTCTTTTACCATAGCCTCTATCTGAACCTTTGTACCTGAGTCTCCTAATACAGTAATCCCATCCAATCGTGTTTCATTGAGAAGAAATTCGAAGCTTTCAAAACTTCCTACTTGGCTGCAGGATTTTGCTTGCCAAGCTAATGTTACATCTAGTCCTTCATCAGGTACCTTGTATCCCTTGTTTACCAGTGGCGAATCCAAAAATTAAATTAAACGGGGTCGAGGTTCGATCACATATGTGATTTGAAATTTAACAATAGTCATAAAAAAAAATTACAAAGCTAATACAATATCACAGCAATTGCCCTCAATGAGCCTTCATGTCTTAAAACAATACATGATATCATCGTTTGATGTAGTTTCAAAAATATCATCCTTAAAATAAGTAACAATAGTGTCATTTAAATACTCATCCAATATTCTTTTGCGCAAATTGGTCTTAATAATTAAAACTACGCATTTTTAGTAGCCAACTTTTTGAAGTATCTATGCATTTTTAATTGGACCAATAAAAATCAATTAGGCGAGTAGAGGATATTGAACATTGTAACTAGTCAGTGGCGAATCCAAGTATCGAACAACACATACAACTACAAATGATAAATGATTTAAACAATTAATCTAACAATCTACGTAACTTAAGGTTAAACAATTGAAAATTTGGCAAACAAATGCTAAATTAAAACTAGATACTTAGAATTAGATCAAGGGTTTTAGGGTTTGTACCTTCGAATGTAGTTTTAGTGGTGATGGTGAGACAAGGGCACCGACTGAGTAGGTGATGGAAAGGCGCACCTAAAGGTTGAAGGTGACTGCCACCTACCTCGACTAGTAGTGGGTGACTGGGTTTGTGCGTGTGGGGCAAGCGGGGCGAAAACGAGAATGGGGGTGGGGTGGAGTCAGAGTCATTGAGTGTGGCTGGGATCTCATTCGAAAACTAGTGGCCAAAAACAAAAAAGAGTGCTTTTGAGTAAAAAAGATGGGAGCAGTGTTCGAACCGGCAACGTGTGACCACTGCCTCTTTGCCAGACATACTCTTGTATCCCAAGCAGCCACTTGAGCAACTTTTTCTCCATGCTTTTGGACGCATCACATATTATATATAAATTTATCTAATTTATTTTTCACATAACTAATAAATTTATTATTTTTTAAAGTGGGGTCACTTGATCCCACGTGACCCCACTATAGCTCCGCACCTATAATGTTTACCTACAACTTCAACCTGAACACAAGGCTTCCTTGTTTAATGTCATGGCCGTTCTAGAAGCGGTTATATACAAACAAGCTAAGGATGACCCGAAATGGATAGAGGGCATGAAGAAAGAGATTGCTGCTCTAGAGGCCAATGAGACATGGGAGATTACAGATCTTCCTATAGGCAAAAAAGGCTATTAGAAATAAACGGATTTTCAAGATCTAAGATCAAGCCAAATGGTGCCAGTGAAAGCTACAAAACTTGGTTTACAGTAAGGGGCTTTGATCAAGTCACGGGCAAAGACAGCATCAAGGGACAGTGTATAATCTTTTTGATATGTTGATGGATTATTTTTAATTGTCTAAGGAGGAATCACTTTCCTACCACCATATCAAGCCCAAACGATTGTATTCAGTTTATAATCTTTTTGATATATCGATAGGTATAAAGGGACAGTGTATGCCATTGGTGATATTTTAAATGATTTGGGGTGTTGTTCTTTTGTGAAAATGTTATCTCAGTTAGATGGTGATTTGATATAAGACTACTAGTTTATTTTTTGATCGTACACTTCATTCCCAGTATAAAGCGTAAGGAGATTTATTGGCAGAGAGATATGAAATTTGTGGTTTATGAGACCGAGTGGGAGTTGTTAACCAAAGTATAGCGGTCACCATAATCATCCCATGAAATTGGCAGTTACAGAGTGATTGATTGAGTATTTATCAAGCCAATTTAATTACTTAATTCAATTTCAGTTTAGTGCTGCTATATAAAGGGGATTAGATCAGGGAATGAAACACACAACTTGAGCAAGCAATTTCCTAGAACAAATATCCAATCTCTGCCCTCTTCCTCACACTAACCTAGACATCATCTGGGTCTTTGGGTTTGGGCTGTGAACTTACTAGTGATTCTGGTAGCAACCAAATTTCATGTGTATACAGCAGTAGTCAGATCCAGGCTATTTTCACAGTGAGGTAAGCCCTTGTTATGTGACATTGGGGACAAGCGTAAAGAGCTTTTCTCCAAACACTGCATGCTTCAACAAATAAACCTTCTCACACACCCACATCATTTCCTCAATCTCAAGCTAGGCCCTATCTTTGATCCAAGTCCAACTTGTTAGACTTAGGACGTGTTCGCTAAAATTAGATATTTTATGTTTGTTAATGTGTACATTTCATTATAAGTTGTTAGACTTAGGGGATGTTCGCTAAAATTAGATGTTTTAGTAATTGTTAGCTATTTTAATAGCTGTTAACAGTTTTACTATCGATTAACTGTGACCAACTAATTGTTAGTGGTTAGCTGTTCAATAGAGATTTAAAATAAATGTGTTTCATAAATGTAACTGTTGAAGTAGCAGACTTATGTAAAATGACTAAAGAGGGCATAATAAATAAAAGTTTTCAGGTAATAAAAAGAAAAACTTCGTAATTTGTAATACAACTACTAGGTAAAGATTATTAAAAGTTACTTTCAATAGCTTTTGAAAAACATTACACAAACCTCTAATTACTACCTCTTCCACTACTTTATCAAACACTTACAAGTAATGACCCATAATATTTGACTACTATAAACCACTAACTTCTACTTTAACTTTAATTGCCAAACACAGCCTTAGTTGTTACTGCAGGTATGAGAGTTCAAGTTATATATATATTACTAGTTTTGATTTGCACGCAATGCTTGCAAATATATAAATTTTTCCTAATAAAATCATTTTTGATTTGCACATGATCCACATGCTGATGTTTTGAGTTTCATGCAATGCATGTAGGATTGAATATATAAAATTGTCCATCAAATTATATTTGCAAAATAATTAAAAATGTCATATATCATTACATAGTACTTAAAGCAAAACATCCTATACATTGTATTTCCATGTTTTCGTGGGAAGACCCTTTTTTTGGTCAAAGATAGTTTTTTTTTTTAATTAAAAGAAACCTAATCTTAGTTTCACATCTTTTTCCTCATAATAGTGGCTACTGACCTATTATATACATTCGTTGCAAAATAGGGAACAAATAATACATGATTAAGGTATATTTATGACATACACATTATTAGTTGGTAGTATTATAAATAAATGAATTTCTTTAAAAAAATTATAAATAAATGAATTCAACATTGGGGTAAAACGGTTAATGTGCAATAATAAGGATCATGCATTATGATATGACATAGTCTGCAATTGCAAGCAATATGTGCATCGTTTAATTAATTTATTATAAGATTTTAATAAAAACGCAATATAAAATTAAAAGGCTGGAAAACACATACTTAACTATAACTCGGTCAACTATTTATAAATCAAAGTCGGCCACATAAGTATAAAGTACAATATTTTGCACAGTAAATGAATCAACATTAAATTAATAAATAGCTAAATGCATCTTATTTGCATATATTTACGATATTTGTCTCTCTTTCTCTCTCTATAGAGAGAGACATACACACTAAATCTAAAAATGCTTGGAAAAAATTCAAAAATTTGAAATATACAACCAATTAATATATCTATCTATACACATAAATAAATGTTAAGCCAGTAAATACTATAACAAACAAAAGACAAAGTTACAAAATGCAAGAATGATGACAATAATTTGAAAGAGCATGTAGAACTATTGAATATTGTGACAACAAATATATGTAAAGTTCGATAAAACCATAGCGTAGATTTTTTTTTTTAAAAAAAAAAAGTAAAGATACTTCAAAAGCAAGAGAAAAAACAAATCTCTATGTTTTAGTAACTGAAAAGAATTTGCAGAAATGAGATGAATTCTGATTCTTTTATTTTAGTAATATGTATTGGAAACAGGTAGGATGGGCACAAAAAAACTTCAATTTTGAATATTGGGAGAGCTACTTGACCTTAAATATATTTCCACAGGAATTTCAACATTTATTATGTGACTTTATAGTAGATTAACATATATAAGAGGCTATGGAATTCCAAAATAATTCCCAACTTACTAACATAAATGCCTTCACAAAAAATCAAAAAGCATAAGTTTACGGTACTGACAGAAGAGAGAAACAAAAAAGAAAATCATGTATGGTAATTGAAAGCATAGCAAAAATAGCTACGAAGAATTAAATCAGAATTTATTATTTTGATAAAAAAAATCAAAAGGCCAAAACAGGTACATATAGAGTTTTTTTTAATTTTTAATATTCGAAACATGTAGCCAGAAGGTTGCTTTTTGATTGACACATAGTTGTATGAGTTTCTAAACTCTTGGTAAAAACTGATGAGTAGTTACGCACACAAAAGGGGGGGGGGGGAATCTATATATGCACTTGAACATGCAACTGTTTTTTTTTTTTTTTTTTGCGGGGGGTTGAATAAGAATTAAAGGCATAAAAAGAAAACCGTAATCATTCATATTAATAAGGCGGACACAAAAAAAAAAAAAAAAAGTAGGATAGTGATCAAACTTATGCAAAGAAGTTGAGATTAATGCGTTGTAAAAGAATCCACTTCACTGAGTGTAAGAATTATTTGGTTGATAAAGGATAAGTGGATGTAATTTGCTAACCCATTCATGAAGGGTATAGATAGAAATTTTTGGAGTAAAGTTGACATATTTGGTTGATTAAGGATAAGTGGATGTAATTTGCTGACCCATTCATGAAGGGTATAGACAGAAATTTTTGGAGTAAAGTTGACAGCTGAAGTGACTTTCTGTACAATTTTATTGGTGTTGTTTGTTGGAGTCATTAGTTGGTTTTATGCTAGTTGAGGTTTTTTCTATTTTTTTATTTTTTATTTTTATTTTTTTGGGTTGAGGGTTTCAATCTATATTGCTATCAAGTATCAAGTTAGATTATAATTTTGTTTTAGGGATCTTGGTGGTTTTAGGTGTGCAAAATTTTTTAAGATAATGGGAGTTTACTTGTGGTCTTTCAGGCCTCTTGGTATCTGAATTTTCATATTACTAATTACCAAAAAAAAAAAAATAAGAATAAATAGATGTATGATGATTTACCAATTAAATTTTAAAATTGGATCTTCAGGGGGAAAAGTCAAAGGAGAGAAAATTATCCATTAGTCTCAGAAGATCTGAGTATTATTTAAATAAAAAATAATATTAATGATAAAATGAATTGGGGCAAATAAAATTTGGTTCTTACTGGATAGAGGAAGTTAAAGAGTGGGAGGAAAACATGGGGGGTCTTTAAAAAACTATACAAAGGTACCCTAACTTATGTGAAAACTATTTTAAGGACCCTTGGTTTTTAAAACTAATTTTGAGTAGTTTAAATAATGGTGAAACTATTTGTATGGCCAATTCCGACCCGTGATTGAACTTTGAGATGTGTGTGGACAAAAATACCCTTGTTAATCATGAGCAGTTCTTGTTGGAATTGAAAGAAAAATAAAACACTCTTAATAATCTTCCATCTACCCATTTCTATGAACTCAGCTTGCCTCTCTCTTTGTCTCTCTTTCTCTCTCTCATTCTCCTTGTCTCTGTTGTTGTTCCATGCATGGAATTGGTAGTGAGAACAAGGTTGAAAGTAGCTGTTGAAGTGTTGACAATGGTATATGCACCTTTAAATTTCGAAAACTTGCTGATTTTGTGATATACTCATGATGGACATTATATGTGGGTATGTGTGATGCAAAAATTTGAGTTGGATGTTGTGGGTTGGTTTCTTAGTTTGCTCGATGTTGTAAAAAATTCGAGTTTATGAGTAGATTTCTGGAGAAATTTTGAGAATTTCGAGTTTTAGGGTTTTTAGAAAGGACTTTGTGATTTGTGTGAAAGTATGATTGACTGTTGTTGATGTTATTTAATTTGATATTTGCCTGTAATTTATGTTTAAAATTTGTACTTCCTTAATATTATCTTTGAAACAGGGTAAGGACATTAGTGATATTATAAGGAGAATTATGGATGTTGAGATGGAGAAGTACAATGGCATTGAGTTGTTTAGAGATGCTAGGGCAAGAGCAAATGAGTCAGGGATAGAGTTTCCTAAGTATACTGGGTTCAGATATCATCCCCCAAATAAGAAAAATCAGAGATGGCATTTGAAGATTGATGATGATTAGGTTAGGTTAACCAATTCCTGGGAAGACATGAGGACTAAGTGTATTCCTATATACATGTATGATCTGAAGAAGCCCTCTCACAACCAAAAACATGTTAAAAGCCTTAACAAAATAAGTGCCTTTGTTGCACAACCATTGCCTCAAACAGTTGCAGATGAATCTAAACAGATTGTGAGAATGGTGAGTGGTGTGGAGGATTTGACTAATAGTCAAGCAAACATATGGGCCGACAGTTTGATTGTGAGCCTTGTTGTTCCCCTTGTTAAACCTGTGACTTATAGACTAGTGGCAAGATCTCTTTCTAATTCCCCTGCTAAGCCCATACCAAGTTCCCAACCTAGGCCCTGTGAGTCCCTACCTTAGCCCAAATCAACTTCTTAATAAAAATCATATAAATCCCCAACAAAGCCCACATCAACTTCCTCACCTAAGCTCACTGCAAAAGCAAGCCGACCAGCAAAACTGAAACAAAAGGGTTAGTCTTCATACTACTTACTAATAAGCCCATCACCATCAGCCCATGCCAAAGTTGACTGTACCCCTTCACAATCCACTTTACAATCCACTCTGACTGCTCCCCATTACAATCCACTCCTGATGAATATGTACAAGTGAATTCTTACCCATCCAGGCCATAAACTAGATCATCCCTGAAGAAACCTGAATGTAACCCTTCACAATCCACTCCTAACCCATCCAAACTTGACTCTAACCCTAAACACTCATCCAGAACACTAACTAAACCTAACTATAGGCTTGGTGAACCTGCTGCAGCCCCTACCAAACCTCACACCAAGTCCCAATCTAGAGATGTTGGCATATATGCAAGCCCTAATTTAACCCTTGGCACAAAACCAAATCCCAGAACTTCTACTCTTAAAAAACCAAGCAGTAGCAGCACCTCCAAATGTCCACCACCATTCAATCGTTTACCTTTGGCTGCCCTTGGGGTTGATGAGTTGTTGGATTTTGATGTTGGACCTCTGTACAGAGAATCTGAATGAGAGGTTGAGGAGAATACGTGGGATAATGGTAGGGAGGCTGAGATTTTTATTATTGGAGCTCATACTAAGGGGGGTAGGCTTATTGTTATATGTTTTAATGACAACCCAGCCTCTGATGATGGTAGTCAGAATGAAGATTTTGTAAGGTGATGGTGAAGAGACTGGAGATGGTAATGACAGTGAAGATGTGTCCTTAGGTTAGCAACTGCAAGTTGAGGTTGAGCAGAGGATGCAGTTGGAAACAGAAATTGTTGACAGTGATGGAGATAGGGTCTAGTTGTGAACAAAATGGCAAGGACTTTAAGATAAAGAACCCTGTGGACTAGAAACAGGGATTGTAAGGTTAGTTTATTACCTGATCACATTTTCACTTGTAAAGAGAACTTGTTGACAATCATGAGGGAGTTTTGCTTTCAAGAAGGCTTTACATTGCAAAAGGTGAAGAATGAGAAAACTAGGTATACTCAGAAATGTACCAACCCATGATGCACTTGGAAAATTCATTGTAGTGTGCTAGTTGATAAGACTACTTGGATGGTGAAATCACATAGTGATTTATGGTAGACCTGACCAAAATAGGATGGCCACACCTCCTTGAGTCAGTAAATTTCTTCTCCCTTACTTCATAACTGGTCCAAAAATGGATGTGAAGGGAATGCAGAAAATTATGATGGGGAAGTATGGAATTCATATTCTAGATCATATATGTTGGAGGGCAAGGAAAATGATGAAGGATGCTGTTGATGGAAAACATGAGGAAGGGTACAAGTACTTGGCACATTACACAGAAGAGTTCAAAGCCAAAAATTCAGGGTCTGCTACTCTCATTACCTGGGCTTACCAAGGGCCTATAATGGGCCCAATATTCAGGCACATGCTCATCTATACTAGTCCTGCAATTACAGCATTCAAATAATTTTATAGGTCTTTGATTTGGGATAGATGCCTGCCTTCTTAAAAGGGTCTATAGAGGAGTGTTACTCACTATAATGGCTCTAGATGACAATAATGGACAATTCCCATTAGCTTATGCTGTGATTAAGAAGGAAAATAAGGAGGAGTAGAGTTTTTTTCTGGTAGGCCTAGTAAGAGCTTTTGATGCAGTTAAGAACCAGTCCATGTATAACATAATGCCTGACAAATATAAGGTAAGTTTGTGTTGTTTTCTTTATAAATTGCTTTATAATATAGGCTATTTCACTTACTTGTTCATTTTGCTTCATAATATAGGCTATTTCACTTACTTGTTCATTAGTTTGTGTTTAGGGAATTATAAAGACCTTGAGAAATGTTATGCCTACTACTTCAAGGAGAACATTTATCATCCATTACTATAAAAATTTTGCATCAGTTTACCCAGGTAAGCCTAAACAGTACATACTCATATTTTTTACTTTATTAAATTAGGAGAATAACATTGTTGTTTATTGTTATGTGCATGGTTTCATGCCTTTTTTTACATTACCGCAAATGCCTATGCCCCACTTGTACATGAGAAAGCAATGGAAAAAATCAAGGAGAAAGACCTTGGAGCTTATCATTGGCTGAGAGACAATGAGAAGTTAGAACTGTGGATTAGGTTTAAGTTTGATACCAATCTTAAATGTGATGACAATACCAACAATTTTGTTGAAAGCTTTAATCATGCAATTATCAAGTCAGAGGTTTGCCTATCTTGACCATGCTTGAGGAAATCAGGAAACTCATTAGAAGTAGGTTTGTGAAGAGATTTGAAAAGTCACGAAAATGAAATGGCAGGCTTGTTCCATATATGCATAAGAAGTTGCTTATGATAGAGCTGAAAAGTAAGAACTACACACATCTGGTACATGTAGGATAAGGAGAGTTTGATGTGACTAAAGGGCATACCAACTTCATAGTGAGGTTACAAGACAAGTTCTTTGACTGTTGAAAATGGCAACTTACTAGCCTCCTTTGCAAATATGCTGTAAGGTGCATTTTTAGGATGAAGCAATAGTTGGAAGATTATGTTGAAGACTGCTTCACTGTGGAGAAATATAAAAATCTCTACAACCAAATTGTTCATCCTATTGCAACTCCACAAATATGGGAGAAGAGAAATTTTCCTGATTTAGACCCACCATATGCTCAAAGGAAAATGGGCAGGCCATCGGAACATAAAAGAAGAGAGTGCCCTTTACTTGAATCTCAGTCAAAGCAACTCTCACACAAAGTACTTGAGTCTGGCACTACCAAGTATAAGTTTCACCTCAAATTTTGGTTAATTAACCTCACCAATATGTGTTAACTAATATCATTTGTTTTATTGTTACAGGTGTAAAACATGCAAGCACCTTGGCCATAATGCTGCAACTTGTGTGAGGCTAAGAGATGAGCATCGCAGACTGTTAACCAAAAGAAAGAGGATACCCACAGAAGGGAGGATTTCTAAACCTCAGGGCAGGCCAAAGAAGTAGAAGCCAACCACTTCAACACCAACACCCTCCATAATAGTAGCAGCTCAAGCTAGTCCTTCCACCCAATGCAGCCAAGTTGGAGCATCTCAAGCAACCTGACCTAGAAGCATCTCAAGCAACAAAATCTAGCACCAGTCCTCTACTTATTATGTTATATTTTGTAGTAAAAAACTTGTGAACTTTATCAATCTTTCTGATATAAGACAAAGTATATTCCAAGAGTATTATGTTGCTAAGTTATTTGCACTTGTAATGTGATAGAGTGCATTTGGTCTGATAATGTAATTACTTTAGTTCAACAAAGTGAAATATAATGTGTTCCACACAACACATGTGCTAACTAGAACAATAATTGAATCATTGCATTCCATGATAACAATATACATTCAGCTCTATCACATTAGCAAGTGAACTTCAAACTACCATCACAATTACAAGTGCTATAATAATACCAATTAAGAGTATGTAAACAATATTTTGCCCCTTCTCAATCAACTTAACTAGCATTCTTAACTCTAACAACTCCTTCTTGATTTCATTGAGCATCACTATAATCCTCTTTTCCACCTCATTGTCATCATTTACCTACTTTAAGAACTTGTCACACCGTAAGCACTTTATGTATTCCCTTCCCGGGTATTGGCTTGAATGTGACACTTTCCTTGTTCCTTGCATATGGCATCTTGGACATATATCCTCATCACCAAATTCACTTAGCTGATTGCTCCTTGAGGATGACATTCCTCTCATTTCAACTTCTTGCGCCTTCCTAGAAAAAAAAATTCAAGGTAATGTCAGCCAAATCAGTGAAGATGCACCAACAGTAGTAACAGGGGGGACAGAGCACAATGCCATTTTCCTTGAGTACTGGAAGGCAAACCACTCGAAAATTCAGCAGCAGTAGCAAGGAGAAGGAGGGAAAATGTGAAGGATGTATGCTTGGGAAGGAGGCGAATGGAAGGATAATGAGGAATGCAAGGAGAAAGCAGAGTAATGGGGAAGGAAAAGGAAGACCAAAAGGAAGGAGAAAAAAGATGGTTGGGGGATGTATTTAAAAGGAAAACCCCTTGACCGTTGGAAAATAATTGCAAGATTTATATATTTAGGGGTAATTTTGGCTTTCTACTTCAAAAATTCGAATTCACTGCTCAAACAATCGGAATGATGATGTCACAGGCCGGAATTGGGCCATACAAATAGTTTCACCATTATTTAAGGTACCCCAAAATTAGTTTTAAAAATCAATGGTCCTTAAAATAGTTTATACATAAGTTAGGGTATATTTGTGTAGTTTTTTGGGGTTGGACTGTTTGATATTGCCCTTTTATACCATTGAATTACGTGTTTCTTTAAAAAAGAAAAATTACTTTTTTTACTTGACATAATTATCCTTGCGAAATGCTAGTTATTGTGCCTATTTTAAGGGGTTTGAATGGAATAAATTCAAAATTAAGGATAAATTAGGCAAATCAAAAGTAATACACCAATTGACCTCTTGACTTATAATATAACATATATATCATAGATGTGGGTAAATAAAAATCAAAATAAAAAAAGATTAAGGAACTGAACTATATAATAGTAAGAATTTAAAAATGACATATGTTTTCTTGCCCAAAAAAAAAAGAAATAAGATACATTTTAATTTTACAAAAAATAAAAGATAGCTATAGAGAAAAATAATTATGGACAAGAAATCTGAGGTACTTGGTCTCAGTTCTGTTCGTATTCATCCGCCAAGCATAATCATGCTATATATTACAAGAGGAAGGAGAGGACTATGCTATTCATGCTATCCCTAGTCCTTGGCGGCTAAACAATACATGACTTTGATAACCTCACAATTCTAGCACCAATAGAATACTATAATATTTTCAAAAACTATTACATAAGGAATAAAAATATTCACATAATATCTCTTGATATATTTTCTACCCTATCACTCCCCCTCAAATTGGAGCATGCGGATTAACGATGCCTAACTTGGATCATAGATAAGCAAACTGTTGCTTGCCAAAAGCTTTAGTAAATATGTAAGCAACTTGATTCTTTGAAGAAATATATTGGCTAATTCGCCCGATAGAAGTCGTTCTCGAACAAAATGGCAGTCCATCTCAATATGCTTTGTTCTTTTATGAAACATAGGAATTTTTGCAATATGTAGTGCCGCTTGATTATCATAAAATAGTTGCATAGGATAGGTAACAAATACCCTCATGGAGGCTAAAAATGATTTAACCCAGATCAAATCACTAATAACTGTAGCCATAGCACGATATTCTGCTTTAGTTGAGGAGCAAGAAACTGTAGTCTACTTCTTTATCCTTCATGAGATGAGGGGTCCTCCTAATGTCACAAAATAGCCGGTGAGAGATTTCCTAGTGAGTGGATATGCCCCCCAATCGGAATCACAAAAAGCGACAATTCATAAGTCAAAATTGCTTCACAGGAGAATGCCTTGTCTGGGATTGCCTTTGAGATACCGAAGAACGCAACGAGCCACTTCCATATGAGGTTCCCGGGGTGCTTGCATGAACTGGGATGAAATATGAATGGCATAGCTTAACTCGGGTCGAGTAAGGGTAAGATAGATAAGGCGGCCCACTAACCACGGTACTAGCTAGGATCTTGAAGTAACTTCCTAGTTGCTAAGCCTAACTTGTGATTAGTCTCCATAGGAAAATCCACTGGCTTTGCTCCAAGCAGTCCACATTCCTCAACAATTTCGAGAGCGTACTTCCTTTGTCATAGGAATAGGCCCTTTTCATTTCGGGCTACTTCAATACCCAAAAAATATTTGAGGGGCCCAAATCTTTGATGCGAAAACATCGATTAAGTTATGCCTTGAACTTGGCACATAGATCAGCATCATTTCCCGTTAGTAACAAATCATCAACGTAAACGAGTAAAGCAATAAATTTGTTACCGTTTGTGTATGTGAAGAGTGAATAATCACCATAAGATCAGACAAACCCATAGGCAAGAAGCATAGAGGATAACTTCGCAAACCATTGTCAAGGAGCTTGTTTTAGGCCATATAGGGATTTCTGAAGGCGACACACTTTGGTAGAATTCGTAGTCTTGAATCCAGGGGGTAGAGTCATATAAACCTCCTCATCTAGGTCTCCATGAAGGAAGGCATTATTGGCGTCCATTTGATGAAGAGCCCATCCTTTTGCTGCTGCCACTGAAAGAAAATAACATACACTTGCCATTTTTGCAACTGGAGCAAATGTCTCGTTATAATCAAAGCTTTGATCTACTTGTCACCATGAATCCCCAACCGAGCTTCGTATCTCTCAATGCTTCCATCTGAGTTGTATTTGACTTTATACACACATTTACAATTAATGGGTTTTCGTCCTGAGGGTAAATCAACGATGGACTAAGTTTGATTCATCTCCGTGGCTTCAATTTCTTTGGCCATTGCTTCCCACCACTTAGGACATTTTACGACTTCATGGAAAAATCTAGGCTCCACAATTTTGGGAGTAGCCGCTAAATAATATCGATGTGGATCAGAAAAATTATTGCATGTAACATAGTTAGCTATGAGATACGATTTACCTAAAGATGCTTTTTGGACTGGGCTCCCATTAGAAGAGGGGGTGTTGGACTGAGCTGTGCAGCAAACATAATCTTGGAGATGCTTTGGGGCATTTCTAACCCACTTGCTATTGTCAACAGAACCCATAGCTGCTGCTGGAGAGGCTGACCCAGACGAATCACTTCCCCTAACCCATAATGTCTCTCTAGTCCATTGGGCTATGCGGCTTAGACTAGAACTGAGTCTTGGAATCGCACCATGTGTGGTGAGGCAGTGGATCTCAATGGTTGCTGGGTCATGGCACTAGGTCGAGTGCTGTTGTGTGGCCTATCATTCGATGGGCTGAGCACCTGAGAATTACTGGGTCATGTACTGCTATATGAGACCGGCCTAGATTCTACAACACATGGCACTGGACTGTTGCAGCTGGGTTGGGCGCCTTCTGGATGAGAGTCAGGTCTAAAGACACCCAAACTTTCATCAAAAATCCATCCTGGGGTCTATTCCATTTTGCCAAATGCATCATTTTCTGAGATTGCTTTGGATGCAAAGGGGTAGGTCTCTTCATGAAAAATTACGTCATGGCTAACAAACATCTCTACGGTTTCAATATCATATAACTTCCAACCCTTTTTACCATGCGGATACCCTATAAATATGCACCTTTTTCTGGGTGCCCCAAATTTATCTTGTTGCCTTTGATTGTTATATGCATAATATAAGCACTCAAAGACCCTAATATGATCATACGTGGGTTTCGCTTTAAATAATTCTTCATAGGGGGTTTTGCCATGAAGAATTTTGGTAGGTGTTTTATTAATAAGATGGACTACGGCTAAGACACACTCTCCCCAAAATTCAATAGGTAAATAGGCTTCAAAACGAAGAGCCCTTGCCACATTCAAGACATGCCTATGTTTTCTTTCAATCCTTCCATTTTGTTGGGCCGTATTGACATAACTAGTTTCATGAATTATGCCTTGCTCATTATAAAACCTTTTCGTAGGAATGGAAACAAACTCACTATCATTATCACTCCTAATGGTTTTTACTTTTGTACCAAATTGGATTTGAATCATAGCACAAAAATCTTTAACAAATTGAGACGCTTCACTCTTGCATTTCATGAGATAGATCCACACACAACGGCTAGCATCATCCAAGATAATGAGAAAATAGCTAGCACCACAAAAGGACTTAACAAAATATGCACCCGATATGTCGCAGTGAATGAGATCAAATGGTTTTGAGGCTTTATTCTCACTAATATTAAAAGGTAATCATGTCTGTTTTGCTTTTAAGCACGCATTACATAAGTCCTTTTGACTATTACTATTAACTATTCCTAAAACAATATTAGACAAACTGAATGATGCCTGAATTGATGGATGCTCCAATCTTCTATGCCATACTTCATGTGTTATAACCTTGTTTGCTTGAGCCTGTGTCATCGACCCTCTTTTGTAGAAATACACCCCCTTCTATGCCCACTCGATCCAATCCGGACCTTCGTAGTAAGGTCCTATATCACACATGATTTACGAGTAAATGTTACAGTACAAAAAAGATCCTCAATGAATTGTGCAATTGATATTAAGTTGCAATTTAGGGTAGGGACAAATAAAACATTGCGTAAGATCAATTTTTCGTTTAGCCTTGCAGATCCTCGTTTATTGGCATAGGTGATAACTCCATTGGGCATTCCCACAGGTACGGCATCAATTTCATGAATATGAGATAACAAGCTTAAATTTCCAGTCATGTGATAGGAAGCACCACTATCTAAAAGTCAATCACACTTACCCGATAAACGTTCATGATTGTCTTTTGGAGTCTCGATGAGACTAAGCAATTTTTGTACCTATTCGTCCGTAACTTTGGACAAGATCATGCGCCCTTCTTCTAGTCTACTGCTACTGCCTTATGTGAACTGGGCCGAATTAGTCTGCTAGGTGGGGGTCATCTGCTAGATAGAATTTGCTTGCTGGCCGAGTAGCCTCCACGTCCACGGCCACCATTGTTCTTACCTTGCCACGAGTGCCCCTGCCTCGGCCTTGACTACTGCGTCTGCCTCTTGCATTCTAGCCGGCAGGGTATCCAACCACCTCGAAATAGTTGGCTTCCTCATGTCCGACCTTGCCACAATGCTTGTAACTTACCCAATCTCCACTGAATTGTCCTCCTTTGTTATAGTGGGTGACAGTGAAGGCGGATGCATTTTCATATTTATGATCCCGTTCGCTTATCACTCTTTTATGATTCTCTTCTTGCTGAGCCATACTGAATATTTTGTCAAGAGATGGAAGAGGATTTACAATAAGAATTTGGGACTGAACGTTTGAATATGCGTCATCGTCTAAGCCCCTCAAAAATTGATGAACCCGATCTTGTTCGGCCATCTTAGCATATTTGCTTGCGGCATAACACATAAACTGGATGCTTAATGGTATTATCGAGTTCATTCCAAAGTCCCATCAACTTTGAGAAAAACTCGACCATGTCCAAGTCACCTTGTTTACATGAAGCAATCTAGGCTTTTAGTCGATGAATTTTTGGCACATTCGGTACTGCGTACCTTTTCTAAATATTTTCCCTTATAGCTTGAGCCGAGTCAGTGTAAGCAATACTTGCATTAATGTTTAGAATCCATGAAGTGACCATGGAGTTCACAATAATCCACGCATTAGCCGTGGCTGAATAGGCTCCTTTTTGCATCTCCGGCTTGGAGATTGTGCCATCAATGAATGCCACTTTATTCGTTGCCATTAACGCAGTTAAAACGGCCTTTTCTCATAGCTTATAGTTCATCCTATCCAATTTGAGCACGGTAATAATCGCCGTAGGTGCGTCTGAGGGATGAAGATAGTACTGTAAGGCCCGCCTTCTTTATTTTAAATTAACCTGGCTGTCTTACCTTCTATGTTATAAAAATTATATTTTTATTAACTATACGAGTTAAATTATTATCGATGTACTTATGTGAAGGATAATTTCATTAAAAGGAATGTTTTCGTCGTTATTAATATTATTATCATTATTAGTTTTGAAAATCTTTCGATAATTTTTAGTATGCATTAATATAGACTATTAACGAGCACTAAATCAAGTGAGAACCAGAATACGATTAGGTTGTCAATCTTAGAATTCGTTTCGTTAGTCACTAAATCGAACCTAAATATTTTCGGGAGTGAATAACCGATGATAGGTCGTGTTATCAATTTTGGGTTTAGAATTCGGGTTACAAATTAAACTAGCGGTGTCAAGTATCGAACAGTTTGGGATGGAAATAGAAGAGGGAGGGGTTTTGTAATTTTCCAAACCCCTTTCTTCTTTCTCCTCCTTCTCGGTCACGACAGCCCCGAGCCCTTTCTCTCCCTTCTCGGCTTCTTCTTCCTTATCTCCTCTCGCTCCACCATGCCCGCGGCTAAAAGCACCAAAAAATCCACCCGATTTTCCCCTCTTCTAGCTGTAATTCCATTCATTCTATCTTCCCCACAAACTAGCAAAACCTTGGTGCCAAATCTGGGTGAAATTCGAGGAGAAATCACCATGTTAGAAATCAATTGTTTCGAAATTGTTTCGAAATTGTTTTAACCTTTAAGTTGCGATACATGTTAAGTTTAGTTAGTTTATAACTGAAAATGACTTCGAAACGTTAAATGTTGTTTTAGTTGATTAATATTCGAAAGTGGCTTTGAATCGATATATGTTAGCTTAGTTAGTTCATGCTTGAAAAATAGCTTCGAAATGAATTATGCATGTTTAGAATCGATTCTAGTATATTCAGTTAATACACACCTGAAAATTTAGTTCGAAATCAATTATGCATGTTTAGAATCGATTCAAGTATACTCAGTTAATACATGCCTGAAAATTAGACTTGAATAGTAACTTCGATGTAATGAACGAACGCTTTGAATCGTATTATGCTTAAGTGGCTTAATTGCTTGAAAAATAGCTTCGAAATGAATTATGCATGTTTAGAATCGATTCAAGTATATTTAGTTAAGACCTACCTGAAAAGTAGCTTCGAAATGAAATACGAACACTTAGAATCGAATTACATGTGTACTTGGTTAATTCATGCTCGATTAATAGCTTCGAAATGAAATGTGAACACTTAGCATCGATACATGTTTATTTAGTTAATTCATGCCTGTTCAACAGCTTCGAAATGAAATATGGGCACTTAGAATTGATACTTGTATGCTTAGTTTATTTATGAGAATCGATGCTTGAATAATTAGTTAATTTATCCCTGACTAGTAGCTTCAAACTAACCTAATAATGCTTCGAATCGAAATAGGTTAGTTTAATGAACTCATGCTTATAAGTAGCTTCGAAACAACCTAT
Source organism: Carnegiea gigantea (assembly GCA_029747015.1). Taxonomy (NCBI): domain Eukaryota; kingdom Viridiplantae; phylum Streptophyta; class Magnoliopsida; order Caryophyllales; family Cactaceae; genus Carnegiea; species Carnegiea gigantea. The sequence goes on along the minus strand of JAKOGI010000108.1, from coordinate 652,610 downwards.
GTGTGCTTGTAATTGACGCTTCTCAAGTTCGTGAAAGCTACGCCTAAAAATGACGTGTCACTTCTGTTGTGAAATACGAATGCTTTAAGATTCATGATTAATTAGTTAAGTTGATTCGTTAAGCGTCATTTCAAGTTAAGGTGAGATAGATGTATATAAATATGTATGGTTATATATGTATGCTTGCGGTAATGCACCGCTGGATGGTGTTGCTTGCCCAAGTAAGTGCATAAACCCTATTACACGTCTTTTTATAAGTATTCATGATAATATGTTATGATTATCGAATTGAAAACCGAGATGGTAGTTGGATAGTTTGAAGTTTTTCATGTTTGTAACTAAAAGTAGCCATAACTATTAGCAAATGAAGGCCTATTTTAACTATGCAAATATAGTTTTGGGAGTGAACTCGCTTGAACGGGGGAATCTCTAAAGAATTTAAATAAAAAGAGAGTGCATTGTATAAAAAAGGATTTCGCTGTGAGAGGCAGCAAACTTATTAGTCGTTATGACCAGTTTAAATGGCTAAGATCAGTACTTAGGGACAATAGATAGGAGTGAACCTACTTGAACGGGAGAATCCCTCACCTAGGGAGTAATCCCTAGAGACCCTGATGAGGGTTAAGGTCTAAAAGTTAGTTGTCATCCCAGGAGTAAGAGCTTAGTGTGAGTTAATCTCACTGGAATTGAGTGTAGATTCTCCCAACCAGCACTTTATGATGATCTTATGCCCAGAGTAGTTTCCTAATAAGTGAGAAAAGCAGTCGGCGTTTCATCTTTTTAAGTATTTCAGAAAAAAGTTTTCAAGGGTCATTATGAGATCAATATAGGCGAGATCTCTTTTAAAGAATATGAGCCTCAAGAGGCTAAATGACATGTTTTCAGTAAAAAGAAAGAAAGCTTCCTGTGTATGATATGTGCATATTCCAAGTATAACTTATGAATGAGATGCTAAGTAAGACACGAATATGAAAAGAAAGACTTATGAGCATAGTTCATCCATATCCCATGAATGAGGTTTGACTAAGACTCAAAATGTGCGTCTTATGCATGTCATATAAATGAAATGCCAAAAAAAGTATGATTATGAAAAGTGATAGCCTTATGTGCACATTATATGAAAGAGGTTTCATGCATAGTTTGAATGGAATGCTGAGTAGTTATGTTTATGAAAAAGAAAGTTTCTGTGCTTAGCCTCGTTGTTTGCTTATGTGATTTGAGTACTTGGTTTTAAAAAATTGGTTATTTAGGAGCCTAAAAATGAGTTTGAGTGGCAAAAATGATGTTTATGAATGGTGAACCTTCCATAAGGGTTTTATGAATGCCTAATATGATAGTAAGGTATGAATACGTGATATGTGACTATTAAAGGTATTATTGCCTGCAACGGTTTTGGTTTTAAGGGGGTCGGGGGACACTCACTGAGCGTGTTGTTGCTCATCCCACTACTCTTTCCCCCTTTTCCCGAGGTTTTCTTTGTGACAAGAAGAAATTGAATCAGTTATGCCGAAATGGAAGTTATCTTTGCTTAAAGGGAGTTAAGTGTGCCCATAGTGAAGTAGTCTCACCGCTTAATGATGTTATAGCATGTATTCTTAGTTTGTAAATGTATGTAAACCAAGTATTCAAGTTCATGTAATGCATATGGTATAAAGGTCGCTCTGTATGGCCGTATGAGCCAACCTAGTTAGATGTCTTCTTGGTTAAAGTTAGTTGTGTTTTGGGATATAAACCCCAGTACTCCGGTTGTGTGAATCGTTGAGTTTTATCTTTCACTTTTCCTATATTAATGAACTATTTTGTTTGATGTACTCCGAGTGAGTGGCGCGTTAAGTTATGAACTTCGGTGTGCAGCCGTTGAGCTTCTTTTAAAATGTTTTATGCTTCCGTTGATCTGCAGGGATTTATTGTAAGGCTTTTAGCCTAAAAACGGTCAATTTTTAGGAGAAAATCTGTTCGTTTTGCACCATAAATTAGGTAGGAAGTAAGAAAACGTAGCGCTCCCGACCCTAGGGGCTAGGGTGTTACAATTGATGGTATCAGAGCATGGTCCTGCGGCCATAGACCGCAATCTGAGTCTTGCATCTCATATGGTTACCTAGGAACGCGTTCACGATGACGTGACACATGCCTGCCTTGTGTGTAAGTGTGCCTTATAGTATGGCCATTTGCAACTTGTGTGAGGCTCGAGTAGGTCGATGTAATGAAAGTGGTGAGTTGGGCGTTAGTATAGGAGTCAAATGGCTCCCCAGCTCGAGGTGACGTTGTGGGTGCTCATTGATATAATATATTCCTAATATGCTAATTGACTTCATTGATAGACTTTTATGCGATCCGGTTAAGCCGATCGAATAAAATGTGAGTCATGTGTTAGGATGTGAGTCCAATTCACTTGTATTGTGTGAGTCAAGTGACGGTTCGAATAGTAAAGGTTTTCTTCATGTGCTTTGATAAGACAATCGATAGTTAAAGTACGTTTATTTAGACTCGAGCGATTGAAAATCTTTTTTTAAGCTCGTCTTTTCCCCTAAAGTATGATTTGCTCCTTGGGCTCCGTAATGGAGTGATCAGACATACTCAAAGGTTAGTAGAGAAGAAGCTCAAAACAGATGAGCTATTTTCCACCTTTGAAATCCGAAGCTTCTAAATGTTAATGTCTTTCTGGCTATCGAGTCAAGGTTTACCTTGCACCGAAGGACTTGCGCCTTTTTAGCAATGATGAATGAGTTTAAGTTCACAACTACAGGCCCTTGTGCTATACGTGTCGAGATTGGCTGCTATGATTGATGATCCTACTGAATGATACCTTGCTGTTGTGAATTCTAAAGTGACTGAGTGAAACTAGGAATATCTTCCTATGCATGCTCGGAAAACTAAATGCTAGGGGTAGGATCTCGTTAAACATTATGTAAGTGTACCTACTGTTCCCCTTTCTTATCATTGTTGCCTAAACCGTGCATTACTTGCATTCTATTATACGGATTGTTATTCGTGAATGGGGTGATGATGTTTTGGCTATAACGAACCCTAATACACCTAGGAAGGGAAAGGGAAGAACAACCTAGTAGACTTTGGAATTGTACATAGTAAATGATCCTTACTAAGTTAAGCAACCTACAGTGAGACTCCTATAATCACCTGTGGGATGGGTGTGCCTCATAAGACCTCAACGCGTACCTATGAGACCATTAATGCCAAGCATACTCAAACAACTCTAGCAGCTGGACACCAATCCTTCCTAAATTAGACGGTGTTTAGGGCATGCCATTGACCACAGGTTTCAAAGGGGGATTGTACACGTATATACAATTCTAGGTGTTCTTCCTATGTGACGACCCTGTGAATCTATATGTCTTAAGGCTTTATTATGATGCCAAGTGATGTTGTGTGATGTCTCTGTTGCCTTGCTATAAAATGAAAACCTCCTGGTTAAGTAACTTAGTTTTGAAATGCTTTGATTTTGTATGCTAGTGAATGAGCTTGACTTGAGTTGGATTGGTACGTGACTTGATTGTTCAGATTATCTAAGTTTTGTGATTCATGACATGGCATAACCTCTGACTTGTTGCTTGTTTTCTGTGAATTCTATGATTCCACGTAATAGTTGAATAACTGCATACACACATATTTGAAGCATGGTAAGGTGACCCTAGAAACCTACATTCACATATTCTTGCCCTTAAATGTTTGATCAGAGTAGCACAGCGGGAAGTATGTAGGCCCATAAACAATAGGCCCAATACTCGTCCAGGAGTATAACCATTCATTTATACAAATTTATGACTTAAGAGACAGTCAGCTCCAAGTAGTGACCTTAGGAAACGCCTCCCCACCATCAAAGTCATCAACTTGCATTTCTACATTAGCACCTTTTCAAAAGTTGTTCTTATCAACATGATTATGCTAGTTCATGCGATTCATGATTCTTCATCTTCAATGCTTTGATGTTAACCCTACGTGATGTCCATGTGATCTTAAATGCTACTTCAAGTTCTTTCATTGCCAACATGGCGTAATTAGTATCTTTGCCATCTTAGTGTAACGTGGTAACCTTTTAGTGAATGATTTAACCTTAGATTGACCTAATATCTTTATGCTTTTGAATGAACCTGATTAAGTTAACTCATTCATACGACTTTAGCATGCCCCGTCTAAGTTGCCATGAATGAAATGCTTAAAAGTTATTCGAAATTGATATAAAAACATAGAAATGTCGGTCACATAGGTTTTCATTTTCTATATGTACCTTAGCTAGTTTTATGTTTACATCCAACTCCTAGGCTTAAGAACGTTGAATTGTTGATACTATGTAATATTATGTGATGTTATTATGCTTAAATGATACCCTGTGGTGCTATGTAATGGTCTTATTGTTCTAATGTGCTATAGGAATTTTTGAGTTGACCATTGTGATCCCAAAGGTGACTGAATTCATGTTTTAGAATGAGACTACTAGCATATGACCTTGAGGAGTCAACTACCTAATTTCTCTTCCTTCAAACTTCAATTCATAGCAATGCATGTATATAGAGTTGTTGCTTACTAGGTGGATTCAGTCTAGATTATCGAAAATCTACGTTCATTTTCAAAACAAACTCAATAGGGTTTCTATGCCAACTCATTTGCCCCTCTTCAATGCGATTTACCCTCGGCGCCTAAATAGAGTGAGTAGACACTTGAAGAGGATTGGCGAGGAGGAGACTAGATTCTAAAACTCATTTTCCCTCAATTTAAAAGAAGTAGTGATTGCAAAATGAAACCTTTTGGAAACATACCATGTAGATCGTAATTGTGTGCATCCATTCTAGGAATAACCGAACTTAGGTTTAAAATTTGGAGGACGAAATTCTTTTAAGGGGGGAGAGTGTAAGATCCGCCTTCTTTATTTTAAGTTAACATGACTGTCTTATCTTCTACGTTATAAAAATCGTATTTTTATTAACTATACGAGTTAAATTATTATCGATGTGCTTATGTGAATGATAATTTCATTAAAAGGAATGTTTTTATTGTTATTAATAATATTATCATTATTAGTTTTGAAAATCTTTCGATGATTTTTAGTATGCGTTAATATAGACTATTAACGAGTATTAAATTGAGTGAGAACCCGAACACGATTAGATTGTCAACCTTAGAATTCGTTTCGTTAGTTATTAAATCGAACCTAAATATTTTCGGGAGTGAATAACCGATGAAAGGTCGTGTCATCGATTTTGGGTTTAGAACTTGGGTTACAAATTAGACTAGTGGTATCAAGTATCGAACAGTTTAGGATGGAAATAGAAGAGGGAGGACAGGCCCCACAGCCCTCTCTCTCCTTTCTCCTCCTTCTCAGTCACGACAGCCCCCATAGCCCTCTCTCTCCCTTCCCGGCTTCTTCTTCCTCATCTCCTCTCGCTCCACCATGCCCGCGGCTAAAAGCACCAGAAAATCCACCCGATTTTCCCCCGTTCTAGCTAATTCCCCTCATTCTACCTTCCCCACACACTAGCAAAACCTTGGTGCCAAATCTGGGCAAAATTCGGGGAGAAATCACCACGTTGGAGGTTAGTTTGGGGCGTCAAATTGGGGGCACTGAATGCGTACCCAGACTTGGCCATGCAACTTTGTTTCAAGCCACTTTAATTGTCCTGTAAATTGGTTGTTAATTCGCTATATTGAACACCCATCACAATCTTAAGCTAGTAAGTGAAGTCCAGGTCGAATCGGGTCCATTTTGAGTGGGTTTGAGCGCGTGATTGCAGCAGATTTGGGTGTGGTCTATTCTAGTCGAGCGATCAGCAAGCATGGGTCAAGGAATCAAATTTTTCCCAGCACTCAAGGTTGAGCCTAGAGCCCTCAAACGAACCTCTAGCTTGGAATGAGGTGGGTATTTTTCGCCTCCTAAGTATTAGTAGTTTCGAAATTATTTAACCTTTAAGTTGCGATGCATGTTAAATTTAGTTAGTTTATGCCTGAAAATGACTTCGAAAAGTTAAATGTTAGTTTAGTTGATTAATACTCGAAAGTAGCTTTGAATCAATATATGTTAGCTTAGTTAGTTCATGCTTGAAAAATAGCTTCGAAATAAACTATGCATGTTTAGAATCGATTCTAGTATATTTAGTTAGTATACGCCTGAAAATTTACTTCGAAATAAATTATGCATGTTTAGAATTGATTCAAGTATACTCAGTTAATACATGCCTGAAAATTAGACTTGAATAGTAACTTCGATGTAATAAACGAACGTTTTGAATCGTATTATGCTTAAGTGGCTTAATTGCTTGAAAAATAGCTTTGAAATGAATTATGCATGTTTAGAATCGATTCAAGTATATTTAGTTAAAACCTGCCTGAAAAGTCGCTTCGAAATGAAATATGAACACTTAGGATCGAATTACATGTGTACTTGGTTAATTCATGCTCGATTAATAGCTTCGAAATGAAATATGAACACTTAGCATCGATACATGTTTATTTAGTTAATTCATGCCTATTTAACAGCTTCGAAATGAAATATGGGCACTTAGAATCGATACTTGTATGATTAGTTAATTTATGAGAATCGATGCGTGAATAATTAGTTAATTTATGCCTGATTAGTAGCTTCAAACTAACCTAATATTGCTTCGAATTGAAATAGGTTAGTTTAATGAACTCATCCTTATAAGTAGCTTCGAAACAACCTATGTGTGCTTGTAATTGATGCTTTCAAGTTCGTGAAAGCTACGCCTAAAAATGACGTGTCACTTCTGTTGTGAAATACGAATGCTTTAAGATTCATGTTTAATTAGTTAAGTTGGTTCGTTAAGCGTCATTTCAAGTTAAGGCGATATAGATGTATATATATATGTGTTGTTATATATGTATGCTTATGGTAACGCACTGCTGGATGGTGCTGCTTGGCCAGGTAAGTGCATGAAACGTATTACACGTCTTTTTATAAGTTTGCATGATAATATGTTATGATTATCGAATTGAAAATCGAGATGGTAATTGGATGGTTTGAGTTAGAACTATGAGTGGTTTGAGGTTTCCTATGGTCGGTTGTATGTGAGGAGGGAGCCTGGGTTATGAATTAACCGTAATCGTGTGAATTGCGAGGTCATGTGTGGCTTATGCTGAGATTGATTGATTGTGAAGTGTTTGAATGTGTTAAGTGCAAACCCCCTCCCTTTTATGCCATCAAGTTTCTTGTTGCGAACGAGGGTGAGTTTGAGAAAGGAAGTTTTTCATATTTGTAACTAATAGTAGCCATAACTATTAGCAAATGATGGCCTATTTTAACTATGCACATATAGTTTTGGGAGTAAATTCGCTTGAACGGAAGAATCCCTAAAGAATTTAAATAAAAAAAGAGGGTGCGTTGTATGAAAAAAGATTTTGCTGTGAGAGGCAGCAAACTTATTAGTCATTATGACCAGTTTAAATAGCTAAGATAAGTGCTTAGGAACAATAGATGGGAGTGAACTTGCTTGAACGGGAGAATTCCTAGCCTATGGAGTAATCCCTAGAGACCCTAAAACGAAGGTTAAGGTCCAAAAATTAGTTGCCATCATGAGAGTAAGAGCTTAGTGTGAGTTAATCTCACTGGGATTGAGTGTAGATCTCTCCCAACCAGTACTTTATGATGATCTTATGCCCAGAGTAGTTTCCTAATAAGTAAGAAAAGCAGTAGGCGTTTCATCTTTTTAAGTATTTCAGAAAGAAAGTTTTCAAGGGTCATTATGAGACCTATATTGAAGAGATCTCTTTTAAAGAATATGAGCCTTAAGAGGCTAAATGAAGTGTTTTCAGTAAAAAGAAAAATATGCTTCCTGTGTATGACATGTGCATATCCCATGAATGAGGTTTGATTGAGACTCAAAATATGCATCTTATGCATATCATATGAATGAAATGCCAAGAAAAGTATGATTATGAAAAGTGATAGCCTTATGTGCATATTGTGTGAATGAGGTTTAATGTATAGTTTGAATGGCATGCTGAGTAGCTATGTTTATGAAAAAGAAAGTTCCTGTGCTTAGCCTCGTTGTTTGTTTATGTGATTTGAGTGCTTGGTTTTAAAAAGTTGGTTATTTAGGAGCCTAAAAATGAGTTTGAGCGGCAAAAATGAAGTTTATGAATAGTGAACCTTCCATAAGGGTTTTATGAATGCCTAATATGATAGTAAGGTATGAATACGTGATATGTGTCTATCAAAGGTATTATTACCTGTAACGGTTTTGGTTTTAAGGGGGTTGGGGGACACTCACTGAGCGTGTGGTTGCTCATCCCACTACTCTTTCCCCTTTTTCCCTAGGTTTTCTTTGTCGCAGGAAGAAGTTGAGTCAGTTATGCCGAAATGGAAGTTACCCTTGCTTAAAGAGAGTCAAGCGTGCCCATAGTAGTCTCGCTGCTTGATGATGTTATAGCATATATTCTTAGTTTATAAACGTATGTAAACCAAGTATTCTAGTTCATGTAATGCATATGGTATAAAGATCGCTCTGTATGGTCGTATGAGCCAACCATCTAATTAGTTAGATGCCTTCTTGATCAAAGTTAGTTGTGTTTTGGGATGTAAACCTCAGTACTTCGGTTGTGTGAACCGTTGAGTTGTATATTTCACTTTTTCTGTATTAATGAACTATTTTGTTTGATGTACTCCGAGCGAGTAGCTCGTTGAGTTATGAACTCCGGTGTGTAGCCGTTGAGCTTCTTTTAAAATGTTTTACACTTTCGTTGATCTGCATGGATTTATTGTAAGACTTTTAGCCTGAAAACGATCAGTTTTTAGGGGAAACTCTGTCCGTTTCGCCCAAAAATTAGGTAGGAAGTAAGAAAACGTAGCATTCCTGTCCCTAGGGGCTGGGGGTGTTACAAGGGCGGTGCAAATTCTTTGGTTTTATCACCCGTCTTGTCATTCCTTTTTTGTGTTTTAATTTTAATAGGGTATGGATCGATGCTTTGATGCCATGTAGAGAAAAATATTTATGGACGAGAAATCCGAGGTACTTGGTCTCGGTTTTGTTTGTATTCATCCGGCATGCATAATCATGCTATATATTACAAAAGGAAGGAGAGGACTATGCTATTCACGCTATCCCTAGTCTTTGGCGGCTAAACAATACATGACTTCGATAACCTTACAATTCTAGCACCAATAGAATACTATAATATTTTCAAAACTTTACACAAGGAATAAAAATATTCACACAATATCTCTTGATATGTTTTCTATCCTATCAATAGCTTCGATTTTACGTTGGCAATAATTGTGACAAATCATGCAATGTTCTTACTATAACATTCTTGGATTTTTTTGCAGTAATAATATCATGGAAAGATTTGGATGATATGTAGAGAATTTCAAGCTTATACATTAGAGGAGAATAGCTTTGTATATAAGATACATACATCAATAAATACATAGAAATTTTTTGAAAAATTTCTTTTAAAATTGCCTTTTTCAAATACATAAATTAATAGATACACAATTATAATGTACTATTTTAATTCTCTACGACTACCTAATCAATAAAATATCAAGGTCCAGGGATATTCAACGGTCTTCTTTCACACTCATACCTCAAACAAATTTTACCAATAGTTATTCGGTTTCCTTTCATTAGCAACATAGTGGCGATTTTATCAAAGGCTCTATTTGCTCTGGCATGGCTCTTGCTCTCTTTAGCTATCCTTGACCCTGATTTTGCTGAAGGATGAGGAACCCAAATATTGTGGAGCAAATTTCATGTTTCTAAAGGGCTGGATGGAGTCAAGAATGAGAGAATAATCAACAAAAGATATGCTTCTTTGTTGAGAATCGAATTCCACATTTCCATGTGCGCTAAACCTCCACAGGTAATCTCTTTGTAGCATACTTGCTAAATAGAGGATTAAACTACAAGGGAGTCGAAGAGAAGGGGTTGGGGCATCAGGAGAACCTAGGGGAATGGTGGCAAGGGGCAGTTGTTCCTATTAACTACGAAATAATGAAGGTGGAGAGATTGGAGATAGATGGAGGATGTGGGACGAATCCAATTTCCTTTTACTATTTTTGAAATCACACACTAATTAACTGGCAGCTGAGCAGAGAAGGAGAGGAGAGTTAACGTGCAGTTTGTGTTTTACAATTTTAATTCACATTTAATTTGACAACATTGTCCCTATTATTAGTGATGATTCACATCTTTTGTCGGCTGGGTGTAAGGAAAGAAAATTACTTAATATGGATATATTTGTCTACTCAAAAGTTATACATTAATTAACCCCTTGACTTATTATATAACATAGATTTTCCTTAATTGTATCATCAATATAAACAATAATTCAATATGCAAAACTTCGTTCTACTCTTTTATGGTTTGCCCTTAGATTTTCCCTGTCCTACATATGGCCTTTGGCTCTCATAACCTTCACAACTATTTTTTAAGATGAACTCTCCCAAAAATCTATACTAGCTAATAGGAGAATTGGATGAACAAAAGGGGCGGTACTAGTAGACAGTTGCTGGTAGTCCCCCTTATAATGAAGGCACCTCTTTTTTTCGATGATTTGATACGCTCTCAACCCTCGCGCCTTGTTCTCGCCTTTGTCCCAATCATTGTTTCCCCCGCTCGTTTTTCTTTCTTCTACGTGTGACAGTACTCCTTCCTTCGTAAGCAAATCAAGCTCTCAAGCGCAATTCAACCCAGTAAAATAACAATGCTCCACGCCAAACAAAAAAATTTGGGGGAAAAAAAAAACCGAAGGGGGTGGGGGAGAGAGAATCAGAGAAGGAGTCAGAGATTCAGAGAGATTACTGGGAAAGGGAAGCTTTCAAGTTTCTATAAGAGTGAAGAAAAACAAGCACATTGTCAGCTCTCAATTTCCTTACCGCTCATCGCGATTGTCAATTCCATATATTCTCTGTTCTTCGTGGAATCAATCGACTCCCCAGTTGTAATTCTTTGACTTCTTCAATCCTGCTGAACATCAGGTTCATGTTCTGTTTCTGACGCTTTTGAATTTCTTGATTTTCTCTAGGGTTTAATGCTTTTCCGATCATATTGATCGATTAGGTTTTTATGGACGTTTGAGCTTTAATTTTGTTGATTGTATTTTGGTTGCAGGGAATAAGATGCCGTCCAATATGTTGTCTAAACTTTTCGGCTCCAAATCTAAGGGGGAAGCTGCTGCTTCTTCGACTTTGACTACTCTTGAAAAATTGCATGAGGTTTGCTTTTATTGGGTTCAAATCTTTTTTTGTTCTTGTTAGCTTACGGTGGGTTATACTAGCTTATGCCCCTTGCAATGTAACGCTTTTTGATAAATTATTTCTTGATATGAATGAATAGTGATCCTCCCTAGAGTCAACCTAAATGACATATCTATGTGGTGACTGCAACCTTAGCTAAACGTTGTGCTGCCAAATTTCTCACCCTCATTATATGACATCTTTGGTGTTATGTATGCCTTTTAAGCGCTAATCAATGATCCCAAAATCTTTACGGAGCCTTTAAGGTTTAAGGGTTGGATAGTTGATGCATTGAGCTGTGTTGCCAGAGCTTGATTCAATGATCAAGTTGCAATTTAGCAAATACTTGAGTCAGTTGGCATTTGTAACTGTCTTACAGTTACCAGTTTAGTTGTATTGACTCTATGACTCCTATTAGAAACATATACAACATTGCCAGGATTATCCTTATTAGCAATGTGAGACCCCGCAGCCAGCCACGTCAGTTTTTGTGAAGGGTGTTCCACACATATTTAGCTTTGTCCGCCCATTGGTGAGTGTTTTCAAAATGCAATCTTTATGCTCAGTGCTCTTCATAGTTTCTGTCATGTGTATCCCATCAAGAATTGTCTGCATAGGATTCAAGCACCAATGAAAGAAGGATGGTAAATCATGTTCGATGTGGCTGCAAACATAGGCGGAGCCATGTTGGGGCAAGGGGGATCAATTGACCCCCCAGTTTTTTGGGGAAAAAAAAATTAAATGTGGGATATTTTTGTGGGTAAGAAAAATAGATATGTATTAATTAGTTCATAAATATACATCATAGAAGTGCATAGCAGGTTGGTGGTTGCCCCTTACTTTGGGTGGGAGGTCCCTGGTTTGACTCTTCGTTCCGCCTTTTCTGTTTTTTTTTTTTTTTTTGGGGGAAGTGCCCTTTAATTTTCCCAATCTCGTCTCCCCTTACTTAGAATCCTGGCTCCGCTACTGGCTGCAAACCACCAATCAGCTCTTGATTTTATTTGTTCAAAGTACTGATGATTTTCCTAACTTCTCTTCTTAAACATATGTCATTTTTGTTTGTACATAGAGACCATACGAAAGCTTGAAAGGTTCCCTTTCATATAGTTGCTTATATTCTTCCCCACCGGAAGAGCCTAGATGAAAATTTATGGAAGACAATTTTGAATACTCCCACTCCTCTTAGACCATGTACCTAGCTGTTTGAAAACCAGATTGTGGGCAATGGATCATCCGATACTGTAGAGATTGTTTCTTACTATAACATAATAGACATGCTAAATCTCTGTCATTTACCCTCTCTGTTCAGATTTGTCTCAATCTGAATCTTATCCAATCAAAACTGCTTTACCAAACACTTTTGGAGCCTAGAAATCTGGAAATAGCTGTCATTGCATTTATAACTCAAATGCTGCAAAGGTTATGATTGGTGATAAGGACATTTCAAGATGTATCCTCAATTATTCAAGGCCTTTAAAATCAGTTTGGTATGAGAGCTGGCCCTTTTTGCTGTTACCATCTTTAAGAACTTTGCATTTGCGAAAGGAGGAGCTATAGAGATAGAAAGTCATTGAAGCTGCTCTGGGAGCCACTGTGCATGGTTTTCTGAGTGCACTGCTTTATGGCTATATGACAACAGATGATTAGAGGATTTAAACTCTGAGGTGGTCAGACGCAAAGGAATAGCCTTCAGGGTGACTGTGTGCAAGGACTCCACCTTCTTCTGATTTGAACAAGTTTGAAAGTCCCTTTGATGCAAAATCAAAGTGTGTTCTCCAAGAAGAACTCAAGAGGCTAACGTATGGATGAGGCTCTTGAGCCCTTTGCTCATGGCCCTTCAACTGAACAACTGACCAACTACATGAAGTTGATAGCATATGTATTGCCTTTAAGATGGGTGCATTGTCAAGTAAGATCGCCATAGATCAAGTTAGTCAGCCAGCCAGGGGGCTTCCCTTAAGATTTTTGCACTTAATATTATCCGCTTTGCAAACAATGCTCATAGAAAACCTTAAAAGGCATCGAAAATGTTGTATAGCTTTATAAATTGCTTGCGGGTTCTTTCTCGTCACAGCTCCTAGGGATCTCTAAGGCATAGGACCCTAGAATCCCATTCTGATAGTTCAAAAGAATAGGATTTTCCTTTATGTAGCAAAACCTGCTTTGTGTATATTAAAGAAAAAAAGGAAAGAACATGATTGAGTCGCACAAATTGCGGGTTGGACCATGTAAAACCGTTTCTGGAGTTGATGATTGATCATGGCGTCTCATGAAGTTTTAACATATCTAATTTACAATATTTGTTAGGATTGTAGCCGCTGACCAGAGCACAATGAGAAGATAATCTAGGATCTGGGTGATTATTGTACATTTCAAATGCAAGTGAATTTGTAGCCATGTCAGGCTGAAAGTTGAGTGCATGTGTTAACCTGAGGTCTAACTGGGATCAGAACTTTTAAGTTGGGAACCTAGGGCTTACAGAAATTTTTTGATATGTTGCAAAGTAAATGCAAACTTAAATTTGAAGAATTCGATTAAAAGAAGGTTCCGAAGGTAGCTTATTCTAAATGGCATGCTTTGCTCTGACGGACTGGCTTGTTTCCTCCTGTTGTGCCAATTTTATTTTTTAATTTTTTTAAAAATTTTGCTAAGATACAGGTTAAAATTTGATCCTTGTTCGAATATTGAATTACAGGTTGTATTGATTTCTGGTTGAATAATGATTCCTGGAATTACGTTTGGTTTGATCAAGTTGTGTACATATTTTCGGCAATATCAAGCTGGGACTATGTGTTGTAGAACAGACCGAGATTATTATTTTGGAATGATATTTAGTCTGGAGGGTACCCAGCAAAGGTTAAGTTTCCAGATCTTTTACTTCAAGAATGCAACCGTTCCGCAGAATGGCCTACGAAAAGGCTGGAACATAATGCTTTCAAAAAACCTGAAACAATTTGAAGAGGAAATTGTTTATAAGCGAATCTGATGACGTCACTCTCCCTTATTAATTTTGGGTGGCTTGTGTCAGAAGGTAATGATTCAGTCAGCTTTTTTTTCCATTAAGAGTTTCTGGTATTGCTTCTTGGAGGGTCTATGGATATTGAGATGGAGGGTCTGCAAATATTGAAATCCTTGCAAACGCCACTCAGAAACTACGGCCCTGTCCCTAAAGTTCCCCTTTTTTTAATAGGTTTGAGCCTCTGTTATGGAAAAGAGTGCTGCTGGAGATAAGATTAAGTAAAAGAGGATATGTCGCCAGTGCTAGCAGGCGTAGTCTTTGGTTAGAGAGGAAGAACTTATCAACCACATCATTGTTGTGTGACCATGGGTATCGTCACTCTGGTGTTTGTATATTTCCTTTATCTAGGTTCAGGTTGGTCCAACCAACTTATGTTAACAATGTGTTCGTAGCCTAGCTTCGCACAAAGGATAAGAAGGGTTAGATCCTGGAGTTTGGAAGCTGATTCTTTTTGCTATTTGGTGGAACACAGGGAAGAAAAGCAGTTGGCAGATATTCAAGGCAAAGCTTTGAAATGTCTGGAGTTTCGATTCATTTGTGTGGAATATGTATAGTTAAATGAAGTTCTTCATTCCACATGGCCATTGTTGGATACTGCACATTATGAACGGAGTCCTACTCATGGTGACCTAGCTGAATTGGGAGAAGCTGCAGTATTATTGCAGGTTAATCCATTGGGCAACCTAATGTTTGAGGGCATGAGTCTTTTTGTTTTGTTGTCTTCTAATGCATTTGGGTAATACAGTTGTGGTTTCTTGAATCTGTATTCATTATGACTTAAGAGAAGGGAAACTTCGTATGCAGTGTGTTGTGTCCACAATTTTAGTGATTATCCTTTGGAATCAAGGGGCTATTTAAATGAGGCCCTCGATTAGAAGTATAGGATGCCCAGTACCGAAGTAAGAGGCACGAACATCCTCCTCAACTTAACTTATCCGTGTGTGACATGTGCCAGACTTCAAAATGCTTTGAAGCTTGGATCCTCTTCGAACACTCTTGGATGCTTTTTATACTCGTGCTAAATGCACAAAAGATGGTGTTTTGTTATTTGGCACTTGTAGGATGCACTTGTACATCGAAAACTGACGCTTTGCAAGACTAATGATGATGAATAGGTGGTAAAATAGTGAATAACTTTTTTTTATCAGTATGTCTCACCTACTCGTGCTGTATCCTATTTCTTAAAAAATTTCATGTTGACATGGCGTTTCATATCATGTTCATATATTGTACTGGTGTCCATGCTTCGTGGCCTTTTATTACCAACAAATGACTAATGAATTTCTTTGCAGTGTAGCGTCAAACTGCCATTAGCATTATATTTGGAACTCTCAAGACTTTTAACTGGGTAGAACTATGGAAACTAACATGGTGGTCAAAAGTAATATTGTTTAAAATTCATAGTTTATTTGTTTCCTTGCTGTTGTGAAAAATTGTGGACAAGTAAGAGACTTGTATGTTATATTTGTCTGGCAGCTCATCACTATGGAAAAATCATTTACCATAGAATTAAAAGTGCTTCAATCTCTTAATTTCCTGTCGGTATTCCATCTCTTTCCATCACATATTTGAAGGAAAACTGTGGGAAAACCTATATCAGCAAAGAATGACAAAAAGCTTTGTGCGGTCTTACATTGTTTTTCTTATTAATGCTAATTTACCCAGCACACTTCCAATCGCTCTTTGTTTCTTTCCTCTCTTTGTTTGGGGGGGGGGGGGATGTGTTGGGGCCACAGTCCTGTTTTTGCTTCTCATCATTGCTTCGTGCATGGTTGTTTGCTTTGAGTTTTATAACCATTAATATTATTTACTTTTGCTCTCAATTCTTTTCCCGCTCTTTAGTGAGCTTTTCTTGTTTTATAAAAATGCTTTTTCATATGTTCTGCAGACACTTGAGATGTTAGAGAAGAAAGAGCAGGTTCTTTTGAAAAAGGCTGCTGGAGAAGTAGAGAGGGCAAAGGAGTACACAAGAGCAAAGAATAAGCTTGGTATGTAATCATCAGACAAACAGTTTATTTTCGAATGAAAAAAAGGGTATCAGAGAAACTGAAAGAGCACAGAGAATATACAATGTTAGTGTGATATGTTCCTAAATGGGGGTACTTTTAAGATTGACATTTTATGTGTGCCCTTACTTATGGGATACAATCTTTTTACTACTAATGGAATGGAGATCATTAGCACTAAGACAATGCATATTAAGGACATGAAAATACTCCCTGTTACCTATGAAAGGACTGAATCTGGAAAGCTGCATGATCATTAGCTTCTGTCTAGTGATGTTTCTGCTGTTTCTTTTATTTATGACACTGTGGCTCTCCTTATATGAAGCTGCCATACAGTGTCTAAAGAGGAAGAGGTTATATGAACAGCAAGTGGAGCAGCTTGGAAATTTTCAATTGAGAATTCATGATCAGGTTAGGACTTTATGATTATCCGCATGTGGTATCTGGTTGACATTTCTATATTTACCCCTACTTCTTTGCATATTTCTCTTCATTTAACTTGCATTGCATCTACAGTTGAATTCTATGCATTGCATCCACAGTTGAATTCTATGTGGATTGATCTTGCTTCTGCTTTTGTGTCTGAGGTTTAATTATTCTAATTATTTACCTAGATTGCCATTAATATGCATTTTATGGAAATTTTGAAACTATTTCGTGTTTCTCTGCTTCTTTTTGGCTTCCAGATGATACTGCTTGAAGGGGCAAAAGCAACAACTGATACTGTTGTGGCATTAAAGTTGGGTGCTAATGCCATGAAGGCTATGCAGAAAGCAACGTGAGTTTTGGTTTCTACTAATTCTCATTTTAGCTTGATTTGTTACTGTTTTCCTCTGAGTTTTAAACTTGGTAATATGCACAACGGAAAGCAGACAGTCATCCTACATCCCCCACCCCCTTGGGACACAAAAGAAAATGAAATAGGAACGGAGCTTTGAGAAAGAAAACCACGCACCCAAACTGGACAGGGGAAGGTTTTGTGAGGAAGGATAAAGCAAATTCGAAGTAGGACTTTCAAGTAGGAAGAGAAAACAAATCCCCCATAGGCCACTGATATGGGTTACCTTTTGTAGACTGTTATTTGTCTCAAGCATACACCTTATGAAATTTCAACACAAATTGGGTTGTAACCTACACCTCGCAAGTTCCATCCATCCCTTTTTGAAACGAGTCTAAACAATTACTGTTGGTCACCTACAACAGAGTTTGTGTGCTTGGAAAAGGGTGGGGGAGGAAGGGGGATAATTGTGCGGCCTTGACCCTAGAAATGAGCTGTAGAGGGGTTGCTTCCATTGGATCCTACTTCAGAAAGGCATAGACTGCTTGCAGCTTCACAAGAGAAGCAAAAGGCAATTCAGGGAAATGTTTAACCTTGGGAAGTTATCATTTAGCCTTATTTTACGGCCTTCGTTCCCTCTCCGGAATTTCTAAATTATAATCCTACCTTTGGAATGTCACTTCCTTCTGAGAACCCTTAAGGAAGTGTTGGAAGTAGATTCAAGTTATAGTCTAACAATGACTTTCGAGACATATGAAAAAGAGCCAAATCAAGCTGAAACAGCCAATGTAGGGCAATTGGAATTTCTCAGTCGATTGTTCGTTGACTCTTTATTGTATCGTAGGCAGAAAAATCCCTTTTGCTGCCACTAGTATACTATTATGCTTAATGTTGTGTGTAGTGTAGCATCCATGGTTGTGGGCTTTGCTGCCTGTTGTTTTAACTTGCGCGATTTTCAGTTTACTCATCAAGGGTTTATCTGTTAACTTGGCTTTAATCGGTCTTTTCCCTGCAGTCGTTTTTTCTTTGGGTGCACTCCAACTGTGCCCACCTGGGGCCCTTTTTGGGGGGGGGGGGGGGGAGGTGCTCTTGCCTGCATGTTTGCCTTGCTGGGTTTGTGTGCGTTTCATGCGTGGTAAATTTAGTGCATTGCTGGCATTTTGGTCTCTGGACGTTTACATGGAGATACATCCAATTATTTTTTTACTACGGTGAATGTTTTACGTTTGAGTTTACTTCATTTGGTGAACTGGTTGTGGATGTGAGGGATATTGAAAAACTTTGCTCCTTGACTATCTTGTTTAACAGAAACATTGATGATGTTGACAAGACAATGGACGAGATAAACGAGCAGACAGACAATTTGAAACAGATGCAGGAAGCACTTTCTACTCCCATTGGCGGATTTGATTTTGATGAGGTATTCTTAGATCATTCTTGCCTCCAAGTTACTCACGAGGAGAGACTGAACTTGTGCAGCTGAACTTGATTCACTTGTGGTTTAACTTTCGATGTTTTTGGTTACATATTTATGTTTCTGTTTAATTTTGGGGTTTGAAGGATGAATTGGAAGCAGAGCTTGAAGAGCTTGAAGGAGCAGAGTTGGAGGAACAACTCCTCCAGCCAATTGCAAGTGTCCCAACTGCACCAGTTGCTACTCCTGCAGGCAAGCTACCCGCACGGCCTACGCTCCAAAAGAACACAGCTACACCTGAGGAAGATGAACTTGCTAAATTGCAAGCAGAGTTGGCTCTTTAAAACCACTTTTTGTACCTTCCAAATTTGGGAATGCACGAGAGATGAAAATTGGAAAGAAAAAAGAACCTCGGTTATTTGGTGGTGATACTTGTTGAAAAAAGGGCATTGATAGCATTTCTTTTTGTCAACTCCTTTTTTGTGATGATCTAATACTGAGGTTAACTGATTAGAGAACAGCTAACCATGCTGCTGCAAGCAATTGTGAATATCTACTTTGTGAATTGCATCGGATGGAAATATTAATGAAATGTAATTTTCCTGCCTTACAAAAGGTTTTAACCTGTCAAAAAATCCTCATTGTATTTTTTTTACCCCCCTTTTTGGGTGAATTTCTCAGAATTTGTCTATTTGCTCGCAAGAATATGGTTGTCAGTTGTCTAAGACATAAATCTCTCCATACTTACTTGAAAGAAATTGACGGTCGTATAATAGTTAGTGCAGCAGTGATGTTATATTTATTTAATAACATAATTATAATGACAATAAAATAAATCAGCTTTCAGAGGCTTGAGTTTATAGTTCCATTCATTCATCCGGTCACTTCTTTGTGGGCAAACAGGCTGTGCTGCAAAATGTGATCAAATCAATTGCCATTGAACTATTGAAGAGAGAATTGTGACCCTACAAATTACAATCCATATCTAATGGTTGAGGATATATTGCCCCCTTCCCCCTAAACTTGTAACATTTCTTTCTTCATTTGTGACTAGCAGTGTATTCAAGACAAGTCAAGCCCGAACCTGGTAGGCTCAAAGCTCGGCTCGTGAGCTTGTATTTGAGCTCGAGTTCGACTTGTGTCTTGCAGCACTCAGCGAAGTTAAGCTCGGTTTCGGCTTGCCTAAGGCTCCAGCCTAACCTTGACTCGTGAAAAGCTCAAGCTCAAGCCCGAGCTCAGCTCGTCAGATGCTCGCTGGTTCATACGTTTCTTTGAGGCTCTTTTTTTATATGCTGAAATTCACAATTTTTTTCTGGTTACCAATGTTATAACTTACATACTTACTATAACAATCAACAACAGATACTTGAGCTTATTTGAAGATCCTTTTTTCCTCCTCAAAAATCACAATATAAATACTGAAAACAATAATATAAAGCTTAAACAAAACCTTTGACAATTAAACACAAACCATTAGTCCTCCTACAACTGAAACAATTATCAAATACGAATAGTGAGTTTTAAAATTAATAATCACAACATAATCACAAGTTTATAAATTTGTAATATAACAATTTTCGATTTTTCACTAATGTAAATAACTATAATCAACAATAACACCAAAGTTTTGCTATGTTAGGTGTATAATGGGGTTCTTTGCATAAAAAGTCCATACTAATTAATTATACTATAAATTACATATTTAAAATCTTCCAAATGCTCAAGGCTCCTCTAGGGTCATCTGCTTGGATCATTTACATATACTCGACTAGTTTTGGTTTGTTTGCTATGCTCACTTGCTTAGGCGCGTTTGATAGGCTCTTTAGCTCGCTTGTTTGTCTCGCCGTTGCTTGTCTCGTGTAAGCTCGACAAGTTTACGAGCTTAAATATTAGAAGCTCGTGCTCAGCTCAGCTAACTAACTGAGCCTAGTTTGGCTCTACTCGGGCTTGTCACAAGCTCGGCTTGGCAAGCTTTTAAGTGAGTTGGCTTGCGAGCCTGACTCATCTACACCTTTGTGATTTGTGAGACTTGTGTGTCTTTTTTAGTGGATGTTGGTGCCTTAAAGAGTTATAGTTTCAATTCTCCAATTGTATTTTGTTTTTTTTTTTTCAGAATCAAATTATTAATGGATTACATCACGGGTCTTTATGGATGCCAAATTTTTTAATACAGTCAATAATCACATGTAAATTCTATCCGGCTAAAAGATTAGGGTTTGTACATTTTTAGCATAAACAAACCACTAACTACTTTTTACTGCTTCCTACCTTTTATAGGCTATAGCAAACTCTTCCCTCAACTTTACCACTCCAAACTGCTCTTTTACACAGCTGTATGCAATTATTTACTGCTTATACTAAATCCTACCGTTACCTCTTATTATTTATAACTAGCTTATGTGCCGAAACCATCAAGCCTTTAGAGTTGGTCTATGGACCTCCTTCTAACACAATAGGTCACATAATGTTGGACAAAGTATAAGATGAGTTGCTCAATTATTTAGGCTTCTGTTTTCAAGTGAAAGATTTGTTTCATTATTTTAACTCTATATTGGTTTAAATTTAACATCTGATGCAGATGAGATATGAACTCATCCTTTATTTATTTCAAATAAGAACTATTGGAGAAGGATATTTTAATAATCTTTCAGTGCCTTGGAGCATGACTAGGAAGTAGGAACCCAGGGAACTGTCCAAGGAAACTGGGGCTAAGGTACCGTACAAAGAACATGAGCCAGGGGGTTGGACATGGTCAGACTAATCCGAGACCCTAGATCCAAAAGTCGAACTGAACAACTAGAATTCTATATGACCAAGCTCTGAAACAAATTGTCGATAAGTTTATTGGATCAACCATCTGCTAATATGAAGTCAACGACTTAAACTAAAAATCATCCGACCGAACCAAATTGAACCGAGACAAAACATGACCCAATCCAAGCTCAACTCAAATCATACCCCAACTGAACATTCGTTCTGCCAGGCCTAGACAGGGCCATTAGTGCTCTTACTGAAACTCTCACTTGTACTCTTTAGGCCTATTGATGGATTTGTCATTAAATTGTTGCAAATTTATCACGTGAGATTATTATTTTTCTATGTCAATTTTTCTGTGGAAGTTTTGTGACTGTCTACTAAGAGCACCCCTAGTCGTGTGGAACGCGTGGGACTTGTGGGCCCCGCATCTCACACTCGTTCTAGGGGGCCTATGCCAGCCAGAGGGAAATTGGGGGGGGGGGGACACGCAGGCCTACACGCCTGCCTGTTCCTCCCACATTCCACCATTTTTTGTACTTCTTAAATTTTTTATTGATTTTTCTTTTTTTCTTAATAAAAAATATTATTTAGATATTTGGAAAAAAAATTATGTTATAAGGTGGGTCCATATAGAATATTTTCTTATATAATTTAAGTTGGAGTTCCATTGATTGAAAAAGTGATAAACTGCCAGTTCTAAAAATATAAAACTTTTGATAATGTGAGGCATGTGACATGCCTGAATTCTAATTTTTTGAAACTCAGATTAAAAATGCTCTAAAAAAAGTGTTGGAATGGGAAAAGTGACACCTTCTACAGCGAGGATATTCCGCCTTCTGAACCTGAGACGCTTTTCGTCTGGGAACACCTCTCCGGTCATTTGAGACTTCAGGCGCAAATTATTAGATAGGGCCAGAAACATATTACCCGTCCCTCCCAAAAAAAAGTGCTTCCCTCTTTTATTTTTTATTTTTTATTTTTTTGTCCAAAATTCCCAACTTTCACTATGATATGTCGGGATTTGGTCTCGGGGCCGGCTTGTAAGAGCTCGATTTTGAGGGATACGCCTTTGGTTGAAGATTGGTATCATAGAGATATGAATAAGAAGTGAGTTATGTGGGATATGATAGGCATGTTTTTTTTGTTAGGAAATATGAATTGATATATGGGTTAAGTTGATTAAAATTGATAGAAGTATGTTAAAATAGGTATTTTTTTTATTGAAGTTGGTTGGAGTGGATTAAAGTTGGTTGAAATTGGTAAAATGGAATTTACCAACGAAAACAACAGGGCCTATGTCCAATTTTTAAATAAGTGAAAAGGTTATTTTATAGCAATGTGTTTTTTAGTTTGGATTATAGTAAACTATTGTAAAATTTATTATGAACCTATCCTTTATTTCTTTTTTTCATAAAATAGTAGATAAGCAAAGGTTTCTAATTTAAGATATTTCAAAAACAATCCATATATGATAAAGAGGTAAAGTCACTATATATGTTTGGCCTATGATTCCAAAGTGAAGGATCCCAAAGTAGGTAGAACGATGATAGAGGAAAGTGAAGAGGGTGATAAACTTTTTTAGGATTTAAGTGCCCTAGAATGTGATACTGACGTTTGTAAATGTGAAATTCAATGGAAATGCAATAAGGAATGTCAATAGGAACAAAACAAATGAAATGTCCATGAAGTCACTCTGAATTTGGGACAGTCTCCACTTAAGGGTCCTTTCTATATGATTTATTTAACTTGTATTGCTTCACCGAATATTACATGCACCAACATAATTCTTCACTTAATGCTTTGACCACGCCACTTTAAGTTCCCTCACTTTTTGTGACATTCAGAAATCAATTCTCAATTACTCAAGAAATTAACACCCTACTCTGTTGGCTGCATATGATGTCTCACAATAGCACGATTCAAGAGTACAATATGATTGTTCAATATGTTCAAATGTTGTTGGTCACTCTTGCATTTCAAATGGTCTTGAATATATGGCTTTATAACCCAATATCACCATTGAAGCAATCTTCTAGTCGTTGCATAAATCTTGCTTTATGATATCTAAGATTTGTGTGCATTGATCATTGAAGTTTGTTTCCAAAATCAACTTCTAGGTCAAAAAACTAGCTAAATATGAAGCCTTGGAGCTTTTTCTACAACTACATCCGTTTTTAAAATTATACCGATAATCATATTCATACCCGTCAGATTTGAAAACTAAATGATCAAATCCATACCCATACCCATTTGGTTTTTCAAATGAGGTGGTTTTATTAGGGTATATATAAAGTGTGCCATATATAATACCCTTATTCAACAAGTATTTGGACATATCCTATATTTAATAGCAATTTCAAGACATCAATAAGGAACATGACCTAACAAGGCTTAGAAAGTTGAAATTGTACGTAGAAAATTGACTTAACAAATAAAAGAAAGGTGATAGAGAGAACTTTATTATTATTTTTATCAATATGTGAATTTGGCTTTATTATGGACTTCGTATAATGTAGGCCGATGCATATTATTTGCCTCTTGCGGTAGTAAATCGAGTTTGGGTATGGGTCGGGTTTTAAATGTTCATACCTGCACTGACATTTATTTTCAAAAGCAATACTCATACTCATATCCATGCGCATTTAAACCCCATTTTAACCACCCATTCAAATTTTAAATAGGATCAATCTTAAAATCAGATCTTTTGGGTTCAGATTATATCTCCATTCGTAGTTAAAAGGACTCTATAGTAGTTGGTCTGTTCATCCTAAACTTGCTTAGCAACTCAGTGTCCAATTATGTGACGATGGATTTGGAAATCATAGAACAATTCTGCAAAACTTTCCCAAAACTTGTTTGCCACGAGTTCAACTCGTGATATGGCTATTGAATCAATCAAACATTCTATCATATCATAAAGATATCCCATCCCAATATGAATTAGTGATATATGTCTTGCTTCAAGACACTCTTAAGTGCCTTACCTTATCATAAATTAACATATTTTATGATTTTAAATCACAAATTTTGCAATGATTATACTTAATTATGAATTATTAATCTTAGATATTTGTCGGCTACGCTGATGAAATATTAAATGATACCCTAATCGTGTTAACCATATCCACGAGTACATATTATATGCGTATTTTAGAAATGTGATAAATTATGGATAAAAAAATAATTTTATACAATTTATAAGTTGTAATATGCTTTTGCTATTCGACCCTACCATTTTTTTTAATTTAGAAACATAATAGTATGATTTTTAAGTCAAAATAAGACACTTATGAAGTGTCTTGTAACAAGACACTTATCATTTTGCTATGAATTGGTCACATACTTGCCATAATTAAATAAAACTTGCAAATCAATCAAGAATACAATTCTTACAAACAGCAAAATATTTTTTAGCAAGATATAGCAATAATAGCATTTTAAATGTGAAAAACATTCTTTTTTTTAATAAGAATAATAAAAACATTCAATCAAATCAATAGGATAATCAATTAAGGTAATTCAGTACCTTAATAAGGAAAGTATCTTAACAAGACCTTTTGACACTTAATTGAATAAACATTGTCAAAGATAAATTAGCTAAGTATCATGTGACCAAATAAGAGACGAGTAAAAGTTGATTGATCAACGTTGACTTAAAAAGATGGGACCATGCAAATAATCAGTGTCTCCTTAGTTTTGTCTTGATATTCAGTCAAGTACAAAAGACCAATTTAACTTCGATACACTTTATCATAATAACATTATACTTTTACAAACTTAGCACACATTAATTACAAATCAATGGAGCCTTAAACTCAAAACCATATATGAATATATGCCATTGAAATAAATCCAATGTGAGAGATTTCTCCGCGGAGTATGAGTTTGGATGAGAACTAGCAGTCACTTGAGACATGGAGTGTATTCTAGGAGTAATTGTTGAGATGGTTGTAACCAAGGTTAGTCATGCATAGAAATATAGAGTCCCGTGGAAAATGGGAGCTTAGGTTGATAATCATGACTAATATAGGAAATATCATAACAAATCTCAATGTTCCAAACAATATTTTGGTACTCTCGCACTTCAACACAAACCCCACTTATGGTATCTACATGCAATAGTCTTTTAATTTGGGTGCCAAATTACATGGACAAGGTAAAACTTTTCTTAAAATTTGATCTATATCCAAAAACTCAAACTTGGCATGTTGAAGAACAATGCTAAATTCATATCACAATTCTGGATGCCAATTATATCCTCTTAACATTTTGGGGTTTTGAGAAACGAATTACAATATAATGTAAACAAGAACTTACTAAGAGAATATTCTTTTTAACTTATCATAAATATTTATCATCAGCATTCAACATTGATTAGCACCAATCAGTATCCATTAGAACTTATCAACACTCATCAGCACTTATCAGTACTTAGTCATATATCCTACTCAAAATTTCAGCCGTGATCAACACTCATCAACATTGACCAATATTAATACTCATCACCACTGATGAACACTCATCGACACTAATCAGCAATCATCAGTAATAAATTATTTATGATAAGTTGCAAAAAAGGGCCCTTAATATGACAAATTGCACAGAAGAAAGATTTTTAGGATTGAATATAAAAGCATATTTTTGACTCATTCCTCAAATTAGGCAGTAATTTTGGAAAATGTAGATTGTTTTTGGATAGAAAAATTGTAGATGAATTAGCACAACGTGAGAAAAAAAAAAAATTGTTGTACTCTCTTTTGAATTCATCAGAAATTAATAAGCACTGTACCCATAGGTAAAAGAAAAGAACTAATCTCATAGGGGAGGAAGAAAAAGGACCATTGCAGGCAATGCAAAACAAAAGAGACCCACTTAATAAACAAGGAGAAACGAAAAGAACAACTGAGGCTCTGTTCTCTTCGCTTATTTTGTCTGAACTTATTCTGAACTGAACTTATCTGAACTTGTTCTAAACTTTATTTGGAGAAACTATCTGAACTTATTCTGAACTTATTTGCTGAACTTATTATCAACTTATTCTGAACTTATTTGGTGGATAATTAATGATAATTTCTTTGTTATTGTTATTGTTAAGTATTATCGTTATTATTATTAATATGATCACTATTATTATCATTATTATTATTATGATCATCATCATCATCATCATCATCATCATCATCATCATTATTATTATTATTAGTAGTAGTAGTAGTAGTAGTAGTAATAGTGAATGTTCTTTTTTTTAGAAGGCTATTATCATCATCATCATCACTATCATGACCGAACACCCACTTCACCGGCGCCACCACCGAGTTCTGCCCCAAGATCTTCGAGCGGGCCGGAGAAGATCGGACCGTCCTAGTCTGGTACTGGGCCCGAGAGAAAGCGGTAGCACTCTATCGGGCCGGAGAGGAAGCCACCGTCAGTGATCGGGCCGGAGTGGTGGGGGATAGGCTAGAGAGGGACAGAGGCGAAGTAGGTGGAGCTCTTGAAGATGGGCCTGGAGGTTGAGACTGCCACGGCGCTGGCGATGGAAAGCGACGAGGTTGAGGTGTTATGGGTAGAAATTAAAAAAAAAGGTCTAACAACTGTCATAATGTGCGATTAATTGGTAATTATTTTCCGAACTTTTGATAAATTCTGAACTTATTTGCTGAATATATTATCAACTTATTCAGAACTAATTAATAAAACTGTGTAAACACAAATTTCGTGCCTAAAATAAATTAAGACAAGAAATATGGACAAATTAATTTATATTAATTTTAGAAGGTGTGGATACAATCTATGTGTATTTGTTACAAATAAACAAATAAAAGTCCTCTGATTCGATCTCCAATTTGTACTTGAAGGAGGGTCGGTTGACTTGTATCTCGATCAAGTTGGTTGATTTGACTTCCTTTGAATGAACTTCAATGGATTTGATCTTGAGAGAGGGCCTAAGAGGTTTGATCTCAATCAAGACGAGCTTTCTTTGATCTTCGATGGTAGACGGTACGTTCTTTGATTGTGCTTGTTATCTTTCTTCAGAGAAATTAGCCCCTTGAGTCTTCAGAACGACTTCAGAGTGAATGAATCTTCCATCCCCCAAGTAGAAGGAAGTAGTGCTGTATTTATAGGGAAAGAATCCCCCTCCCCTTACTAGGGTTTGCGCCTTGTTCGCCTTCTTAGGCCGTTAATTGGGCCTTTGACTTATTAGTACATTTGACTAGCGATTTAATAGTCAATTTGACTGTTGACTTGAGTAGGAATACCGGTAGGGGTAAGGTTGCCTACAGCTGGATCTCCCCAGACCCCGCGAAAGCAGGACCCACACTGGGAGTTGTTGTTGTTGTTGTTGTTGACTGTTGACTTGATAGTCGTTTGAATCATGACTTCGTAGTCGATTCGACCCAATAAATTAATTGAACGGGCTAACCCGAAATAATTAATTTATATTAATTTTCTGATGTGCCACTTGTTAAAATTTTAGTGCCTACAAATTGCCCCCTCGAGAGTTGATCGCGTTGTTAGCTTTGGACTGTTGGATGTGGTCAGCTCTCGAAACTTGAGAGTTGGTAGGAGCATGTTTGCAACTTGACTGTTCGTATAAAAATTTATCGGGTTAAGCTGCAGACATTCTGAAAGCACCAAGGAGCATTCGAAATAAATAGTGGAGACCCAGATGACCAATCTTTGAAATCACATTGAAGGGAGAGCGCACTAGGGTATTACACGCCTTGAGAAAACACTGTTACTATAAATTGGAGAGCAGACTAGGGTACTACATGCCTTGCTTCTCACCGCTTCAAGCCTCCTCTATTTCTTTTAGCAACTTCCCCTGGCTATATTCTTGACAGCAACAACATGGATGTTGGGCCTCGTGCTTCAGTCGTTCAACACGAAGCTTGCACATCTCGTCCATTATGCAAGAGCTCCTCGCAGTCATCCTTTTCTCTCTCCTCGGCGGCACCACTGTCGGCGTTGCTGGAGAAGCGGCGCTTCAAGTCGATGTACTTTTGCTCGCAGTCGTGAGGGGAGAAGGCGAAGGAGGGGTTAATTCATTTCTAACGAATCCTTCTTGGCGGGGGTGCACGCCTGATTCCAATTGTTGGGATGCTTGCGTGGGCCTCTCAATTAGGATCTGTAATTTTCCAATAACTTTGGATTTTAGGCAGCAGTGGATGCTCCGCGTGAAGTTTTGAAAGAAGAACATCAAATTACGCTAGGGTGTTGGTTTGACGGGACCAACACCCATCACAATTTGGCACAAATCTTTGTCCTTTCCTGCTACTGTCAACCGAGAGTGTCCAGTGACTTCGCCTTTTCTTTTGATGTCACCGTTTTCTTTTTCTTCTATTTTTTTCTTTTATTTTTTGGCAGGCTTACTTTTTGGATTATGTGAGAGGCCGATTAATATTTTCGAAAAGGAGCACATCACTGCTTAATAATTCTTCGAAGGTGAACATTTCCAAAGGCGGGAGTTCTCCAAAGTCGAATTTGAATTAATTATCGGTTAACTTTTGAATGTATAACCCTTTCGGGTGCATTAACGGGTTAACCTTAAATTTCCTCATGAGACGAACTTCCAAAGGTGAAAATTCTCCACAAGGTGAACTTTGATTTTATAACAGTTAACCTTTGAATGTATAACCCTTTTGGGTGCATCAACGGGTTAACCTTGAATGTTACTAAGGCGAACTTCCCAAAGGCGAAAGTTCTCAAGAGGCGAATTTGTTTCAGCATCGGTTAACCTTTGAATGTTTAACCCTTTTGGGTGCATCAACGGGTTAACCTTTAATTTCCTACTAAGGCGACCCTCCAAAGGCGAAAGTTCTTAAGAGGCGAATTTGTTTCAGTATCGGTTAACCTTTGAATGTTTAACCATTTTGGGTACATGAACGGGTTAACCTTGAATTTCCTCCTAAGGCGACATTCCAAGAGCGAAGATTCTCAAGAGGCGAATTTGGTTTAGTACCGGCTAACCTTTGAATGTTTAACCCTTTTGGGTATATCAACGGGTTAACCTTGAATCCTCCAAAGGCGAAAATCTTCCTGTTTGCTGAAGAGCCTCTGCTTGCATTTGCTCCTGTCTTCCTCTTTTTTTTTTTTTTTTTTTGCTTTTACAGGTTTGTCATTTGAAATGTCAGATACTTAAAACTTTGGACTAAATGGATCATTTGTCTATGACTTACCATACGAAAGTTTGTTTTTTCCCCTGAATACGTCCACCTTGAGTGACTTTTCGTATTTTTTCTGACCCTTAGATGGCTTACCCATACGAATCCGCCTCGAGGTGACTTTACTCATTATAAAGATGGAGGTTACATTGTTGTCGCCACCAACGCAAAGGGGACGTAGTCGACAACACGAAGGAGGAGGTTATGGCGATGTTTCTACCAACTTAAGGGAAGAGCCCTGCATTGCCAATATGAAGGAGGAGATTATGGCGTCGTAGCTACCAACTTGAAGGAGGAGACATGCGTTGCCAACATGGAGGAAGAGACCTATGTTGTCATTGATGCTAACTCAAAGAGGAGGTGGACATCTTAAACAAGAAGGCTCCAGCACTATCATCACCAACTTAGAGGAAGACACAAACGACTATTGCCCCCTAATTCAATGGTGTGCTAAGAGTCTACAACTTAAACAATGCAAGGGCTGACTTAGCGCCTTTGAGGGTCACAAGCTTCAATGATTAAGGCTTATAATCTTTAATGACTTTAGATTCTACCACTTTAGTAACAGTATAAAGTCTGCTTAAGCAACACAAATGTTTGCTCAATGACTTGAGAGTCAGCAACTTCAATTATTTGGGGGTCTTGAACGCCGAAGACTTCGGCTCTTCTTAAACTTCAAAGACTTAGGAGTCTTATGCTTTTGATAAGTTGATAGTTCTAAACTTTGATGGCTTCAGAGTCTTTACCTTTGAGGATTTAGAAGTCTTGCTTTGGATGAATTTCGATGACTTTGGCATCTTGAACTTTGAAGACTTAGACCCTTCTTAAACTTCAGAGACTTAGGAGTCTTAAGCTTTTGATAACTTGATAGCTCTAAATTTTGATGACTTCAGAGTCTTTACCTTTGGGGATTTAGAAGTCTTGCTTTGGATGGATTTCGATGACTTTGGCATCTTGAACTTTGAAGACTTAGGAGTCTTTATCTTTGATGACTTGGAGTTTTGAGAGTCTTGAATCTGGGAGACTTAGTTTCTTCAATTTTGATGACTTGAGAGTTTTTGTTTTTGATAACTTGTGAGTCTTGAACTTGGGAGACTTAAGAGTCTTTAATGTTGATTACTTAAAAGTCTTTGTCTTTGATGACTTGTGAGTCTTAAACTTGGGAGACTTAAGAGTCTTTAATGTTGATGGCTTGAGAGTCTTTATCTTCGATGACTTGTGAGTCTTGAATTGGGGAGACTTAAGTGTCTTTAATGTTGATGACTTGAGAGTCTTTGCCTTCAATGACTTGTGAGTCTTGAACTTTGGAGACTTAAGAGTCTTGATTTTGATGACTTGAGAGTCTTTGTGTTTGATGACTTGTGAGTCTTGAAGCTTGGACTTGAAAGTCTTAAGGGGGACTTGAGAATCAAAATCGTTTTGCAACTTGGGAGTCTTTAAGAGTCAAAGTTATTTTGCGACTTGAAAGTGTTCATCCTAAATGCTGATTTTGGGTTGCTCCTCTTGCAAAGCATTTTTCAATATGATCCTAATAAACGGTCAATCAGATTATTCAGTGTTTTCTTCGTCTAATGTAATCTTTCCTTCATTTGTAAGTTGTAGAACTTGTCCCCTGAATGCCTTGCACTTCTCTATAGGATGACTGATGATCCTGTGATACTTGCAATATTTGGGGTCATTAGTTCTTCCAATTTCTTTAAGACGTCTTGACTCTGGGAGTTCTACAAGTCCTTTCTTAAGAAGTTTGTCAAGCATTTTTGGTGCATCATACTCAGAATAAGAATATTCATTCTTTTTAGAGTCTCTTAGCATGGAGCTTCTATTTCTTGACGATGCCATTAATTCACCATCATTGACTTGTCTTTCATAGTAGGCAATTGTAAGCTCCATATCATGAGCTTGTGTCGCTAATTCTTGGAAAGTCTTGGGCTTGTTTACCTGTAAAGCGTATAAGATATCCCACTCTATTCCTTGAGCACACATTTCAACAGCAGAAGATTCAAGTAAGTGATCTTTGCACTTTAGCGAGAGGGCACGCCGACGATTGATATAATCTATGACTAGTTCTTCATCCCCTTGCCTAGTATTAGTCAACTCACTTATACTGACCACACGGCGTGTACTATAGAAGCGATTTAAGAATTCATTTTCCATTTGCCCCCAGCTATCAATGGATGCAGAAGCGAGGTCTGCGTACCAGTCAAATGCAAGACCTTTAAGAGACCGCACAAATTGCTTTACTAAGAGGTCACCACTCGTGCCAGTGCTATTACAAGTCTTGATGAAGTGTGCTATATGCTGTTTCGGGTTCCCTTTGCCATCAAATTAATGAAATTTTGAAGGTTGGAATGCCTGAGGCATCCGCAGGGCATCAATCCTTTTCGTATAAGGCTTGCTATAATGATGAGTTCTGTGAGAACCTCCTTGTAGATGGGCCTTTACCGCATCCGCTATCAAGTTTTGAATTTGCTCAATTGACATTGAATCATTCTTTGGATTGGGCTCATCGTTAGACTCCTTGTTGTGGTTGGACTCTCTGTCAGAATCTTCACTGCTAGAGCCTTTGTTTGAGGCTTCAGATGACCACTTTTTCAGCTTCTTTTTCAAATCAACAATCTGCTTATTTTGATGCTTAATTTGAGCATCCTTTTCTTCACTTTCCCTAGAGAGTTTTTCCAGAGTTGCCTTCATGTTTGCCAATTCTTTCTCCAAGTTGATAGCCTCTATCACCATGATTGGCATGATGATAGTGTCAGAGGATTCAACTTCAACTTGGAAGAAAAGTAAATCCCTTGGAGATATTGGTGAAGAATCGCTACTACCATAGTCATCATCTTTCTCATCAAAAGGTTGGAAGACATTGTTGCCATAGGCATAAAATTCATCTAGTGCACATGGTATAGTCTTCCTCATATTAAAGACACCAAAAGGTTTTAGTTTCAAATTAGAGAGGAAAACAATTTGATTGACTCCATCAGCAGGCAAGTTGGAGCCAATTTTTTGAGTTTTACATGATTGCAAAGTTGGAGTCACAACTTGTTGTTTCGGGGTGATGGGGGTAGCAACTTTGGTCATGCTCTTAGTCATCATCTTAGTGTTTTGATTGCCAGATGCAATACTAGCCTTTACGGATACTTCAAATGTAGATCCGATAGTTTCCTTCTTTGAAGATTAAAGGATGACGTGTTCAGGAGCCATTTCTTTTTCAAAGGAGTGCTAAAATTGTTTGCTTGGACAAGGAGATGAGAGGCAGAGATGTCCCACCGAGCGTGCCAAATTTGTAAACACAAATTTCGTGCCTAAAATAAATTAAGACAAGAAATATGGACAAATTAATTTATATTAATTTTAGAAGGTGTGAATACAATCTCTGTGTATTTGTTATAAATAAACAAATAAAAGTCCTCTGATTCGATCTCCAATTTGTACGTGAAGAAGGGTCAGTTGACTTGTGTCTCGATCAAGTTGGTTGATTTGACTTCCTTTGAATGAACTTCAATGAATTTGATCTTGAGAGGGCGCCTAAGAGGCTTGATCTCAATCAAGACGAGCTTTCTTTGATATTCGATGGTAGACGACACGTGTTTTGATTGTGCTTGTCTTCCTTTAAAGAAATTAGCCCCTTGAGTTTTCAGAACGACTTCAGAGTGAATGAATCTTCCACCCCCCAAGTAGGAGGAAGTAGTGTTGTATTTATAGGGAA
This sequence comes from Carnegiea gigantea, assembly GCA_029747015.1. NCBI lineage: Eukaryota > Viridiplantae > Streptophyta > Magnoliopsida > Caryophyllales > Cactaceae > Carnegiea > Carnegiea gigantea. The sequence goes on along the minus strand of JAKOGI010000108.1, from coordinate 619,565 downwards.
AGAATCCCCTTCCCCTTACTAGGGTTTGCGCCTTGTTCGCCTTCTTAGGCCGTTAATTGGGCCTTTGACTTATTAGTCTATTTGACTAGCGATTTAATAGTCAATTTGACTGTTGACTTGATAGTCATTTGAGTCATGATTTCGTAGTTGATTCGACCCAATAAATTAATTAAACGGGCTAACCCGAAATAATTAATTTATATTAATTTTCTGATGTGGCACTTGTTAAAATTTTAGTGCCTACAAACTGATTCTGAACTTATTTTGAACTGAACTTATTCTTCTATAAAATAAGTCGAAGAGAACAGAGCCTGAAGGGAGTGCCAAGTGAAAGCGGCACAAAAGGAGAAAATGTCAAAATTACTTTCAAATCATGCACAGAACAATTGAATTAAATAAAATAATTAAACTGACGGATTTAACGTTGACATTAAGGTGACAACAGGTCAACAGCACTTATAAGTTATATAGGTTTTTTTTTTTTTGGGGGGCGGGGTGGGGGCAAAATGACATGTTTTAGCTCTGTTCTCTTCGACTTATTTTGTCTAAACTTATTCTGAACTAAACTTATTCTGTACTTAGGCCCTATTCACTTCAACTTATTTTTTAAAGAATAATATTATATAAGTTCAGTTCAGAATAATTTTAGCAAATAAGTTCATTATAAGTTTAGCAAATATATTCTTAAATTTGTTCTTAATAGGTTCCAAATAAGTTCAGTGAATACGTTTAGCAAATAAGTTCAACAAATAAGTTTAGAATCGACTACAAAGATTAGGGTTATTTTTTGACAGGTTTTTTGAACGGGAAAAAGTGAAGATTTTGACGGAAAGCAGACTTTATGATGAAAATTACGTCCGTTAAAAAACCACTGGTCGAAATGGACATTTCAACAGACCTGTCAAAAATACTAACAGAAAAATTTTGACGGACTAAATGTCTGTCAAAATTTGTAGTGACGGACTGTATTGACGGACTGACCACCTGTCAGTATCATTTTTGACAGAGATTTTGACAGACTGATAGCTTGTCAAACCATTCTTTGACGGGATATTTTGATGAAATTCACGATTCATCATAACGTGGACGATTCCTTGGATATGATGGTGCATGAAATTTTTGACGGACTCAGTGATAATTTTTGACCAATTATAGTATTTCCATCAAAATTGTGACGAGGTTCCTTCAAAATATGTCACATGTTCGACTTAAATTTTAAAAAATTAGAATATGCTATGTGGAGCAATATAATATCATCAATTGAAGTAACTTTGATCAGAAAATAATAAAAATTTGGAATTTCAAATTTTAATTCACAAGTTTGAACTTCATACAATTCCATATATACATGAAACTTTAAATTTTTAGCTCCAAAAATAGAGCTCAAATTGAACAAAAATTACATGAATACAATTAAAAAATACAATAAGATAAAAGTCATTTTTCCCTATCATATTTGATAATGTACCGCCACCTCTTGCTCTGATTTTATACCTCTCCTTTCAAGTTTGTCAGCTTAAAATCACAACCCACAATCACAAATTGAGAAAAGCACAATTCACCAAATTACAACCCAAACATTCATTAGCCTCCACATTTAACTACGGAGGAATCCCAACATCCCAAGTGACTTCAAACCTGCAACATAAAAAGGAGCAACTATGTTAAAAATAATTATCAAAACTAAACTCTTATATCAATTCTCTTAAAAAATGAAGAGTAGGAAGTACATTAGCCTCTTGACTTGACTAAGGATGAATCCTAAGAGAAAATGCAATGGCTGCCTCGCGAGCCAAAATAGAGGAGAGAGAAAGGGGTGAGGGAGGGGGAGCTACTCCAGCATTAACCTCTTGCCTCTTGCCTCGCGTAGACGTTTGCAGTCCTGAGCCAACTCGAGGTATGTGTTTTCGTCCACTTTTTCATTTTTAATATTTTAATTAATGTTTTTAAATTCTAAAAATAAAGTTGTATGTTGTAGAGTGGGTCCATCGGTATTATTTTATTTGGTGCCAAAGTGGTGAGCTTTTCATTAGGGAGAGTGAGGATTGTGAGGCAAAAAGTTGGAGAGAAGATTGATGTGGCAGTAGTAGATTTCCACTAGTGAGCCAAATTCTTGGCTCACCACTGATTATGCTCTAACATCCAAAAGTTGATCATTATTGGAAAAAAAAAAGATGAAAAAAGAGATGATAAATTGTTAAAGATAATTTTCTGAAATATTGAAGCTAACTATTGAAAAATTCGAAAATTATATACCTAATTTTTAAAAGATTTTAGATCTGAATTTTTCTACATTTCAGATATGAGTTTTTTAAAATTTGAAATATGAATTTTTCCAAATTTCAGATCTGAATTTTCAAAAAAATTAGATTTGAAATGTTAAAAAAATCATATCTGAATTTTGAAATTTCAGAACTAAATTTTCGAAAAAATCAGATCTGAATTTTCGAACAAATTAGATCTGAAATTTCGAAATTTCAGATCTGAATATTTGAAAAAATCATATCCAAATCTTTGAAATTTCAGATCTAAATTTTTGAGACATTCAGATCTGAAATGTCGAGAAATTCAGATCTGAAATGTCGAAAATTCAGATTCGAAATTTTGAAAAAAATTAAGATTTCAAATTTCAAAATGCAATTATTAGAATTCTCAGCCCAAGTTTTTAAAATTTCAAAGATGTAAGTTGAAATCTTCAAATTTATATATAATTTTACAAATTTGGCTTATTCGATTTCGAATATCAAACCACAAATGTTTAAAATTTGAAATGAAATTTCAGATTTGAAATTGAGTTACAAAAAATTAGTTGATGAAATTAAATGAAATTTTAGATTTCGAATTCCAGTAATTACTACTAACATTTAACGAAATTCATATAAATCACACATTTACTCATTTATAAATTCATAGAAAACACACAATTAATTAGTTGATGAGGTTAAACGAAATCTGCATTAATGAATTAGAGGGCACGTGGGGGAATGAAATTGATAAATTCAATAGTGAAAACTTACCTTCGAACTCACCGGGAACCCCCCAACGTCAACTCACTGTCGAAACACCGCAGAATGCACCGCGCGCGCACGACCCTATGACTACAGCTGTGCTGTCCCTTAGCCGTGGACTCACCGGTCGAACCCAGAATGGGTCGCCGCCCTCACATGTCACCGCCCTCACACGACGTCGACGACCCAAAATGGCGGCTCACCGCCGACCACAACCCTCATTTACCGCTGGTTTGGCACCTCCCGTTCAAGTAAGCCACTCACAAATTAGGAGAAAAATAAAGTGCCTAGATCTGGTAATGGCAACTGATACGAGCAAAGCAAATGTTTAGCTCATCTATAGGAGAAAAATACGATTGTGATTCACAAGGGATTGGTTGTAGATTATGAGAGGAATAATTTATGAGAGGGGTGTTTAGCTCATCAGTGAGAGGAAGAAGATGGTTCCAAAAAAAATTATGAGAGGAATTCGAAGAGTTGCACCAGCAACCATGGGAGAAGTTGAATTTATTGAACATTTTGATGGGCAATTCTGACGGCTTCCATCAAAATCAATGCGAGTGGGTAGAATCTTGCAGAAATTTTGATGGGCCCGTCAAAACTGCTTTCACCCCATCAAAATTTTTCATCTCTTTTTGACAGATGCGGTCAAAATTCGATAAAGCCCGTCAAATTTTTTTTCGAGATCTGTGTCCACGGTAATGTCGTCAAAATCAAATTCTTTCCATCAAAATTTCTGTCACACATTTTGATAGACGAAAAGTCCGTCAAAAAATTCCGTCAAAATTCCTCTTTTGTTAATAAGTTCGGACCAGTTCAATTTAGAATAAGTTCAGACAAAATAAGTCAAAGAGAATAGGCCTTATTTGGAACTTATTAAGAACAAATTTATGAACATATTTGCTAAATTTATTCTGAACTTATTGTTTCAAATCTAAGTCGAAGAGAACAGTTAGTAGAACATATAATGCAATGTAATGTGATAAGAATTTAAAATGCAACATAATTAATAAGGTCATGGTTGTTATTGTTTGTTTCTTGCCATTCGTTATACTGCATAGCATTGAATTGCATCAAGAAAAATAGAATATTTGTTTCACAAACATCGTTTTACATTAGTACAAATGTCTGATATTACACCTCGCAAAACTGACTCTCAAATAAAGAGATTCTTGTTAAGTTAAAGCTATTAAAGAGTTCATAATTCCCATATATCACAATTTTATACAATTATTGGAGTGTTAATATGTTTGAAAGATGATAAAGGTCTTGTTTGGCAAATATTTTTTGACTAGTTTGCTTAATAAATAGTTCTTTGAATAGTATTTTCACAACAAGGGGCTTTGGAGGGCTAATTTAGGGTTATTGTAAATATATAAGTAGTTGGATGGCCACACACTACCTAAGTGGTTGAGAGTGGCTATACCTAAGGGGTTTGGAGGGCTAATTTAGGGGATCAAAGTACTCGATATTTCCAAACTAGTACTATGATACAGAGGAGATTCAATAGAATTGGGGCGCTATAGAATTCAGAAGAAGCAAGGATTGCTAACCCAGATGTTAGACAAAATAGAACTGACCTAGATGCAGAAATAACTTTTAGGAGTAGTCCACGTAGATCTAAATATGAAGCAGCTACTAGAGTCGCCTTAGGAATGCCTATGTCCTAAACCCGAAAGCCTAGCGTCGATGGTACGGCAGCCGTGAGAGAGAGCAAAGAGAGTGTGTGAGATTTGAGTGTTATGCGTGTGTTCTTTGTGGCTGACCCCCAAAGCCCCCTTTTATAGGTTATGGGGCCAGCTAGGGTTGTTGCCCTAGGCAACACTAAGTGGCCGTTGGACCTAACTAAATAGGCCTGGTTAATAGCTCCCACTCAGCCACGAAGGCCGCAAACACATGCTCTCCACGAATCACAACTCCTTACGCTTCATACTGGGAATAGGACGTACGACCGAAAAGTAACAAGTAGTGTTATATTAAGTTAACATCTGACTAACATAACACTTTTACGAAATACGATAGCCCAAGTCACCCTAAACATCACCAGTGGCATTTACAATCCCTTATACCATGATATATCATATGATTATATACTTAATATGATCGCCTGGGCTGATATTGATGATGACGGATAGACTTTTCCTTAAACACTTATGATATTGCATATTAGCTTAATTGCTTTCCTAACATGTTGTCGCTGAACAGTATACATCGTGATTCTTGAGAAAACACAATAAAGTAGCAACATCAAGCCTTGACTTCGTACCATAGCTTTAAGTCAAAAGGTCATCGTATATAGGGTGACACGGTAACAAGAGATAGGGAGGTCAATTGTCACTCCGGATATGATCGTTTTTTAAGTACACACAGTATGAGATGTATGTCATGACATAGCCACTTACTTGGGATTGTCACTCTATATGCCATGCGAATCGCTAGTCTAGATTTTTTACCAAAAATCCAACCTGAGCCACTAGATTAGCATACTAAACGCCAATCTTAACACTCAAGATTCGACTTTTAAGGTTTCAATATAAAATCATGTCCCATATTCGACTCCCCCGCGTCTTATCTTAGACTTACTAAGGCGACTATTTCTCATTCATACACCTCCAGTATGAGTAATCAATATTGCACCCCTAGTGCCACTATGATTCTGTCTCATCCTGCCTGCTACTCAAGCATCAGGGCGATTGCCTGTGTGACTAGGCCAGTCAGAAGCCTGTGATATTTCAACACGTCTAATAAATAAATCACAAAGCATTTAGAAAAAGAACCTTCAATCTGTATTTCATAAATGCTCATTACAAGAAGAACGTATCTGTCATACATAGCAAGATTCTATCCAAAAACTAAACACTGCAAAGCCCCAGACTCAATGAATGTGCTTTGAAAGCATCTCTAGGAATTAGCTTAGTTAATGGATCAACGATCATCTTGTTAGTGGGTATATACTTTGGATCTTTAGTGAACTGGATGGCAGTTGTGTTGTCACATAACATCTCTGCAGGATCATCAACTCCAAGAGTGAGGTTGAGATCCTGGAGGAAATTTCTAAGCCACATTGCCTCCTGCGTAGCTAGGCAACATGCAACATACTCTGCCTCCATGGTCGATAGAGCTATGCAGTCTTACTTCTTACTGCACCATGATATGGCTCCCCCACCCAGGGTGAACACATGTCCTAAGGTTAACCTGGACACATCCGGGTCACCACCCCCAATGGGCATATGAATATCCTCTCAACTTGAGATCCCCACCTTGATAGCATAGGACTAAGACGGTTGTAACACGAAGGTAGTGCATGATTCTCTTGACGGCTTGCCAATGAGCTTGTCCTGGGTTGCTTCGGTAACGGCTCACCAAACCAATCGCCAAACAAATGTTCGGTCGTGTACATAATATGGCGTATATTAAGCTTCCTACGACACTAGCGTAAGGGATATTGCTCATGGCCTCCTTTTCTTTGTCTATTTTTAGGCATTGGTCAAGGCTCAAAGTTAAACCCTTTTCAACTAAAGTGTATACGGGTTTGGAATAATGCATACGGAATCGTTCTAAGGCTTTCTTGATATATGCCTCCTAGCTCATACCTAAAAGTTTCTTAGGATGATTCCTTATTATTTCCATGCCTAGGACATACCTACCTTCACCCATGTCCTTCATCCCAAAGACGGAGGACAACCATTTCTTAGTGGCTTCGGTCATCTCCAAATTGTTCCCAACCAGTAGTATGTCGTCAACGTATAGGGTAAGGAATATAATCTCTCTGGTTGGCCTTTTGACGCACACACAGTGGTCCTTCGAGATCATGGATAAGCCAAACAAAGATATAGCTTCATGGAATCTTAAGTACCAAGATTTGGAAGACTGCTTAAGACTGCATATGGATCTTTTGAGACGATACACCTTGTCCTCTTGTCCATTTGATACAAAATCAATGGGTTGATCCATATAGATCTCTTTCTCAAGGCTACCATCAAGTAAAGCAGTCTTTATATCCATTTGAAACAACTCTAAATCCAAAATGGGCAACCATGGCTAGGAGTAGGCGAATAGAGGTAAATCTCACCACAGGAGAAAATGTCTCTTCATAGTCTATACCCTCAATTTGTGTAAACCCTTTCGCCACTAAACGGGCTTTGAACTCATCGATCGAACCATCTGCCCAGCATTTTATCTTGAAAACCCATTTGTTTCTAATAGACTTATGCTGGGGTGGAAGATCAATAAATTCCCAAACCTTGTTCCTTACCATCGAGTCCATCTCATCTCTCATGGCATCTATCCACTCTTTGTGGTTTGGTGAGTCAATTGCCTCTTGATAAGAGGTAGGCTCCTCGACTTCCAAGGGAGTGCATAGGAATATTTCCTATTTGAATTAGAAATATCGTCGAGGAATTCTTCCATGCTCACTCTTTCGGAACCTGGGGCCTTCATTGTTTGTCTACCTGGGTGAGGCATCCCTCCTCCTTTCTCTAAGAGGTGTGGGACCCTGAGTATGTAGAGAGTTGCTCCCACTATCCATCTGCGGCGTGGGATCCTGAACATGTGAACTAACTACATGTTCGGGAACTGGAGATTGAGGATGGACATCACTCGCAGGTTGACTTTTCTCATGTATATGAGATCGAGGGCAAATCTCATTTTCCTGGGCAGGCAAGTCTCCCCCATTCCCTTCGAATAGGGGAGGCATATCATCTTCGGTGACTTGGTTAGAATCCATATTCTCCCCCTCAACAAATGATGGTTTGATGTTTTGCTGTAACTCAAACAGTTCGACATCCTTCTTGACTTCACCAATAGTCGGGAACTCATCCTCAAGAAAATCGACATTGTGGGAATCTATTTCTGTCATGCCATCATTTGGGTATTCCCCGTACATCACATATCCTGTAGATTGTACGGGACACCTAATGAACACCATTTTGGTGGCTCTTGGACCAAGTTTTCCATGTTTATGGATTGGGTTATGCACATAGCCGGCCGAACCCCATGGGCATAAATGGCCCAAGGATGGCTTCTTACCAAACCGTAACTTATGTGGTGTGGCAGGTACACTTTTGCTCGGTATACAGTTAAGGATGTAGGCTGTCGTAAGTAACGCATCCCCCCAAAAACGGATTGGGAGGTTAGCTGTTGGGTTAGCTGTAGTTAGCAACCAACAAGTACAGGTCGTGGCTACGAGGAACTTGCTTCCAACTACTAGATCTAATTTAACTACTCAAGTTAGGCAATCACAATTGGAGTTTTGGAATTAAACTAGGAGAACAATAACAATTAAAAAGGTGAAACGAACAGCAGAAGACTAAACACCTAGGTTGGAATTAACAACACGATTATGCTAGTGAATCAGTTACTAGCCCTACCAAACATTCCCAAGCATACATCACGAATGGATAGATTGTCAATTAAGTCCATCTCCTCCCTCTCTGAAGGGCCAAAGACTAATCTTAAAACTATAGTCGCCTATTCTCATGTGACTAAAAGTTAAAGGATTACAAGGTCTACAATCTCAAATCCCAACTAGGATCTTAATCATTTTCATATTAAAATCCTAATCGTCTACTAAGTTACAATAGGTAAACGTTTCGTCTCTCAATGCTCCCCTAAACCTTAATAAGGAGGATGAATGCTCTTTCGAGCATTTCATCGAGCATGTAGCGTGCATAATAGAATTCACAATTATAAAACAAAGAGAAAGCAGGGATTGGGTCAATTCATGATTCAACCATACATATTCGGCGTTAATCCGAAGCTAAGTTAGAGGATTTAGCCTACAATCATGTTTCTAACAGCAACCATGACATTCAATTCAGTAACCATAGCAAACCCCAAAATAATCAAGAACGAGAGCGGAGAATTGATAATCAAGAACAAGAGAGGAGAATTGAGAGAAATGAACCTGGAATTAATTAAATGAATTCAGGGGAGAGCAAACTTCATCCAATAACGCAATCAAAAGTATCAAATTAGAACTCTCGAGTAAAACTTAAAAATCGCCTAAAGAACAGTGTGGGAAAAGAAAACTGAATCTAAATTTATTGTAAACTGAATGTATCCTAAAACAACCCCGAAGGAAAATTTAAGTCGCGACGCGGAACGGGGGTGGCACGGTCGTGCTCCTAGGCACGGTGGGACCATGCCAAAGATCTGGAATGAACGGTCGAGCCCAGCACAAGTGGCGCACGGTCGTGCCACTTGGCTGCCTCGGTCACTTGTGCCGGTTTTCATGGCTCGACTGTGCTATGTGTGTTCGATCCTGTGGGACTTCCATGCAACGCTTTTTCACGGCTTTAAACTCGCCTCTTTGGCACTCCTTTCTGCTAAATGTTGTTTATCTTTTCCTTTCTTCGACACAGTCCCTGAAAATATAGAAAGATGCTATATGAGTAAAAAGTATGCTAACGAGGCCGATTTGACCCTTCCTTAACACGATCGAACGTGAAAACGCGGGAGAAAATGAGTTAAATAGGGGCTAAAAATGGAACAAAATAGAGGTTCATCACGCCCCCATGCTTATCTCTTGCTTGTCCCCAAGCAAGGCTATGCTATGAAAGATCAGAGAAGAGGGTAAACATCTCAACACACCCTCTTCAGGCAAGCGATGAATAATCAATTACCCAAGATAAACTGTGCATTAAAGATGGCCAAGTCAAAGTGTGAAACAATTTAAATTTAGCACGCACACTTCCTTCCATGAATCCCCATACCTAAATGCAATGCATCAAATGCCCTAGTATCGAAGCATATAACAAGACAGGGCCTTCCTTGATGAGTGGTGAGTAAGTAAGACTGGTAGAACCTCACTTTAGGACAAAGTGGAACACTTTCCTCAATGTATTTAGAATATGTAACAAGGATGCACTCAATACTCTACCCAATCAAGCAACTACCATAAGCTTGGTAGAGTTCCCAATTCTCTACCGCCTAATGCAAAGTGCAATATGTAAATCGTGAGGACTTATAAAGGGGTGTAATGGGGTCAAAGGTAAAGGGTGAGAAGTGGAATAAATTTAGGGAGAGTAGAGCTAATAATCAAAAGACTAGGGAGTAAAAAAACACTTCTACAACTAATGTCGGAACAACAATCTCACACCACAATTGAAAATTTAAGCAACAAGCCCCACAAAAACCTTAAGGAAGGAATTTAGCAATCTCATTGTCACACTCCCATGCCAAACACCCTATTCACAACTTTTCTATTTTTCCTTTTTTTTCTCCTCCATTTTTCTTTTCTTTTCCTTTGCTTCCTCCTGTTTCATTCATTTCTATTTCTTTTCTTTGAAAGAGTAAAGACATGGGAATGGCATGGGGAACACAAACTTGAATCACGAATCCCCCCAAACAGGCCACTAATAACGTGCCCAAGGTGAGCTAACCTTCGAAGCAAGCCTAACTCAATATAGAAGTGTCGCTCCACTAGACCTTGACAAGGATATGGAGAATATCGATAGGCCAAGTGTGTAGTGTGTAGGGGGCAACAACAAAGGCAAAGGGAAAGGCACAAAAGGCTAGCAAAAAGGGTAGTATATATCAATGGGTGGCTTTTTGGCTCATGTGACTAAATAGAACAAAAATTGCCTCAATCATATTAACACATGCACATGCTAAATGGGATTTCAAAGAGAACAAGATCAAGTTCTAGAGATGCAATCCTGGATGAGTCACACATGAAGAAAAGTACAAAACTATATGCAATATATAGTCAGCAGGCTCAAAGTCTCACAGGTAAGTTTACCACAATCCAACAACTTACTTCAAGGTTGTCCCACTTATCGAGGTCAATCAAGCCAAGTCACATGAATCTCAAGGGCAATATGGCATACAACATAGGGCAGCGGAAATATAGATGTCAATGTCAGAGCGTAATTCACAAAAGTTCACACCATAACAGGTCACACTTCAACACACAACTCAACCAGATTAATCAATCATCACCCCTTTGTGTTCTCTTCATAAGAGGGGTTTTCGCGCACATTTATTAAATGCAATAAATCTAAATAAGAAAGTGATAAAGGATATAAGGAGAAACGAAGAGAAGGCCAAGAAGTAGTACCTAAAAATCTTAATGATGCCCAGCTCGATCGTGCCTCATTTCTGAGATGCATAATCCAACTTATATGTTCTACACTATATGATCTAATAAATGAAAAGTGTAAAAACAACCTAGTGAAATGATATGAAGTCCTATCTATACGATGCGAATGCAAGTGATGTCATTTGTCCCGCACTCCAAGCCCACAATTTCACCAAAAGAGCTGTAAGCGCACCCCCCATGCTTGAGACTTTTATTGTCCTCAATGAAAAGGACATAGAGAAAGCCAAGGGAAAGGTAGAACCAATGGCAGCTAGGGGAAAAGAAGGGCGGGTGGGCTGGAAAGAAAAATATCTTCTTTTTTTTTGAAAGAAGGTAAATGCTTAGGGTGCCTCCCAAGAAGTGCTTGTTTAAGGTCCTTAGCTTGACCCTTACCTCCAAATAGTAGACGGTAATGATGCGGGAGGTGGCATGGAGTGGTTGTAGAAATGTGAATAAGGATCCGCTACCTCCCTAGGATAAGCAGAAGCGGTCGCGAAACGAAGCGGGACGGTCGCAGAAACAGCAGAAAAACCTTCAAACAGCATGTGGGGTCCTCCATTTCCATCAAATATATCAACTATAGGAACAGCATCGAAGGAGGGTAATGAGGATAGGCTCCTCAGAAGGTGAGGGAAGAACAGGCGCTAAATGCGATGTGGGAAGAGGGAAACTGAAGTCCACCCTCTCCCCACACAGTTGGAAGGATAAAGTGCCTGCCTGAACATCGATCACTGCCCCGGCAGTGGCAAGGAATAGGCGACCTAAGATGAGTGGGGCCGAAAAGTCCTCATCCATGTCAAGAACGACGAAATCGCAGGGGATGAGGAATTTGCCCACCTGGATCGGGACATCCTCTAGAATGCCGACAGGCTGCCTAGTGGAGCAGTTTGCTAGCTGAATAGCCATGCTGGTGGGCGTGAGGTCCTATAATTGCAACTTCTTGCAGAGAGAGAGTGGCATGAGGCTTACGCTGGCGCCCAGATCGCAAAGGGCTCTCTCAATCTACATATCTCCTATGCAGTATAGGATAGAGAAGCTGCCAGGATCCTGTAGTTTCGATGGTGATTGCTTCTATAAGAGCAAGCTGCAGCATCCACTAATGGGGGCCACTGAAACTTCCCCAGGTTTTCCCTTCTTGGACAGGAGCTCTCTCAAAAATTTCAAATGAGCAGGTGCTTCCTTCAGAGCTTCCAGGAAGGGGCTACTGCCATAGATTCGGCGTAGAGTCTCCAGGAATCGCACAAATCTAGGTTCAAGTTGGGATAGTTTGGACCATGCCAGGCGTTGAGGGAAAGGCACTGGGGGCTAGTAAGTCCGAGCGGGAGGTGGAGGACTAGGCTCCTCAGCAACACTCAGATTTTCTTTTCTCTTCTTCCCCTCTGTTCCTGTAGAATCAGGAACTGGAACTGCCTCCTAGAGAACCATCACCGGGCTCTCCTCTAACCCCCTTCCCATCGTGGAGATGGCATTGACGTGACCTCAGGGGTTAGTCTCAGGCTGGCTTGGGAGATGCCCCTGGGGCTGAGATAGGTGGCTCACCTGTTAAGCGATCTGAGAGATCTGGGCATCCATTGTCTTCTGATGGGTAGCCATGGCATCGAGCCTGAAGGTCAATAAATTTACCGATTCATCAAGACTTTCATTGGTCTTGGTCTGAGTCACTATGAAGCGCTTCATGAGACTCTCTAGATGTGATGTGGGTTGAGGAGGCGGAGGGGGTGGTGGAGGGTAGGGAGCTCTGTTGTGGAAACTAGGTGGCTGGACAGAACTCTGGGGGTGAGGGTTGGGATTCTTGTAAGGAGGATTTGGGTGACTCTTCCAACCCTGGCTATAGGTGGTGTGGTTGAGGTTATTTTGTGGTGGTGGGTTGCAATTATGGAAAGCATTGACGTGTTCCATGCTAGGGAGAGCATTGTAACACTCAACGGAGGTATGTCCTTGTACACTACAGGTCTCACAGTATGCATATGCCCCTATTGATGGCCCTGCAGAAGTGATTGATGGGGTAACCACTTTGTCCAGTCCCTGTGCGAAGGCATCCACCCTGCTTGCTAGGAGCGTCACAGCATCCACCTCATGTCTGCCACCGCCCCTCTTGGGGGTGGCTCTTTCACTCGACTAGTGATAATTGTTGGAAGCCATCTCTTCCAACAATGCCTTTGTCGCTTCAATAGACTTGCCCATGAGAGCGCCCCCTGCTGCGGCATCGACAGAAATCTTTACTGACCACTCCAACCCATTGTAGAAGGTTTAGATTAGGAGCCAGTAAGGAATTCCGTGGTGGCAGCATTGCCGCTGGAGGTCTTTAAACCTCTCCCAGGCCTCGCACAGGGACTCTCCATCCTACTGGGTGAAGGAGGTGATGTCCGTCCTCAGCTTGGCAGTCTTGCTAGAAGGGAAGTATTTGCTAAGGAAGGCCTTTGGGAGAGCCTCCCAGGTGGTGAATGAGTTGGGCTCCTCGTTCTGTAGCCAATCACTGGTTCTATCCCTCAGTGAGAATGGGAAGAGCGTCAGTCGAATCGCGCCGGTGGTCACCCCCTTGAGTTTGATGGTGTCACACTTCGCAGGGAATTTGTGAAGGTGCACATTGGGGTTGTCCAAGGGGTGGCTGCCGAACTGGTCCCGCTCCACGAAGGTGATGAGGGTGGGACTGAACTCGAAGTTGTTGGCTTCGACTGTCGGGTTCACAATAGATGATGTGATACCCGATGCTTGTGACAAGGCGTAATTGTGCAATGCCATCTGGTCTTGCCCTACCCTCGCTGCTTCTGCTTTCCTCCTCCTTCTCGCTTCTTTGCTATGCCGGTGTGCTGCTGCTTCTATCTCAGGATCCAATGGGACAAGGTCTTGATCCCTTTGACTCCTCTTATGCATACAAAAGCAAGCGCTACCACGACATAAATAGTTTCTAACAAGAATAGGAAGAAGTATAAACCAAAACAAAAGAAAAAAAATGCCTGGTCTAGAGTATTCAAATCGGTTCTAATATTGAAAGGCGTAAGTTCCCCGACAACGGTGCCAAAAACTTGTTGAATTAAAAATACCGCAAGTGCACGGCGTAGCTGTAGCCAGCAACCAACAAGTACGGGTTGTGTCCACGAAGAACTTGCTTCCAACTACTAGAACTAATTTAACTACTCAAGCTAGGCAATCACAATTGGAGTTTTGGAATTAAACTAGGAGAACGATAACAACTAAAAAGGTGAAACGAATAGCAGAAGAGTAAACACCTACGTTGGAATTAACAGCACGATTATGCTAGTGAATCAGTTACTAGCCCTACCAAACATTTCCAAGCATACATCACAAATGGATAGATTATCAATTAGGTCCATCTCCTCCCTCCCTCAAGGGTCCAAGACTAATCCTAGAACTATAGTCGCCTGTTCTCATGGGACTAAAAGTTAAAGGATTACAAGGTCTGCAATCTCAAATCCCAATTAGGATCTTAATCATTTTCATGTTAAAATCCTAATCGTCTACGAAGTCGCACTAGGTAAAGGTTTCATCTCTCAACGCTCCCCTAAACCTCAATAAGGAGGACGAATGCTCTTTCAAACATTTCAACGGGCATGTTGCGTGCATAGTAGAATTTGCAATTACAAAACAAAGGGAAAACGGGGATTGGGTCAATTCATGATTCAACCATACATATTCGACGTCAGTCCTAACCTACCTTGGACGATTTAGCCCACAATCATGTTTCTAACAGCAACCATGACATTCAATTCAATAACCATAGCTAACCCCAAAATAATCAAGAGCAAGAGCGGAGAATTGATAATTAAGAGCAAGAGAGGAGAATTGAGAGAAAAGAACCTGGAATTAATGGAATGAATTCAGGGTAGAGCAAACTTCAATCCAATAACGCAATCAAAAGTACCAAATTATAACTCTTGAATAAAACCTAAAAATCACCTAAAGAACAGTCTGGGAAAAGAAAACTGAATGATAACTGAATGTAACTGAATGTATTCCAAAACAACCCCGAAAGAAAATTTAAATCGCGACGCGGAACGGGGATGGCACGATCGTGCTCCGAGGCACGGTGGGACCCTGCCAAAGATCTGGAACGAACGGCCCAGCCCGGCATTAGTGGCACATGCGTGCCACTTGGCACGGCTACACCGTGCTACATGGCACGATCGTGCCACTTGGCTACCTCGGCCACTTGTGCTGATTTTCATGGCTCGGCTATGCTACGTGTGTTCGATCCCATGGGACTCCCATGCAATGCTTTTTTACGGCTTTAAACTCGCCTCCTTGGCACTCCTTTCTGCTAAATATTGTTCATCCTTCCATTTCTTCGACACAGTCCCTGAAAGTATAGAAAGATGTTATATGAGTAAAAAGTATGCTAAAGGAGGCCGATTTGACCCTTCCTTAACCCGATCGAACGTGAAAACGCGGGAGAAAAAAAGTCAAATAGGGGCTAAAAATGGGACAAAATAGAGGTTCATTATTAGCATGTGCTATCATTGACCTGGCCATGTCAAGCAATGTACGATTCCTGCATTCCACAACACTATTTTTTTGTGGAGTGCATGGAATCGTTAACTATCTTTGCATACTTTTTTCCTCACAGAACTCCTTGAACATATTATAGAGGTGTTCATGACCTCGATCAGTTCGAAAGATCTTTACCCTACATTCCAATTAAGTCTCTACTTCTGCTACGAAACATGTGAACACATCGAGTGCCTCGTAGCGATGAGATAGTAGGTACATATACCTATATCGTGAATAATTGTTTATGAGAGTAATGAAATAGATAGCCCCATGTTATGCTTTAACATTCATGGGTTCACATATGTCTGAGTGGATTAACCATAAGGGACTTAATGCTCTCAAGGCCTTACCAAAAGGCTTCAATGTTGCCTTTCCAGCTAAACATGACTCACACCTAGGCAACTTACCTAAGTAAGTTGGTCTAGAAGACCTTCTTTAGCTAGCCTATTTATCCTATCTGGGCCCACATGGCCAAGTCTAGCATGCCACTTAACAGATTTAGAATTGGAGTCAAAGTATGAAATATAAGCAGAGGACAAATTATTATAGTTATCATCCAAATCCAAACACAATGAAATCTCCTTTCAAAGTTGCTTGGCCAAACAAATTGCCATTATAGAACAAATCTAAACTGTCTGGATAAAAATCAAAAGTAAAACCTAATCTTACTAAAGAAACATAAGAAACTAAGGAGCATTGCATGCTAGGTGCATAGAGGGCGTCATGAAGAAGCGGCTTTTTCCTCCCCAGAGTTTGAGCTGGTATGTTCCTACTCCAAGGACATCTTCTTAGCTATCGTTCCCCAGTAGGACAGTCCGTGAACCCACGGGGTAGCAATGAAACTTCACGAATCCATTCCTATCCTGAACTATATGCTTTGTTACCCCTATGTCTACAATCCATTGAGGAAGAGAGTTAGCAACAAATGCATGAGAACAAATATATAATTCAGGAGTTTTGGTGGAAGACGGTACCTTGGCTGGCTCAGGACAATCCCGAGCGAAGTGACCCTTCTTTCCATAGTTATAGTACTTCACACGTGCCATATCTTCAGCTCCGTTGCCCTTAGCCTTATGCTTCTTGACAGTACCACCCTTAGAGTGAGAGTTCTAAGGAGGATGGAGGCCCTTCTTAGGTTTCTTGCCACGGTAAGATTTCCTGCCCTCAGGGCCCAATCCTTTGGCAATGAATGCTACACTAGGACGTGTATATAATTTTAAGCGCTCTTCCTCCATTCGAGGTGTTTAGAGATTGCCTCGAAGGTTTTAATGTGCTCACTGCGTGTCATGAATACTTTAAAACACTTCAAATGTTCATTGTCATTGGGAAGAGCTCTAATCACATTTAGGACCTATTCTTCCTCAGAAACTTCTCAGCCTTAAGGTCTCGAACCATAGCACTCATAGTACGAAGGTGTTTGGAGATACTACGACCGGAGTCAATAGTATACTGCATCCATTTTAGCTGCAAGGTATGTAACCATCCAGTTTATCATTAGACTGCATACAACCTATCATGTTTCTAGCCGCCATATCTGAAAGTATATTTTATTTGTTAGACATATTGTTTAATAATTAAATTATCTAAAAGACCCCATCATTCATAATATGCGTTCGAAAAATTCACTAACTTCATAATCATCACGTATAGATATGAACTTTGGAGTTTCTTTAATTTAATTATTACCTTAAGTTCATAAAATTTCCTTAAGGATTTTGTTAAACTAATTAATATTTTTAATTCAGTGACTACCACAAAGATATTCACTTTTAATCACATAAATATATTTTTACATGATTTTCATGAAACTAATTCATTAAACATAACTTGATTTTGTTTTAATATATATAACACAAAGTTTTATAATCAACTTCAAAAATATCATCCTATTAACACTAATTAAAAACAGAGAGAACGTAATTCATCAAACATAAACATGTGACCAACCCATGGCCATTTTCAACCTATAGCACGAATATATATGATAATAGGAACATGCATTCATCGGCCCAAATTAAAACAGCAACAAAATCGACTCAAAACAAGGAAAAGGCCCGAATTATGACAAAATTTGGGCCGCACAAAAACCCGGCCCACAATGACCCCAAAAAAAATCGGGAACCCCCCCTTTTTTTCTTTTGATAGAGTCAGCCCAAAAAAACCGGTGGGGTGCCCTTTTATAAGCGAGTGTATTCACTTACCCCCTAATCCTAACCCTAGTCTGAGCTTTCTCTCTCCTCTCTGTCTTCTGCTTGCCTCTCGAACTCCTCTTTCTCCTCTCGACCTCGCACTGCCATGGCCAAACAATTGGAGCATTGAGCTCCGTTACCTTTTCTTTCGGCAACCGTCTTCAACGGTGGTTCTATATCTCCACCGTACCTCGAAGGAGAAAAAAAGGAAAAACCCAAATGATGAACCACCACCACACCGCCACAAAAAAACTCTTAGCCTTCAACCTATGCTAGCCCGATGAGAACCGAGGGTACCACAGTGTAGATCGACCGAAAACAAGTATGGGGAAGCGACCCACGCGCTTGACGCGCAACTGAGGCGGCAGTGCATGGATGCACGCGCTTCCAAAGATGGCATTTTTTCTGATTTTTTTCGATGGCTGCATAGATCGGCGACGATGAGGGGTTTTGAAAGGAAGAAGATCGTGAAACGACCTTCGTCGGCGGCGCGTGGCGGTCACGCGCCACCCCTTTTTTTTGTTTTCTACACCTTATTTTCTTTTAATCTGAGCCGAGGGCAGGATTTAGGCAGAAGGGGGGCTAGGGTTAGGTTTTTGGGTTCGGGTCTGGGGTTCCAAAGTGAGAGAGATTAGGGTTTTTGGGTTTCGACGATTAGGGGTTTAGCACACGTCTTGATTTAATTAACTGTCATGCTAACAAGGGTTTAAATCTGATTAGGCTTAGCAGCATGTTAATATTCACAAATTAAAAGAAATCTGGATGTAGAATGTTAGACATAAAACAAGTCATATGTTCTGTCTGTCTGTTCGATTCATGAGTTATCAAAAGAAATCTCATTTCCATGAAAGGTAACAAATTGAGCATGTTAGTATATGCATCCATGAATCTGATTCATCATGATTAGGTTTAACAGCATAATAACTAACCACTTGTTCACATGTCAATCTCAGATTAACACATAATTGAATTAAAAAAATGCTTGCAGGACATAACCATATTAAGCAATTAGGAATAGGTAGTTTATTCTATTAATTTATGTTTAGAATAAACTAAAGCAAGTTCATAGAATTAATCTGGGCAGGACAGATTAACAAATAATCAGTGTTATAGCTAAGTGTTTAATCTTTGGCCTATTGAAGACATTAGAATCACATAAACATGCTTTTGATTGCATAATTACAAAAATTAAATAACTGATCATATAGTCATGTTCTTAGAACCTAAGTATGCTTTTACTCAAATCTTAAACGCATTAAACGGGACTAATCCGATCATTTTGGCTCTGATACCACTATTAGATAAATAGGACTGATATGGATGCGGAAATAACTATTGAAAGTAGTCCACGTAGATCTGAATATGAAGCGGCTACTAGAATCATCTTAGGAATGCCCACATCCTAAACCCGAAAGCCCAGTGTCGATGGTACGACAGCCGGGAGAGAGAGCAAAGAGAGTGTGTGAGATTTGAGCGTTATGCATGTGTTCTTTGTGGCTGACCTCCAAAGCCCCCTTTTATAAGTTATAGGGGCAGCTAGGGTTGCTGCCCTAGGCAACACTAAGTGGCTATCCGGCCTAACTAAATAGGCCCAATTAACACCAGATATGGTGAAATGCATGGTGTAGGATTACTTTGTGAGATTATATATGGGGACATACTAGTTTGACATTGACTGTAATACTATAGCTGGGCGACTGTTTCTGCAATTGAATGAGCAGCGTCAAGGCCTATCGGAGCCATTCACAGTGAGGAATGTTTTAGATGTGCTAAAAGCTATGCTACTATTGAAGGCTCCAAGGCCTAATTATTTCCTTACCTATTTTTTCCAGAATTATTGGGCAATGGTGGGCAGTTCTGTTTGTGATGCAGTGTGAGTATCTTGAGGGGGCGAGCGATGCCCGAGGGGTTAAATGAGACTTTTATTTCCTTCATTCCAAAGGTGAGCAATCCGTAGATGGTCACTTAATTTCAACCCATCGGTCTTTGTATTGCAATGTATAAACTGGTGACTAAGAGCATAGTGTAGCATTTGAAGACTATTTTTCCTGATTTGATCTCCTCCCTGCAATCTAGGTTTATGTTGGGGCTATAGATTTGGGATAAATACTATCATTATGCAAGAAATAATACACTCTATACGAATAAAAAAAGGGGTGAAAGGTAGATGGCAATTAAAATGGACTTGAAAAAAACCTATGATAGGCTTAAATGGTCTTTTATTCGGGACCTGTTGGAGGATTTGCAACTCCCGTGGTTGGTAGTGGAAGTAATCATACTTTGTGTGTCATTGTGCTCTCTTAGTATTTTATGGAATAGAGAACGAACTAAATGGTTTAGTCCTTCAAGGGGTATTCGATAGGAGGATCCGCTATCACCATATTTGTTGACCTTATCCTTATGTAATGTAAGGTTTTGATGATAACAAACACAAATGTAATATATGCTTGAGTGTGTTGTTCGAACAAGTTCCAAATATTGTTTGGAATACTTTGAAATTGCTTGGTTAACAATGCTTAAGAACAGGTCTTAAGAACAGGTTCTCAAGATCAGTTGATTCAGGAATCTAGAACAGCCTAGGGATTAATTCTGCAAGGTGTTTGGAGCAGTAAGTTATTTTTCTACAAGATGTCCGGTTGATTCAACAAGAGTCTTGGTTTGTTATAGGTTTTATCTTCTTAGATTCTTATTAATATGCCAATTAGAAAGTCTTGATTTAACACTTACTTGAAATGGTTTTTACTCTTTGAAAAATTTCAGAACACTGTCTCAGAACAGTTCTGAGAACAAGGTGTTCAAGGTGTTTTCAAGCCAAAACTGCAAAACTGATTTTTCACGAATTCTTCTCTGATTTTTTGGCTAACGTCTCTGAGATTTTTGAGCAAGATTTTCTACTGATTAGTTAGTCCAAAGAGACTATTTTTGGCTATGAGAAACTTGGGGAGAAGTGCAAGTCTATTTTTAGAGTGGTTTATCCACCAAGTAACAAAATCTCTATTTTTAGAAAATGGCTGAATTTGTGGAGAAAATCATAGGATGATTTACTGCGTTTTTGTGGCTAATAATAACCGTGTGGCTCAAGTAGTTAGTGGGAATTTTTAGTTCACACTTCCCACTCCTTGCGGCCCAAGCTTTTTCTTTTTAGAAAATATGTTTTCACTTGGTTTTCTATTTAAGCAAGACTCCACACTCATTTTCTTCATCGGTTTTCACAGCAATATTCCAGAACTTAAGAGTCATATTTTTCAGAGAGAGAACCGACCCGAGTGTGTGAAAGATTGAGCTTTCAAAATTGGCGTACTAGGCGCATATTTGTACCTTACACTAGCTTATCGAGAAGCATTCAAAAGTAAGATGTCCATCTTATTCTCTTCTTTCATAAAAGTGAGTTGAGTGTGTCCAAATCAAGGGATTTTGGACGTGGGGTAACCGGTCTTAGGGAAGACGGTTACGTGTGTTACAAGTTGTAACAAGGTGTGTTACTATTGTAACGTGTTTAGCCCATTTAGTGAAGTGTGTAAATCCTACAGGAGGTAGGTCGTGGTTTTTTCACCTCAGTTGGGCTAAATGTGTTTCCACGTAAAAATCCTATGGCCATTATTTCTTGTGTTCATTTCCGCTGAATTTTCGCTACTGGACGTATCAGAAACAGTCTGTGCAAATAGGGTCTAAGCCTGTTTCCTAGAAACCTGCGAAAATTTGACAATACAATTCACCCCCCTCTTGTGTTTGTGTACTCTCATTTCTATCAAGTGGTATCAGAGTAGGTTCTTATTAGAAAGATTAACATCTTGAGAGATCCTAAGTATGAGTACACCATATGGCATGCTTGAGGGGCAATCCAAAACTCGACCACCATACTTTAGTGGTCAACATTATAGTTGGTGGAAGAATAGAATGGAAAACTACATTCAAGCTGAGGACTACGAGTTATGGATGCTTATCAAGAGTGGACCACTCATTCCCACAAAAGTGATCGAAGATGGAAGCAAAGTTCACAAAAAGCCTGAAGAGTTCAATTCCGAAGACTTCAAGATGATGGAGAAAAACGCCAAAGCCAAAAAACTCTTGTATTTTGGTCTTAGACCGGATGAGTACACTCGTATTTCTGAGTGCGAGTCAGCCAAGGCCATATGGAACGCCCTTCAAATAGCTCATGAAGGCACAAACCAAGTCAAACAATCACGCATTAAGCTACTTATGAGAAAGTACGAACTGTTTGAGATGGGTGATCGTGAAACAGTGATGGACATGTATACTCGTTTCACCCATATAACAAATGAGTTAAAATCTTTGGGAAAGTCCTTCACCACTAAAGAGTTGGTGAGGAAGATCCTAAGGTTTTTACCTCATTCTTGGGAAGCCAAAGTTACAGCTATTCAAGAGGCCAAGGACATAAAAAAGATCACCTTGGACGAACTGATTGGAAACCTCCAAACCTATGAGCTTAGGAGAAATTCCCAACAACAAGAGGAGATCAAGAATGACCGGGGAATTGCTCTAAAAGTCGTGGAGGAGGATAGCTCGGACCTTGATGATGAAGAAATGGCAATGATCACCCGCAAATTCAAGAAGTTTTTCAAGAAGGCCAAGGAGAACTCAAAGAAGAAAAACTTCAGCAAGTTCAAGAACAGTGACCGGGAACAGTTCTCAGGGTGTTTCAAATGTGGTAAGCTTGACCACATTGTGAAAAACTATCCACTGCTTAAAGAGGAACAAGAGGCCGAACAGTTCAGGAAACAGGGCAGGAAACAGGCTGGAAACAGTTCTGCCAGGCACTTTACAAGGGCAATGCTTGCGGCTTGGGGTGATTCTACCGAGGATGAGGAAGGGACTGAAGAAGAAGATGCTACTGTAGCTCTTATAGCCAGAAGTGACTCTGACTCAGATGATGAGCCTCTGGACAACTTAGCTCAACTTAAGGATAAGGTACGTGATCTAAATAAAGCAAAACTTGAAGAGTTATTATTCACTTTGATGGATGAGTGTGATGCTATTAATTCTGAAAATTGTATGTTTAATGATGCATGTTCTGAGTTAAAAAGGGATATTAGAGAATTAGAGCATGAAAACAAAATCCTTAAAAGTGAAAACATTGAAATTGATATGAAGAACATTGTTTTGCATGAAGACCTCAACAAGTTCAAAGAGACCTTAGGTATGAAGGAAGAGGCTTTTGCTACTGACTTCACTAAGCTTGAAAATGAGTCCCTTAAACTGAAACAGAAGGTTGAATCCCTGCTTGTTGAGAACAATAAATTGCTTGAAAAATTAAAACAAGTAGAATCAGACCTTGCTGCAAACAGGCACTGGAACAGGTTCTCACAGGCGCTGAATTGGCTGAACACTCACCTTAACCGAGGCAAAAGAGGATTAGGCTTTATGACTAAGCGCACCGTTTACCCTATTAATAGAAAATATGTGGGATTACCTGAAAATATTGTTTGTTTTCATTGTGGTAAAACAGGGCATTATCGGTATGCTTGTCCTATAAGAAAGTATGCCATGGAAAGCAACTTGATTTATGTGAAGCAAATTTGGGTTAGAAAAGATGAGCTTCGCTTGTCTAAGGAAATGGGACCCAAGTGGATCTGGGTTCCCAAAACTAACCCCTAATTTGTTTTGCAGGCTAAAGTGAGAGGGAACAATCCGGCAAACAACCCGGCAAACAGCCCAGGGAACAACCTAGGGAACAGCCAGCTGTGGTATGTGGATAGCGGATGTTCAAGGCATATGACTGGTGAGAAATCTAACTTCCTCTCACTTACAGCCTCAGAAGGAGGGAGTGTGGCGTTTGGTAACGGCAAGTCTGGGACAATTGTCGGAATAGGTAAGATAGGTGAGTCACTCTCCCATTCTATTGATAATGTATATCTTGTAGATGGTTTGAAACATAATTTACTTAGTGTGTCCCAACTGTGTGATAAAGACAACCTAGTAGTGTTTTCTCCAACACGTTGCTTGGTTGTTAATATGAACACAGGAGATGTCGTGTTGAGGGGGAAACGACACAAAAATGTTTATAAAGTGTGTATTTCTTCCCTTCCCCAAAATAATCTGACTTGTTTAAGTGCCTTGAATGATGATGTAATTCTTTGGCACAAAAGATTAGGACATGCAAGTCTCTCACTTTTAAACAAATTAGTTTCTAAAGACCTAGTAGTCGGCTTGCCTTCCATCAAATACAAGGTATGTGACGCTTGTGCTAGGGGGAAACAAGTCAGAAATTCTTTTAAATTGAAAAATTGTGTTAGCACTACCCGACCTCTCGAAATGTTACATGTCGATTTGTGTGGTCCTGTGAGGATCATGAGTAAAGGTGGGAAGAAGTATGTGCTTGTTGTAGTGGATGACTACTCTCGTTTCACTTGGACCCTGTTTTTGGCTTCTAAAGATGAAACTTTTGAAAAATTTCTTGCATTCATTAAAAAGACTGAAAAGAGAGTAGGACACTCATTGGTGTGCCTAAGGTCTGATCATGGTAAAGAATTTGAAAATTCGAGCTTTATTGACTATTGTAATGAGCATGGTGTTGATCATAATTTTTCAGCTCCAAGAACACCCCAGCAGAATGGGGTGGTAGAGCGTAAAAATCGAACTCTAGAAGACATGACTAGAACAATGCTTATTGCTAGTGGTCTTGCTAGAAACTTTTGGGCGGAAGCTTTGAACACATCATGTTACATTATCAATAGATGCATGATTAGACCTATTCTTAACAAAACTCCTTATGAACTTTTCAAGGGTAGAAAACCCAATATTATGCATTTGAGAGTATTTGGCTGTAAATGTTATGTGCATAATAATGGGAAGAATGCCTTGGGGAAGTTTGATCCAAGGAGTGATGAGGCAATCTTTCTTGGGTACTCCTCACACAGTAAGGCTTACAAAGTGTTCAATAAGCGAACCTTGTGTGTTGAGGAGAGTGTGCATGTGCTTTTTGATGAAACTAACTCTCTAGTTGAGATTGATGCACAGGATGATGATTTCGAACTGGGCCTTGCTAAGAAAAATTTGTTGCTCACACATGAAGAAGGTAAGTATCCCGAAGATGGATCAGGGCCTGGAGCTATTTCCTTGGAAGATGGCCAAGGTCTGAACCAAACAGGGGGAAGTATTGCTGAACCCAGTTTGGAACAAAACCAGCCTAACACTCCAGAAACAGGCTCGGGAATAGGCTTCAGATCAGGCTCAGAAACAGGCTCCAGAACAGTTTCTGAACCTGTTTCACCACATATCCACGCAAGAGTAGAAAGTGTGTCTGTGGATCCGCTTACTCCACGACCATGGAAGCACCAAAGTTCGCACCCTCTTGATCAAATTTTGTCTGACCTTAATACAGGAGTGTAAACTAGATCCAAGCTCAAAAATTTCTGTGCCTTCTATGCTTTTCTCTCTGACATTGAGCCTAAAAATGTTAATAAAGCTCTTGCAGATTCAGATTGGGTTACAACAATGCAAGAGGAGCTTCATCAGTTTGAAAGGAATAAGGTATGGCATCTTGTACCTCAGCCGGAAGACAGATCAATTATTGGCACCAAGTGGGTGTTCCGAAACAAGCTTGATGAGCTCGCAACAGTCACTAGGAATAAGGCCCGGCTGGTGGTTCAAGGCTACAACTAAGAAGAAGGCATTGATTATGAAGAAACCTTTGCACCTGTTGCAAGGATCGAGGCCATTCGAATCTTGATAGCTTTTGCAGCCCACATGGAGATCAAGCTATATCAGATGGATGTCAAAAGTGCATTCCTCAACGGATATCTTAAAGAGGAGGTGTATGTAATGCAACCCCCTGGTTTTGAAAGTAAGGAATTTCCTAATCATGTTTTTAAACTTGACAAAGCACTTTATGATTTAAAACAAGCTCCTAGAGCTTGGTATGAACGTTTGTCAAACTTTTTATTGGAAAATGGTTTTAGAAGAGGCAAGGTAGATAATACCTTGTTCCTAAAGTCTAAGGGGGAACATTTATTGATTATCCAAGTATATGTCGATGACATTATATTTGGTGCAACTCATAATGATTTGTGCAATGAATTTTCAAAAATGATGAGGAGTGAGTTTGAAATTAGCATGATGGGCGAGCTTAATTTTTTCTTAGGCTTGCAAATCAAGCAAACTTCAAAAGGCACCATGATCCACCAACAAAAATATGTCAAGGAGTTGCTTAAGCGATTTGGGATGGAATCGGTCAAGCCCATTGATACTTCCATCTCTCCTTCAACCAGATTGGTAATGGATGATGGGAGTCCCTCAGTTGAGGAGAAATCCTATAGGGGCATGATAGGGTCGCTTTTTTACCTAACTGCTAGTAGACCTGACATTGTTTTCAGTGTTGGTTTGTGCGCCCGTTTTCAGTCTAAGCCTAAAGAATCACATTTAAAGGCTGTTAAACGGATTTTTAGATATTTAAAACATACACCTGATTTGGCTTTATGGTATCCTAGAGGATGCAACTTTGACCTTGTTGGATATGCTGATGCTGATTATGCAAGTTTCTTGGTTGATAGAAAAAGCACCTCAGGTATGGCACATTTTCTTGGACCTTGTTTGGTATCTTGGGCAACCAAGAAACAACACTCTGTTGCCATGTCCACAGCTGAAGCTGAATATGTTGCAGCTGCTTCTTGTTGTGCTCAATTGTTGTGGATAAGGCAACAACTCAAAGACTTTTGTGTTGACACGGGATGCATTCCTATTTTTTGTGATAATACAAGTGCAATTAATATTTCCAAAAATCTATGTCAACATAAAAGGACTAAACATATTGACATTCGTCACCATTTTTTGAGAGATAATGTTGAAAAGGGTTTGATTTCAATGAATTTTTGTGCCACTAATAAGCAAATTGCTGATATTTTTACCAAGGCACTAAGCAGAGAACAATTTGAAAAGAATAGACTTGAACTAGGTTTAATTAAAACAACTTGATCATTTTAGTAACCCCCAATGCTTGGTTAGTTAAAAGATTTTTCAGGTCAACCTTGTTAAATTTATTGGTTGCAGTCAAACTTGGTGCTATATTTAGCACATGTGTGGAATACAGCTTATTGACACTCGTTGAGGTTTGATGATATTGCCCTTATTATCCTATGTTACCGAATAATTGACTTCAAGAACAAGCGCCACGAATAGGTATGACCATTGTTTGTTATACGTATGCAATTCAGGTAGTTAATTCAATTGTTGAGAATTTTAAATCCTTCACTCTTCTCAAGGCGTGCGCGGCTGGGAGTCTTTTTTTTTTTTTGGTTACAAAAACGGCCGACTCCACAGCTCCTGCGTCTACTCACATTCTCTGCCTCTCTCTTCCAAAAATCTCTCTCCCGAAAACTCTCTTCTTCTCAAACCCTAAAATCCTAAAACTCTCAAACCTCAGCTCCCTGCTTCAATGGCGACTTTCGGCAAGCGTAGCTCAATCGCCGCCTCGGCTCCGGCTTCGAAGCGGTCACGCATGGCGTCTCCGCCGGCTGCAGTGTCACTGCTCGTGTCAGCCGTCACTGCTCCGGTACTGTTTGGAGGTATGAGGTTCGAATTTTTGCCCCCTTTGCTAATTATCTCGAGACCTTTTGGGTTTTTGACGTGTGTGAACTTGAGCTCTGTGGGTTTGGGTTTGGCTGATGTACCACCCGAATTAGGGTGGGATTTGGAATTGTTTGAACCTCTTTTTGAACAACATGGGGTTAAAAGTGCCGCGGGACCGAGTGAGGTCCAAACCGGAGTTGTTGATGTTGTTGATGTGGATGATGACTCGTCTCCGTCTGAGGGAGACTCGGATGATGTGCATATACCCGGATGTGAAATTATGCTGACAAAAACAAGGACGGAGCCTGTTTCTGACTTTAGTGAACCGCAACCTGAGCCCAGTCCTGTTTTTCAAGAGATGTTGGATGATTTTGTGGAGAAGGTTGCTGATATTTGATGTAGATTTGGGTGAGGGGCCTGAGACCCCTGTTGAAAATGTTCAAACAACACCGGTGCAAAAACCCCAAACCAGTGAGGGCTCGAGGAAGAAAAGAGTTAAAGTGCCTGCGGGACGAACAGATCTCCCACTTCTTCACAAACTTAAGGTTGTTCCCCGTTTATTCACCTCTCCCCCACAACCAAAATCACCTACATCCAAATCTACTCCTAAACCATCCCGAAAATCCTTCAGACTAGCCTCCCAGCACACCTCTCGACCTTCAAACCCAGCTGGTGCCTCCAAACAGGAGCCTCCCCTGGTTGAGGAGATTGTTTCCTCACCAGAGGGTTCCCCTGTCAGAGACACAGGGTACACTCCTATAGAACAGGGCTCATCTGAGATCCCAGTGGTTGGCAAAGGCAAAGCTCCAGCCGAACCTACCTCTGAACAGACCCCACCAACCCAGCGATCTACCTCCAAGAAGACTGTTTCAAAGAGGAAGTTTTCTTCCAAACAGGTCCCCAAACAGGGTCCTGTTGAGGATGAACCAGAAGAACCAAGCTCCAAAAAGGCAAAGAAGGCAGCACCCACTACTTCAAAATTGGCCCAATTTCTTCAGAGAAGTATGATGCAGGGCAAAATTGTGACGGTGACATACTTTCAGGAACAGGGTCTGGAAGTGTTCCTGGACAAGCTCAGGGTCCAGGGGTGGCTGGAACTGTTTGCAAACACCCAACTGGGGTGTTCTCTCCCAAATTTGGCCGAATTTTATGCGAATTGCAATGTCACCAATGCTGTGGTGACCAGTGAAGTTAATGGGAAGCAACTGAAATTCAATGTCAAAGATCTGGGTGCAATTTTGGGTATTCCTGCTGAAGGTTTTGATGTGTATGTCCGGGAGGACAAGACCGTGCTTGGGACAGCACGGCTGTTGCAATTAACTCACACACTGAGCCAGCAAACAAGGTTGAAAGCCCCCCAGTTCGTCAAGAAAGGTGACATGACTTCTCTTCATCAATTGCTCTTTTGGTGCATTATTAAGAATATCATCCCTAGAGGTTAAGGCCACAATCTTGCGGATGCTATGGATTAATGTTTTATTGACCTTATGGATAGAGGAGAGCAAATTAACCTCCTAGTAATCATGATTCGCTATATCTCCAGGATTGCAAACACCTCAAGAGAACATGATCTGGGGTATGGTTTCTTACTGACTCTTGTATTTGAGCACTTTGGGATTTCTCTGCAGAAGAAAGTAGGGGTGCAGATGATTGATGCAATAGGGAGTAGCACTCTAATAGGGTGCGGGTTTAAATTGGTCCGAGGAGACCAAGCAGCTTCGAAACAGGGGCCTCGAACACCCTTTCCCCCTGTTTCTGGTTCTTCCTCCAGTGAGCTTTCTGTTGATGCCTTGCTACTAAATCAATCCCGGTTGGAGACCGAGCTTGCTGAGGTTCAAGCTGCTCTTACTGAGGAGAAGGCTCTCAATACCAAGCGCCATGAGGATCTCATGTCGATTCTTTCCACTCTCTCAGCCAAATTCTCTTCTCCTCCTCCCTGAAACAGCTCTACCCCCTGATTCCTTCCTTGTTCTGTCTTCCCTTCTTTCTCACTTTTCTGCCTGTTCTCGACACTATTCTAAACTGCTTGTTTTTGCATATTATGATAAATTGTGGTTATCCTAATCTTGGTTGGCTATGCCTTGCTTGTTTTCTTAAAATTAATTGTTTGTGCGTGACTTGGATGGCCAATATCATTAACGTACCATATACTTGAGTGTATCGCAGGTTGTTTTTCCTCCATTACCCAAGTGGTGGTGATTGCAAACACCCTATTTTGACTTGTTTGCCCATATTTCTTTTCGATGATGCCAAAAGGGGTAAGATAAGGATGACCATGTTTGTTTTATTTTGACTTGGGTTGAGTTGACTTTCTTAAATGTTTCGTTGCTTTTGTTGTTTGCTCTTGTGTGACTTGAATATTTGGCACTAATCGATTTTTGTTTTCTTATGAATGGTCAATATGGTCATTTGGTTTGTCATCATCAAAAAGGGGGAAATTGTTGACCTTATCCTTACGTAATGTAAGGTTTTGATGATAACAATGTGTTGTTCGAACAGGTTCCAAATATTGTTTGGAATACTTTGAAATTGCTTGGTTAACAATGCTTAAGAACAGGTCTTAAGAACAGGTTTTCAAGATCAGTTGATTCAGGAATCCAGAACAGCCTGGGGATCAGTTCTGCAAGGTGTTTGGAGCAGCAAGTTATTTTTCTACAAGATGTCCGGTTGATTCAACAAGAGTCTTAGTTTGTTATAGGTTTTATCTTCTTAGATTCTTGTTAATATGCCAATTAGAAAATCTTGATTTAACACTTACTTGAAATGGTTTTCGCTCTTTGAAAAATTTCAGAACACTGTCTCAGAACAGTTCTGAGAACAAGGTGTTCAAGGTGTTTTCAAGCCAAAACTGCAAAACTGATTTTTCACAAATTCTTCTCTGATTTTTTGGCTAACGTCTCTGAGATTTTTGAGCAAGATTTTCTGCTGATTAGTTAGTCCAAAGAGACTATTTTTGGCTATGAGAAACTTAGGGAGAAGTGCAAGTCTATTTTTAGAGTGTTTTATCCACCAAGTAACAAAATCTCTATTTTTAGAAAATGGCTGAATTTGTGGAGAAAATCATGGGATGATTTACTGAGTTTTTGTGGCTAAAAATAACCGTGTGGCTCAAGTAGTTAGTGGGAATTTTCAGTTCACACTTCCCACTCCTTGCGGCCCAAGTTTTTTCTTTTTAGAAAATATTTTTTCACTTGGTTTTCTATTTAAGCAAGACTCCACACTCATTTTCTTCATCGGTTTTCACAGCAATATTCCAGAACTTAAGAGTCATATTTTTCAGAGAGAGAACCGACCCGAGTGTGTGAAAGATTGAGCTTTCAAAATTGGCATACTAGGAGCATATTTGTACCTTACACTAGCTTATTGAGAAGCATTCAAAAGTAAGGTGTCCATCTTATTCTCTTCTTTCATAAAAGTGAGTTGAGTGTGTCCAAATCAAGGGGATTTTAGACGTGGGGTAACCGGTCTTAGGGAAGATGGTTACATGTGTTACAAGTTGTAACAAGGTGTGTTACTATTGTAACGTGTTTAGCCCGTTTAGTGAAGTGTGTAAATCCTACAGGAGGTAGGTCGTGGTTTTTTCACCTCAGTTGGGCTAGAGGTGTTTCCACGTAAAAATCCTGTGTCCATTATTTCTTGTGTTCATTTCCGCTGAGTTTTCGCTGCTGGACGTATCAGAAACAGTCTGTGCAAACAGGGTCTAAGCTTGTTTCCCAGAAACCTGTAAAAATTTGACAACACAATTCACCCCCCTCTTGTGTTTGTGTACTCTCATTTCTATCAATATTTATTTATGGTGTGTATGGAAAATCTCTCTCAGCTAATTGAGCTGGAAATTTAGCAAAGTAGATTAAAGAATGGAAGCTTTGTGATTGGATTTTTAGGGCTGCAAAATTCGTGCCCTTGCTTCCCTGTATTACACGGCTATAAGGCCCTTCAATTTATACACATGCCAACCGCTTGCTTGTATGCCAAGTAGAATCAAATTCTAGCAATACAAGGAAACTTGCCACTAACATGCCTATTCTAAATCTACTTACAATTGGTTAGAATCAATTAATCAATTTATTTCCTAATACAATTAGTCTCCTAATACTCCCCCTCAAGTTGGAGCTAACAAGCTAGTCAGACCCAACTTGCTTTACAAATATTGAAACTGCTGCTTTCCAAGTGCTTTGGTGAAGATGTCTGTAGGTTGATCTTTTGTTCCAACATGCAATAGCATAAGAATTCCAGCAAACACCTTCTCCCTGACAAAATGACAATCAATCTTAATATGTTTTGCACGCTTATGAAACATTGGATTTTTGGCTATATATGGGGCAGCTTGGCTGTCACAAAACAACTGCATGGGCTGTTGCAAGAAAACTCCTAAGGATGCCAATAAGCTGCACAACCAAATCAACTCACTAGTAGTAACTGCCATAGATCTGTATTCAGCTTCAGCAGAAGACCTAGAAATAGTTGCTTGCTTCTTGGTTTTCCAAGAAATAGGGGACTCACCAAGTTGCACAAAATACCCTGTTAATGATCTTCTAGATAGTGGGCACACCCCCCAATCTAAATCACAGAACCCATAGAGATTCATCTCAGAACTTGCCTTGAGGAGTATTCCAAATCTAGTAGTTCCTTTCAAATAGCGTAGCACACACTGAGCAGTTTCCATGTGCTCTTCTCGGGGGATCTGAACTGTGATAAGATATGTACTACATAGACAAGATCAGGTCGTGTAATTGTGAGATAAATTAAACGACCAATCAATCATCGATACTTCGCTACATCTTTCAAGAGATCCCCATCTGCCAAAGCAAGCCTATGATTTTCTTCGATGGGAAAATCTACAGGCTTCGCTCCTAAAAGACCACACTCTTATAATATCTCAAATGCATACTTACGCTGACACAAGAACAAGCCTTGTGGTCCTCGAGCTACCTCAATACCCAGAAAATATTTTAGAGGACCCAAGTCCTTAATGCTGAAACATGCATGTAGGTAATTTTTGAATTCCTCACATGCCTGAGTATTGTTTTCCGCTAATACAATATCATCGACGTACACTAACAACACCATAAGAATTTCCCCTTTACGATAAATAAACAAGGAACAATCAGCATATGATCGAACAAAACCGTACTTAAAGAGTTTAGAGGATAGCTTTACGAACCATTATCTGGGGGCTTGGCGAAGACCATAAAGGGATTTCCTCAATTTGCAAACCTTATTAGTATAGCGAGATTTAAAATCGGGTGGCATGCTCATATATACTTCTTCATCAAGATCACCATGAAGGAAGGTGTTGTTGACATGCAACTGATGTAAGTCCTAACCTTTAGTAATAGCCACTGCCAGAAAACAACGTACACTAGTCATTTTTGCCACTAGTGCAAAGGTTTCGGTGTAGTCGAATCCTTCAACTTGATGATCCCCTTGTATGACCAAACATGTCTTATAGCGTTCAAGTGAACCATCTGAATGATACTTCACACGATACACCCACCTGCAGCTGATGGGCTTCTTACCCGGTGGTAGATCTACTATTTCCCATGTCTAATTCTCTTCTAATGCTTTGATTTCTTCTACCATTGCTTATTGCCACTGAGGTTCTTTCACAGCTTCGGAATAAAACCTGGGCTTAACTACCTTTGTAATTGTAGCTAAACATTTTTGGTGAGAGATAGAAAAATTTGCACTTATAACATAACTAGTTATAGGATAGCGCGTACCTGAGGACCCTTTTTGTAGTGGTGGAGCTGGCGAGAGGGGTTGTTCTATTCTGGCACCGTAACACACAAAATCATCCAAGTGGGCTGGCCTTTTTCTGGGCCTATCACCACGTCTCACGGACTGGGCCGACACTGGCTCAGTCTCTCTGTCACTTGCCCCTAGGCAGTTTGGGGTCTGGGCCTGACATGTTGGGCTCGCATCAGTTGTTGGAACCGAGCCTCCTTGTTGCTCCCCCTGGCCTGGTGAGCAAACCAAGCCTTCGGCCTGCTGATCTGGGATGGCAAGGACTGGTGGATCCAGCCTATCTTGTTCCAGTAGCAGGTTTGGCCCATTACTTGAACTCCCTCCTACGTTGGACTGGGATGGTGTATCAAGTTCACAGCCCAATGTGCCGAACTCCTCATCATCATCAAACGTTAGACCACTTTTCTTCTCACCATGCTGTGGAACCGGCATTTTTGCTTTGTCTTCTTTGCCGAAAGGAAACACCTCTTCATAAAATACAACGTCTTTACTAACAAATATCTCATGGGTTTCTAGATCGTAGACTTTCCATCCCTTTTGCCCATAAGGATACCCCAAAAAAACACCTTTTTTACTACGTTTCACAAACTTGTCTTTGGGTTTTGGGCAATTTTTAGCAAAACACGAACGCCCAAATACTCTAAGATGATCATAAGATGGTTGTTGGTGATGTGGACCTTTGTCCTTCAATACTCTATTGGGTGTCCTATTTATCAAATGGGTTGCTATCAAAACGCATTCACCCCAAAATCTCAAAGGTAACCCGGCTTGAAACTGCAATGCCCTATCCACATTAAGAATGTGTTTATGCTTGCGTTCCACCCTACCGTTCTGTTGGGGGGTCTCTACGCAACTGGTTTGATGAATAATTCCATTGTTGAGATAGAATTCTTTCATCGGTCCGGATTTAAATTCAAGCCCATTGTCATTTCTTATTATCTTTACACTTTTTCCAAATTATTTTTGTGCCATAGCCACAAAACCCTTTAGCAACTTAGCTACCTCACTCTTTCTTTCATTAGGTACACCCAAGTAGCTCTACTAGTGTCATCCACAATAGTGAGAAAATAAGATGCACCACAGGAGGTTTTTACTCTATACGGCCCCCAAATGTCACAATGAACAAGCTCAAATAAATCACTACCTTTATTGTCACTTGTAATAAATCGACTTCTAGTTTGCTTGGCCTTGAAACATACATCACAAATATGTTTATTACCTCCACAAATTCATACATATTTAAAGAAACCTGACATGACTTCATGAGAAGGATGCCCAAAGCGGTGGTGCCATAGTTGTCTTGTTCCTATTGCATTCACTTGGTTCTTCACTTGTGGTGTCCCCGAATAGTAGTATACCCCATCTCGTTGCTCACCCACTCCAATCAGGGTCCTCAAAGTGCGGTCCTATAATACACAAGAATCATCAGAGAATGTCACAGTGCATTTCAAACCTCTACATAATTTAGCCACAGATAAAAGGTTACAGTTGAGTTCGGGAACATATAAAACATCTTTCAAAGTGTCTCCATTTTCTAATGTCACCATTCCCCTCTTTTTGGCCAAAGTATGGGTGTCGTTTGGAAGAGAGAGGGGTATGGGTCGGATGTTTGTTACTTCATTAATTTGTTCCAGCTTACAAGTCATGTGAGACAAGGCTCCGCTATCAATTAACCACGGCACATTACCTGATAACTTTTCATAACCACCCTTTGGAACATCAATGAGGCTTAAAAGCTTCTGTATCTGCTCCGAAGACAGACCCGGGATTACGACCTGTGAGGCTTCTAGAGCTACTGTTGCCGCTGCTGTGCCTCGGACAGGCCCTGCTGCATCGAGTTGGACAGCCACATTGGCTGTTTCCTGGCCTGCACCACTCCCGCGTCCACTAGCTATTCTTCCTCCACGGGCTCCTCTTCTGCCTCGGCCACCTCTTCCATGATCCCGAGTTCCCCAAGTTGATGGATAACCAATAATCTCGTAACAACTCGCCTCGTCATGCCCATAGCGTCCACAGTGTCTGCAAGTATTTTTCTCGCCTCCAACTGATTTATCTCTCACGGCAAAGGCCATGGAACTTTTGGGATGGTGCTCTCTTCCCTGCATCAGTTGCTTGTGATTTTCCTCTCGTTGGATCATGTTAAATATTTTGTCTAACAGTGGCAGAGCATCCAAGGCTAGAACTTGACTTCGTACATTAGCATAGGTTTCGTTATCAAGTCCTATAAGGAATTGGTGAGGTTGCTTTTCTTCTATCATCTTCACTACTTGGGCTCCGACGTCACACTCACACTTTCCACATGTACATCGTGGAATTTTCACATAATTGCTTAATTCGGTCCACATACCCATCAGTCTAGAGTAAAAATCAACCACTTCACGACCTCCTTGTTTAGCCACTGTAGTATCCGTTTTTAATTGGTGGATTTTTGGTGTATTGGGTACAACATGCCGTTTACGCAGGTTTTCCCATATCACCGCAGCTGACTCTATGTATGCTACACTTGTGTCCAATCTTGGATCAATCACATTTATAATCCAGGAGCATAGTATAGAGTTTATCATCTCCCATGCGTTTTGCTCGTTTGAGTCTTCACTTTCTTTCAATTCAGGTTTCTTAGTGGTTCCATCGATGAACCCTAATTTATTTTTTGATCTCAAAGCGGTTCTTATGGCCTGTTGCCATAAGTCATAATTTTTGCCATTGAAGATAATAGATGTAATCGCCACCCCAGGCCCTTCTGATGGATGAAGGTAATAAAGCGAGTTAGGTTTGATTATCTTCTTGCTCATGGCTCTGATACCATAAAGAATGGAAGCTTTGTGTTTGGATTTTTAGGCCTGCAAAATTCGTGCCCTTGCTTTTTTGTATTACACGGCCATAAGGCCCTTCAATTTATACACATGCCAACCGCTTGCTTGCATGCCAAGTAGAATCAAATTGCAACAATACAAGGAAACTTGCCACTAACATACCTATTCCAAATCTACTTACAATTGGTTAGAATCAATTAATCAATTTATTTCCTAATACAATTGGTCTCCTAATATAGGTGGAGCCCGTTTCCAACAAGCCGAAGAGGCCCCAAAATCTCGAGTCTTTTCTTGACTGATAATGTGATGACGTTTGCCAAGACTTCGATGGCGCAAGCTAGAATTATAAAAGAAAAAAAAGATTGTCTGGACTGGTTTTGTCTTGCTTTGGGTCGGCAAGTGAGCTATCTGAAATCAAAAGTTTATTTTTCGAGCAACACTAACCCTCAACTAGCGGAAAACATTTGTGGCATGCTTGAAATATCACAAACAGAGGAATTAGGATGCTATTGGGGGATGCGTGCTTTGCACGGTCACTATAGGGACATATCAAGGCATCATTGAGAAATTAGGCATGCGCCTTGCGGGATGGAAGAGCAAATGCTTAATTCCAGTAGGTCAGGTTACTCTTACTCAGTCCACAATTTGTGCTATTCCATCCTATATGAAGCAAACTTTTGGACTTCCCAGATTGACATGTGACGAAATTGATCGGAAAAGTCGACCTTTTTTAGGGGTGGTACAAGCATGAAGAGGTGCATTCATCTAGCACCCTGTGCTTTAGTTACACATCCAAGAAACACAGGTGGGCTCGGGCTTCACGCTATGAGGGTGTTAAACGCATGCAGCTTTTTTAATGAAGCAATGGTGGCGCGTGGTGGTGGATCCAGAGGCCTTATGGGCTAGGGTACTGTGCTTTAAATACTACCATGGGAGGGATCTCCCCCACCCACAAAATAAAAACCTAGCTACTAACAGTTCTAACAGGTGGTTGGGTGTTCGCGAAAACCTGCAGCATGTGCAGAGCATCATGGGCATTGCGATGGGAGACGAGTACAACACATTGGTTTTGACTCGACAGATGGCAGAGTCGTCGCCTCTACTAATCCTTGCGACCTAGCTAGTACATCACGACGGAAGCCTTGGAGCGTTGGGTTTGTGAATACTGGAGTGAGCAGGAGGTTGGAAATGAAATCGATTTGCAGAGTATCTCCCTCAGCAGTTCTTGAATGCATTGCATCCTTTGAATCAACGGATGAGGGGGTTGGAGATAACTTTTTATGGATTAGGGAGAACGAGGGGAAATTCTCACTGAGATCGGCCGTCAATATTAGCATGATCCACCAACACTGAGGGAGGGAAGTTTGGGTTGCGTTTGCAAAGTCAAGGCGCAGCAGGTGCCAATCTTCACACGGTTGCTATTGCATGACAAATTAAAATTCTCACCACCAACAACAGGGCCGGACAGGCTGACTAGTGATCCAATGTGTGGGGTTTGCGACAATGAGGGAGGGGCAGCGGAGCATCTACTATGGAGTTGCCCCAGTGCTAGGATGATGTGGAGGTTTCTTGGGAGCCAAGGACTGCAATATATATCTCCTAACACCCCATTGAATGAGTGGATAGCGATGAATGCTAAGGAGGCCATGAAGGTCCTGATTGGGACACCAAGTTCTTAACTATTCTATGGTGTCTATGGAACTGGAGGAATGCCCATTGTTTTGGGAAATTGAATGACATTCCGAAGGATAAGGATTGGTTTTTAGTGACCCGATTCGGGAAGGTAATTCTTGCTTTTGGTTTGGAAGCTAACCAGTTGACTCGTTTTCTTGGTGGAGATAAAGAACTCTTAGTACGATTGGGAGCTCCTTCAGAGGGACGGATGATCCTTAATACGGATAGAGCATCTAAGGGTAACCCGGGGGTAACGGTGGATGGAGAGGTGATCCGAGGTGGCCATGGGGAATGGATTAGGGGGTTTAGTGAGAACTTTGGTACATGCACCTCAGTCAAGTCAGAGCTCAAAGTAGTGACTTTGAGGGCTTCGTATGGCTCGAATGTTGGGGTTGAAAAAGATATGACTAGAGGCATGTTCAATGGTTACATTGGGGATGTTATGAGGGTGTGGTTCGTGGAACCCAATACACATGTCACTCAAAGTACTAATACTTTTTCAGGACTTAGCTCCTCTTTTGCATCCAAAAAAAACCGACTAAGCAAATTAAAATTCCTAATTATAATATTATAGTTGGCTAAGAGATGAGTTTTTTTTTAAAATAAAAATGTCTCTTATTCTTTTAATAATGTGAGTAATATTATTAATTATAATAGATCTGATATAAATTTATAATAAAGGGTTGTTGGTGTAATTAATTTTACAATTATAATTTACTCTATCTCTTATTTTAAAATTGTAAATAGCGTTTATTAATTTTGGGGCATGTTTGTATTTCAGATAATCATATTAAAGTTCTTTATTTGGCACTTACATTTCATTAGTTTTGGATGTTGCATACGAAAACTTTCTAAAAATTTTTGGATTTTCTATTTTCTTCTTTTCTTACATCACTATGATTTTAATATCATTTTTTTTATTTTTGAAGTATTTGTAATTTCTAAATTACAAAAATGAAGGGTATTTTCAAAATTTTGTGTTGAATGTTATTTTGTAAAAATTAGAATAAGAATTAAATCACTATGAAGCTCTGATTCACTATCATGAAGATAGACATAAAAATCTCTGATTCACTATCATGAAACTCTGAACACATCATGTAATTCACTAATCATACAACACGTTTATGAATTGAAGATAGCCTGGAATTTACAGCATGTCCTTGCTTAATTTAATGTTAAGTCTCCTAAGCCAAATGGAGTGGAGAATCATATGAACTACATCAAAAGGCTTAGCCGGTCTATTAATCACAAAATGAGGCCTAACCTGAACGACCCTCTTTTGCAACATCAAGTACCTCCTTATTGAGATCCCCTTCAAAATGCTCTTTATCTCCGGGATCCGAGCCACCGGAATATGCACCGAAAACTTGCTCCAATCGAGCACGTCGCTGAATGGCAACGTGTAGTTATCGGCGATTATAACAGGCACGCACCCGGTGTAAATTGACTCCACTAACCTTGGGCTAGCCACCTCCCACCCACTCGGACAAAGGCAATATTTGCTTTGACCCATCAAAACGGTGTAGTTCTGACCTGAAGGGAGGTACCCGTGTACTCGGACAGATTCGTCCTTGTCCTTCCAGTACCGGAAGAGCATCTCCCGGACCTCTCCATGGGGCCCACCCGCAAAGAAGGCTAGTATCCGACGGGCCCGGGGGCTTTGGTTGATTATAGGGGTGCCTAGTTTGCCAAAAGGGAGGAAGATTTCAGGGAGGGACACATCACGTGAGGGACGAAACCCTTCAGAGACATTAGCATTGCAAAGGACTCGAATGAAGTGCTTGAATAAGTTCGGATGGGCCGCTGACACATCTGGAGCCTGAAAATAAGAATTTTAGAGAACAAAAAAATAATTCATATATCAAACAAACGTAGCTTTGTTGGAAATTATATTGCATACAAATTAATTTCATGTAGATTTTAAGGTAGTTGTGAACAAAGTTAAGGCCCCGGTTTGTGAAGCACATTCAACAGTTGTCATATGATTTGCCACAGGATTCCATCAGGAATTTTTGTAGTTGATGATTAGTGGTGTAACGGCAGAATATATGTGTGATTATAAGACCCTAGTTCACCCCCCCCCCAAAAAAAAAAGGACTAAGACTGGGCCATGGTTAAACCTG
This sequence comes from Carnegiea gigantea, assembly GCA_029747015.1. NCBI lineage: Eukaryota > Viridiplantae > Streptophyta > Magnoliopsida > Caryophyllales > Cactaceae > Carnegiea > Carnegiea gigantea. The sequence continues at coordinate 579,893 of JAKOGI010000108.1, read as the reverse complement.
GCAAAATTGACCGAGATCTGAAACCTGAATCGAATGACCCGAACCTATACTCGACCTGTCATCCAAAATATGCTCACCGAAAGTGAACTCAAAAACCGAACCAAAGTTCAACCTCCCCAAACTGAACCGACTCGAAATGTCTCCTAACCCGAAACACGACCCTACCTAAACTTAACCCGATCCTCACCCAAAGCGAATGACCTATTTGGCAAGTCTGGCCATGGCCACTAGCGTGTGAAGGGGGATTAGTGAACCCTCAGTCCCTCAGTATACAAGTTATTTTTTGATTATGTTATACCATAGAATACGTAAAAATAAGTCGAGTTTCACTGTTATAGTCTCCAAGTTATTGAATGTGGTCTCAGCTTGCTTAACACGTTAGGTTCCCCTTAACTGACGCTTTGTCTTTCTTCACGATCAAAAGTGCCGTGGCTAGTGGAAAAAAGGGAATCGACTTAATTTTAATGTACGTTTGGTTTTAGCTGTTGGACAAGACCGTGATGGTTACCCATTTTCAAATCAAGACTTGTTACTCTATAAGATAAATAAGTGAGAAGATCACATATCACTTTGACGTAAACCATGCTGGCATGAAATTTATGACAACTAGGATGATGTGGCACCTTCCGACAGTTTTAATAAACAAAACTGAAAAGTTCACTCAAAATATTAAACTAATACAAATATTCAGACTTGACGAAAATTTACACAACCTACTAACCTGTTACGTGAAAAAGTGAAGGCTTGGACCATTTAGAATCCAAAGCAAACCAGTTATGATTAGTGACCCTTTTGGGTTAGGCTTATTTTTTAATACATATTTTTTTTATCATAAAAAAGGTTGTCATTGTAAGAATTGAAGCAAAAAAAAAAAAAAGAAAAGAAAAAAACCATACCAGCGATACGTGATTATTATTTCTAGCTAACCTATTAAGAGGGCATGGGAAGAGCTAGAGTTTTCATTAGGATATCACGGGCCTGCTTTTGGTACGCTAATCATGTATGTGTCCCCTACAACGGTATCAATGTAGGCAAAAATATCGATACTTTGGCCTGCAAATGTGCAGAAATGAACTGGAGACCCTGCCATTTAAAGTAAAGTCATTACTAGTCGGAATTAATGAAGGCTTTTTAGGACATCAAGGTGTGGCCAAGAAACTACTTTGGGAGTTGGGACCAGGCCTCCATACACCCCATACAACTCGATGTTAAAGGATATGAGCCCTTGACCTAAACCCACAAGTAAACATTTATTTATTTATTTTCATTAATATTGCTAGTATTTGATGATAGACCTTGACCTAAACCCCATGTAATGTGATAGTTCAACCATCTACAATGATCTAAAAGTTAACTATAGGAGTAAAGTTATCTCCATATAAATCTTTTTAAATCCTACGAAAATTGGACCCGCATTATGAGCTAGTATTGTTGTTTAACTTTCAAGTTCCTTTGAGGCACAACTCTTTAAGGCTAGTTTTCCACAATTCCACCCCTCCCCCCAAAACAACCCTACCCTCGCTTGCTTTGGTAGACGTAGAATGAAAACTGTCATAAAATGGACATTTAATTATAATGAGGGGCTGTTTTTTATTCAAGAAAAAAACAACAAAAAGAATAAGGTGGCATGCATACCCAATCATGGCAAGAAACAAGGAAGTGGTCAGCACCAGAGCTCCGATTCCAATAAGGATACCTTTCAGAAACAACCCTAACATAGTCAGCCACGATATTTTGAAGGCGCTCGCGTGAATAATTGGTGTAAGGTCTGTAGACGTATCGAATGATGGCGACGATGCTGACTGGGATGAAAAAGGCGTGGGCCTCGTCAGGGTGGCGAGCCGAGAAATGGGTCTTGGTGCCACCCCATCCATTCAATTCCATTATCATTTGTCCTTCAATGGAGTAGATGTCGTTCAGGGGACCATGGTGGAACAGGGGTGGCTCTCCTTCCTTGTACGTCCATATTTTGAACCTCTTTTGCATCTCTATGTGACTCCTGTACGTTTTCATGCAAGCATGTTCAAGTAATTTACACGAAGGAGGGTTGGTTTAATTAAAAACATTGTATATGATATGTAACATTAATGACGTGCCAGTTTTTTGCTTATGAATCCTGTAGTCAAATTTGATTGGTTGATCCCACCTAACAGATTTGGTAAATTTATCACTTCTTGATTTAGATTGCATTTAAATTGATCAAGTTCTTAATATAATTTTGACTAGTAGAATAAATTTAAGCAGGACTACTCTTAAGCTTCGATGCAATAATTCAGGTTTAATGAAATGTAGCATGATATTTTTTATTTTTATCTTTTAAAAGGAGTTATGATAACGACCTCGAAATATATAACTAAAATGAGCGAAAACCCAAGTTCAAGAATTATGGAAAAGTTGATACGCATCCCTGCAAAATCGATAGTAATGGACTTCACAGATTTGCAGGTCCATTCTCTTTCATGCGATATTGAATACACCAACTTAGAAATCAAGTACTAGTACTAGAGCTTGTCAGCTGAATAAACCATGGCAGCATAGGTCATAATTTCCTCCTCCATACCAACAATAATTATTTTCTTCAACAAGAAAAAAAGTTTTTTCACACATTTTTCTACTCATTCGTTTTAATTCATAATAATTCATTCAACGAGTAGGGGAAAAAAATTATATTGGAATTTACATAACTGGCTTTTTTTTATTGAGAATTTCATAAATAGCTTTTGTAATTAATAATGTGTGCGAATGGCATACGTTCATATTAATTAGATTTTTGGTTCAAAGTTATTACTTTCTATGAACTATGTGTAACCTATGTGATCACCAATTATGAAGGGAAAATAAAAAGCTAGAGACGCTGACGTGAACATGATAAGCCTAAGCAAAACAAACAAATATACATGAAAATAATGATAATTCTATCAAAGAAGATTAAAATTATTAAAATTTAAAAAAGTGCTTTAAGATATGGAAATCAAAAGATCTCAACAAACTAGGTTGATTCATCGAGAAGACATTTTGAAGAAGTCATAAATGAGATATTAACAAAATCTGTAGTGTTAGACTGTGGTCCCACAATTAATTTATAATGTACAAGTTCAACTCCGAGGTTGAGTTAGATTGCTAACTAACCTAAGATTAAGAAATTTTTATGGCTTGTCCATGTATTTTCTTTGCTTTTGCTAATTTGAATGATACAAAATGCGTATTTTTCATTTGATCATCAAAGTCCTTATGAGTTTTGTCGAATTCTGCCACAAATTTGGTCATTCATGATGTATGTCGTGTATGTATGTGTGTGTATATATATATATATATATATATATATATATATATATATATATATATATATATATATATGAAAGAAAAAAAAACACCATGCTAATATAACTTCAATTCCAATCATGAATAACAATGAAATTATCTTCTTTAATTTTATGCCACGAACTTCAAGATCAACCGAGGGACAAAAAAAAAAAAAAAAAAAAACTCAATTAAAGAATAAGAGAATGGGAAATCTTACTGATAAAATGCATAAGGATTCTTGTAAATAACACCTCTTGGGATGAAACTCTGCTTCTCAAAGGATGTACAATTTTGAGATTGAGTCGCTTTTCTAATGGCCGCTCTTGCCCTAGCCAAGCCTTCTTCAATCACCGTCAGTTGACCATTTACCTTTGCGTGCAAACCAAAATGCAAGACAAATGTTAGAATGCACTCATTTTCTAAAGATGAAACTATCATTTTATGTAGGTATAAATATTTGGAATTTTGGGGGGGGGGGGGGGGAGGTTCAAGAATATTGGAGAAATCAAAGGGGAAATGAAGAAGAAGAAGAAGAAGAAGAAGAAGAAGAAGGGGAGCCGGCAAAGGGGGAAAGTAAAACTTACTGGGGCAGCACAGGAGAAGTGCAGGTGTTTGAAAGACGAGATGAGGAAAGAAAGATGAAGGACAAATATTATGGATGAGAAAGTTATGCTTCCTTTATCCATGGCGGCTGAACAAATTAGATAGCAGAAGAGGAGGAGAGAAGGTCGCTAAGAGTAATTCTATTTCTTCTGATGAGAAAATATTACTGGGTGAGTTTTGGATCATTATACCCTCTTTTATACCATGCTGTAGTCTTCCTTTTTCCTTTACTTTCCTCTTTCCTTCTATTTATTGTTTTTTTTTTGGGGGGGGGGGTTGAAGTGTATCCCGAAGAATACTATGTAGGCCCAGTTCCATTTGTTTAGTAAAGATCTGCTAGCAAACAATTTGGTGCAAATCAACGCACGTCGGGGGGTCTAAATAGTATACAAATTAATATGACTATGCACTAATACAAAAAACATAATATGCAGAGTAAAAAACTACTCAATTTGAGTGACATGAAGACTAGTTATGAGATGAAGCTTCTCATGTGTGACTTTTTTGAGATTATGAGGTGACTAATAATATATTTTAGTGTAATATTTTAATTTAAGGTAATTAATAGTTAATCTCTCAATGACTTTTGCTACAGTCACCCTTAAATTAACTATTAGTTATCTCAATTATTATTAAAAGTTATTGTAAAAGTACTTGTCCCATAATATGATTACATGAAACGGTCGCACACAAACGTACTAAGCAATTTGAACAATAGGATCAAGTCTTTAAAAAAATAAAATGTTCTGTGAAAACTAAAGTATTCTATTTGAAATACGTAAGAGATTATCATATACATAATTAATTAAATAGATGAACACAAATACATATAATTAACACTATAATAAAACACAATCAATAATATTTACTAATTTTTTAAATTTATGTTATCTACAAAGTAACGCCATTTATGGTGTATAATTTTTGTAATGCCTAAATTACTCTCCCCTTTAAATTTATTCCTTCATTCGAATGAAAAGGATAAAATTGTTCCTTAATCTTCTCCTCCGTTATCTCTTAATGGTTTTCTTTTTTATTTTTTTGGCAATCTCTTATCTCTTAATTCATAAATAAAAAAATGATACCAACATCGGCTGGTTCAAGTGGTTTAACACTTACTCTCCTTGAACAATGTCATAGATTCGAGTCATATGAATGAAAAAAATCTGTAATAGAAAAGCTTTACGTGCAATGGAGGATCTAAGATCAAAAAATTAAAAAAAATCAAAACTTTTAATAAAAAGGATAAAAGTTCCTCAATATTCTCTTCCATTATCTTTTAATTACCTTCCCTACTTTATCTTCAAATCACCCAACTCACCGTAAAGCTGTAATAAGGGAGCTCTATATGAAATAAAGGATCCAAGATCAAAAATTAAATAACAAAATTATAACGTTTAATAAGAAGGATAAAAAAATTCCTTAATATTCTCTTCCATTATCTCTTAACTAGTATAGACCTGTGTTTTGCACGGCGCATATTACAGTAGATATATAGTCAAAATAATCAATGAATGTTAATTGTAGACAAAGTTAATATGGTAATTTAGAAAAGGATACTTAAATTTATTGAAAAATATGAGTAGACAGCACTTTTATACATAACCATTGAAACTCAATAATTAAAACAACGTATGATTATCAAAGATACGATGTAAAGTATGATAAAGATTGTAGGTAGCCAAGATGAAACTAAAAATCATGTTAAATAACATGATAATACGTTAATTTGTGGTGCCAATGACGAAAAATTCACATTCGCTTCTTGTACCTACATTAAAAATTAAGTTCTTAGTAATAATTTGATTAGCAATGATATAATGAAGATTACAATTATATCTTATGTACATGATGTACCTAACATCAGTGTTTCGTAAGTAATACACCTCCTTCTTCTAACTAACTGGCGCAATAAGAGTGATAGATGGTATCGCCGAGACTTCATAATAAATACTCATCGTTTATCTATACAATCATTTATAATCGTATACACCAATGGATGACCATACGGCTGTAGAAAATGTTATAATGAGATAGTCAGTAATAAAAAAATAAAGTGTCCAAAACGTGATGAACAATATAATACATGTGTTACATATTAATCCAATTGTGTTGTTGTATGTAAAATAGTCGAGCATCCTTATGAAGAACAATAAATCTTATATAATCTGTATGATCTCGCAATTAAAACTGTATAGATTTACCTATAATTCATATAAAAGAATATAATATATAATAATGTAAACTGTTCACCAGAAATTGAGTTAATTTATATCCTTCATTATCTATTATTTGCTCCAAAATAAATGATTAAATTATGATTTTAATATTATTTTATTTATTTTGTAGGAATTGGAAAAAACTTGAAAAAAATAAATAGTGCTCAATTGATAAGTTAACAATGAATAAGTTAGATAATTTTTTAGACTATCATAATTTTTAAATTATTATAGAGAAATTAAGATATTATAACTGTTATCAAAAACATTTGCTAAACTTATTGTAGTATATTTCTATATATTAGAAATTTAAGTTGATAGTTTCTCATAATTTGCACCTATCAATAATTGCTTCTTCTCAAAAAGTTATTCATTATTTTATTTAAAAAACTCAAAATATTGTATATGACATGGTTGCTATTTGGAAGATTGTAATATTTTATAAACAATTATTACAATTAAAAACTTATAATTTTTTTCACTTATTATATGGATATAGAAATATTTGTTACAAATTAAAAAAATAAAAAACTTCATCAACTTCTTGAAAGGAACATTTTCGACCATTAATTAATTGTCATTGTGCGAACTTTTGTTTATAAAAAAATTAATGATTTTAGGAACTTTAATTTCTAACCAAGAAATATAAGAAGAAAAATACCTTATCCTGCATTAAGAACATTTGGAAAGAAAAATCTTTCGTCTAGGTCTAGCTCTTCTATTAATTCACATCTCTTCTATTTAATCTAATAATAATATGTAAAGTGGCTAATTTCTGGTTTACCATTAAAATAAGAAAAGTGAAACTTTAATACTTTATTCCCTCCTTAGATCACTAAAATATTAATACCATTCATAAACTTCACTACATATATATTTTCAGTGATTTAGAAAAAGTTATTAAAGTATATTTTGTTTTTAGGTGGTTAATAGATTCCACTACAAAAAAAAAGTCAAGAAATAATATACTTTTAATTATGATGGTAATTATTTTTGTTGAAAATCTGATGGTTGTGATTATATAATCAAATAATGTAATGATATTATGATGATAATTATTTTTATTGATTTAGGAAAGGATATCAAAATATATTTTGTTCTTAAGTAGTTAAGAGATTTTGTTGCCAAAAAAAATCAAGATATTATATATTTTTAATTATGATGGTAATAATTTTATTGAAAATCCAACGGTTGTGATTATATAATCAAATAATCTAATGGTTCAAAATTTCAAATTTATGAGAAAATTCGAAAAAATTATGTCATCATAACATTGCTTTTATAGGTGAAGACCAAATGAAAATGAAACAGGAATTTTCAAGTGGGGAACAGAAAACAACTCCTCATAGGCCACTGGTATGGATTACCTTTTGCAGACTCTCATTAGGCTCAAATATCATACCTTGTGAGCTTTTAACGCAAATTGGGGTGTAACCTATGTCTTCAAGTTCCACTCTCTTTGAGATGAGCATCTTTCAAGTCTAATTGTTAAAAGCCCATACAAAGGTTCCTTTCTAACAGTAACAAGTCCATAACCTGTGTACCAATATTAAACAATTACTGTTGGTCATCTACGACAGGGTTTGTGTGCTGGAAAAAGGGTGGGGGAGGAAGGAGGGGATAAGCGTGCGGCTTTTACCACAGAAACGAGTTGAGAGAAGTTGTATGCATTGGATCCTAGTTCAGAAAGGCATAGACTGCTTGCTGCTTTACAAGAGATGCAAAAAGTAATTTAGCTCAATTGTTTAGTCTTGGGCACTTATCATTTAGCCTTATTTTATGGGCTTATTTCCCCCTGCAGCATTTCTGAATTACAATCCTATTGCAATGTCACTCCCTTTCAAGAACTCTTTTCTTTTTTATCCCAAAAAAATCTTGAAATGCCGTACAAGGTTTCAACACCCCCTCTTGATCGATAGCTAAAGACCTAAAACCTAAGGAGTAACCCCCAAACCAAATTAACTGTAACACAAGAATTGGAATACTAAACACCTGAACTGCATATAGGTACCGAAGTAACCATGATGGCTCTCTAGTACTAATCTTGAAATGCAATTACTGTTACCTCCGGTTCTCGCTAGACTATGGGACATGAATCAACCACCAATCTGCAACTAGTGGTGACCAGTGCCAAACATCAACACCAAGTCGCTTAAGATTCCTAATCCTTACAATAATTCTTGAACTCTCACTTTCAGTCAAGAAAAAAAGGGTCTGACCCACATAGACACCATGTGCTATGAAAAATTGGGTCAAGTTCTCTTGGGCCCACCCTCCAAAACAAGAGCAAACACTTACTTTGCGACATTTTCACCAAAATGTGAGCACACCGGGCTAAGTTCTTTTGGGTCCGCCTGTTGAGGTGTACGATTAGCATTGGGCCCAATGTCAAGGCCTGTCAAAGTTGGGGTCAAGAACTCTTACACATGCATTGGAAGTAGCATCCAAGGCATGGTCTAAAAGTGACTTTCTGGACAGATTAAAAAGAGCCACATCAAGCTAAAACGGTCATTGTATGGCAATTGTTTGAGCTGCAAATTCCTCAGTCGTTTATCCAATGACTCCTTTATTATGTAGTAGGCAAACCGTTCCTATATCAGGATTTGATGTTTTCAACTGGTCGTGGATGTGAGGGACATTGAAAAACTTTGCTCCTTGACTATATTGTTTAACAGAAATGTTGATGATGTTGAGAAGACAATCAACGAGATTAATGAGCAGACAGACACTTTGGAGCCTATTTGCTTTTCAGCATCTTGGATGAGCAGTTGATGGGTTGTAGCGGGTTAAAGTGGATTGGAGTGGATTGAAGCAAGTTAGAGTAGATTGACAGCATTTTAAGAGAGAGAAGTAGTGCATAGGAGGAGGTATGAGTAGATTGGAGCAGGTTAGAACAGGTTGAAAAAGATTAGAGCAAATTGGAACATGCAGCAGGTTCAGTATGTTGAAAATTAATAGGTCCTTGAAACAGATGCACGAGGCACTTTCTACTCTCATTGGCAGATTTGAATTTGATGGGTTATTCTTAGATCATTCTTGGCTACAAGTTACTCACTAGGAGAGCAAACTTGTGCAGCTGAGCTTAAGTCACCTACAGTTTCACCTTCTTATATATGTTCATTTTTGTTACGTATTTATGTTTCTTTTTTAACTTTGGGGTTTGAGGATGAACTGGATGCAGAGCTTGAAGTGCTTGAAGGAGCAGAGTTGGAGGAACAACAGCGCCACTCGCTACTCCTGCATGCAAGCTACCAGCAAACACAGCTACAACTGAGGAAGATGAACTTGCTGAATTGCAAGCAGAGTTGCTATTTAAAGTTTATACCCACTTTTTGTACCTTCCAAGTTTGTAAATGCACAAGAAATGAAAATTGGAAAGAAAAAAGAACATCGGTTATTTCTTGTATGATACTTATTGTAAAAGTGGGCATTGATAGCATTTCTTCTTGTCAACTCGTTCTTTGTGATACATCAGAGTTAACTGTTTATAGAACAGCTAACCATGATGCTGCAAGCAATTGTGAATATCTACTTTGTGAATTGCATTGGATGGAAGTACTAATGAAGTGCAATTTTGCTGCCTTACAAGAGGTTTTAACACCTCAAAAAAGCATCTTCATGATTCTTTTTCTCTTTTTGGGTATTCTCGGAATTTGTCTATTTGCTTTTAAGAATAGGACTCTCAGTATCTAATACATGTATCTTTCCAAACATAGTTTAAAATAAATTTGATTATTGTAACAAGAGGTAGTGTTGTAGTGGTGTTATTATGTTTAATAAAATAATTATAATGGCAATAAAATAAATCAGCTTTGAGAAGCTTGAGCTTAGAGTTCCATTGATTCATCAAGTCATCACTTCTTTGTGGAAAAACAGGTTTCATGTCCTAGGTACAAAATGTGATCACATCAATTGCCATTGAAGATAGAATAGTCGGCCTACAATCCATATCTACATGATTTAGGGTCTTTTGCCCCCTCCCCCTAAACTTATAATATTCTTTGTTCGTGTGGTGTCTTCTTCCGTTGTGTGTTGGTGCCTCGTAATTTCAATCTTCTATATTTTATCTTTTGGATCATAGAGAATCAAATTATTGGTGGACTATATTACCGGCATTCATGGATGCCAAGTTTTTGAATGCAGTCAACGGGTACATGTAAATGCTTTCCACCTAAAAGGCTAGGGCTTGTACTTGTTTAGCATTAACAGCCACTTATGCTCCATACTACCTACAACAAATTCTTACCTCAAATTACTACTCCATGTCGCTCTTTTACACAACTTCTATAGTCAATTACCGCTTATACTAATTCTTACCGTTACCATTCTTTATTATTCATCGTTAGTTTATATGTTGAAACCATCGAGCCTTTAAAGTAGATCTACATAACTCCTTTCAAAACACTATTGTAATATTTGGTTAGATGTAATCAACCTTGTCATGCAAAAAAGTTTATAATTGTGTTTTCATTAGATTGTTTGATTATATGAGAGTATTAAAATAAGAGAACTATTTTGTAATTATGATTACCACAAACTATGTCATCACGATTGCATTGCAAAATTGATTGCATTGCATTATCATTACATTACATACAACCAAACATTACATATAAGTCAATGTAATGTAAGACAAGCTGGAAGATGGGTTGCTTAATTCTTTAGCCCTTTTCTATACATTTTCAAGTGAAAGATCCCTCGCATTATTTTAAATATGTATTGATTCAAATTTCACATATATTGTAGATTACGTGTGAACCCCTTCTTTATTTATTTCATACAAGAACTATTGCATAAGGATATTTTGCTAATCTTCCGGTGCCTTAGACCCTTAGAGTATGATTAGGAAGTCGGAAATAGGAAACAAAGAAATTTTCCAACAAACCTAGGGCTAAGGTACCATACAAAGAGCATCCAACGATTAGACTTGATAAAGTTGATTTGAAACGCATGATTTGAATCTGAACTGAGTAATCCGAAGCCATATCTGATCCAGCATTAAAAGCAAACTCATCCAAATGTGGATATGAAACTTAAATTGATCCAAATTAAACCAAAGTAGACCAAAAATTTCTTACAAAACTGCTGCTTTTTTTTTTTTGATAAGTTTATTGGACCAAATATCAGTTGACTTAAAGTCGACCTAAAATGTAAATCACCCAACCGAACCAAATCACACGTAAATATTGTTTGAGTCAAAACATGACCTGGTCCAAATTCAACTCAAGTAATACTCGAACTGAATTGTTAGATGGTGGTAGAATATACGCCCATCCCTCACCCATAAAAAAAAAAAAGCTTCCATTTTCTTCATCTTTTTCTGGTGCTCAAAATCCCATATTACACTGTGATATTCCAAGTGCCGGGTCCAGCTTTTTATAGGAATAAAACTTTGAGGGGTGAGCATCTAGTAGTATGATAGAGATTTGAATAGGAATTGTGACTTGTGAGTGATGTGGGGCATTATGTCCACTTTTTAAAAAGTGAAAATGTCACTTTATGATGATGTTTTTGTAACTTGAATTACAGAAAACTATAGCAAAATTTATTATGAATTTATTCTTTGTTTGCCTTTTCATTATATAGTAGCTAATTAAGGTTGCTAATTTAAGACCTTTCAAAAACAAATTATTTCCAATAAGGGATGAGGTCACTATAAGTGTGGCCTTGAGGTTCCAAAATCAAGGTAGGTACAATCACATTAGAGGTAAGATAACAGGGTGATAAACTTCTTAAAATTTCAATTTCTTAAATTGTGAGACCTACTTTCGCAAATATAAAGTTCAATGGAAATACAGTATGCAATGTAAATAGAAACAAAACAAAGATATACATTCGCGAAGTTCAACCAATCCAAATTTGGACTAATCTCCACCTAAGGGTCCTTTCCATAGGACTTGATCAACTTGTATTACTTCATCATGTATTGTACATGCCACAAGGATTCTTTATGTAATCCTTTCATCACGCCAGTCAAAGTTTACTTACTTTTTTGCGTGGCTCTCACAACTCACTAGTTGTGTCTCACTCACTCAGGAAAGTAATTGCATATGATTACCGATAGTAACACGATGCAAATTATAATATTATTGCTCATTGCTCAATATGTTCAATGTTCTTGGTTACTTTTGTACGTGCTTCAAATGGTCGTGAATACATATAGCTTGATAACTCAATTTCACCATTGAAGCAATCTTCCACCCGTTGCAGAAAACTCGCTTATGATTTCCAATATCTGTTTGCATTGACCATTTGACACTTGTTTCCACAATTGATTTCTGATTTGAAACGACTTTGGATTGGTAATCATAAAAAAGTTTTGGAACACTTTCTTCAAATGCGTTTTCCGCATGATCAGCTCATAATATGATTGTTGAATCATATGATAAAGATATCCCAACCTGAATTAATCAAATTTAATCACGCACTTACCATATTTAAGTAAAACTTGCAAATCAATCAAGAATGGGATCTTCCAAATGGCAAAATATCTTTCTAACAAGATATGGCAATAATCACACTTTCAATAGTAAAAAACATTTATTTTTTCATAGAAGAATAATAAAAAAAATTATTTTTTTGATAAAAAGAAGAGGGCTTACATCATATTAGAAAGCTACACTCATATACATCTTTGAATGCCCTTGAAAGTACACTCTGCGGCACATCCAACTCCTAGAACCTACTTGCTGCAGTGAAAGGTTGCCAATGAGCAAGATCCTAGGAATACAATTTGCCCCTCTTCTTAGCAAAAGATCATACAAAAGACTTAAAATGACTGCACAAAAGAAAGGATATCTTCAATAGTGAAGCCAACAAAACTATCAATGACTTGACGATGCGAGAAGGTGTAGGCAGTCACTCTTCATGATGATGATTTGGTGTCCAGACTCATAAGCAAGCATGCTGAAGCCCCAACAAAACAAACTTGGTGAATGAGAGCCATCGGTGTCTAGTCTCATAGGCATGTAAAGCCCAAACAAAACAAACCTGGTACCTTCGGCCTCCCGCAAACCCCATGCATTCCCTGTCTCGACCGTACCAGCACCACATCACCATTGTGACCACAGACAGCAAACCTCCAACCCTAACCTAAGTCAGCCAGCTGGTCACCGTCCACATCAATCTTCACAAAGCCAATGCCCGTCCCACGTCTAAGCCAAGGGGAAAGGAACAGTGGTCGCCTCCTTGCGAGCTTGAGACTCCCTAAAGCTATGTGCAAAGGCAATGGCAAATAATAAAAAAAACATTCAATCAAATCAACAAGATAATTAATAAAGCTAATTCGATGTCTTTATCACAAAAGCATCTCGACAAGGTCTTTTGACATTTAATTCAATGAACATCATAATTTCGACATATTCTTCATATCTAGCATATGTTGTCAAAGATAAATCAGCTAGGTATTATGTGACCAAACAAGAAAGGAGTATGAGTTCATTGATCAACATTGACTTAAAATCCGGGTCTTGCAAATAATCAGTGTATCTCGAGTTTTCTCTTGATATACAATCAAGGGTAGGGCTGAGCAAAAAACTCGGATATCCGGACCCATATGGACCCGGCCCGAATCAGCTAGGACTAGGACCGGTTCCAAAATTCATGACCCAGTTACAACCAGTTCCGAATCTGGGTTTTGAAAATTTGGAATTGGAACCAATCCTCATACCTGATTACCCAGTCCATTTCCTAAAATTAAAAAAAGTTAAAATATATATAAACAAAACCTAAAATTTCTCCAGACCTCCTCACTTCCTCAGTACTCCGTCCTCCCTCACCAGTCACCTCGGTTGCTTCTCTCTCTCTCTCTAGTCTCTTCCCCCTAGCTGCTCAACCTCTCTCTGTCTCACGCTCTCTCTCTCTAGTCTCTCCACTCCCCTGCGCATTATCCAGCGGAGGGTACGGCGATGTCTCCGGCTGCGTCTCCAGACCTCCTCGCTTTCTCTAGCGTTCGTCCTCGGTTATAGCGACGTCGTCGACGACTGTTCTCTCCGGCAAACCACGACCCGCGACTCACATCTCTCGATCTGTCTCCCCGGCTACGGCGACGACTATTCCGCCGACGACCAACAGTAACTCTCCGTCTCTTTCGAGTCTCGATATGTGTATTACTTGCAAGCTCTTAGATTTCTCATTACATGCGTTTGAGGATTGAGCCTTGTTGGTGTAGAACTTGATTAATCGATCGGTGCAAGACCACATTTTTTTTTCTGAGTAACTGGAATCTGATGTCCCCCCCATTGCTGGGTATTGAGGGGGGGGGGGGGGAGCACAAAGCAATGATCTTTTGGTGCCTTCTCCAACACCCGAGGAATCTGGTTTGAAAGAACACAATTACTTTAGTCTGTCTGATTGTTCATATGTGGACAGCTCCATAGCCACAAGCTTGAGTTTGTCCAAGGATAGCGGGGATAACCTGAACTTGAAGGCTACTCAGCTCAAGCTCGGACTGCCCGGATCCCAATCTCCTGAGAGGGGCACAGAACTTGAGTCTGAGCTTTGCCTGTTGAGCTCTTCGAAGCTTGATGAGAAGCCCTTGTTTCCTTTGACTCCTTTGAAGGATGGCGTCATCGCCTTATCTTTGCGAAAGGCTGTTGTCTCTGGTAGTAAAAAAGGGTTCTCTGATACCATGGACAAAATCCCTACTAAACTTAGTTGGAGGTTTCAGTCTTCTTATTTTGGACAAAAGATATCGGATATCCGGTTGTGGAACTGGTCCCAATTGGTTGTGGAACCAGGTCCAGAAATCCCTGGAAGTGCTCCAATCGGGACCGGGGCCAATTTTTAGATTTCTGGACCCAGTCCAACCGAGATCGAGATCGAGACCAGTTTCGCAAAAATAGACCCCAGTCTTGCTCAGCCCTACTCAAGGGTATAACACTAATATAACTTGATAAACTTATCATACCATCATATTGTTTACAAGCTTGACATACATTATAAATCAATGGATCCTTAAACCCAAAACTATATATGAATATATGTGTAGGCACTTAAAAATCGCATTCTAATTTAATAAGCCTGATTACGAAATTAATAATCCAATTTGAACATTTAAGGGCCCAATAGATTGGCAGTTCAAAAATTGATAGACGAAAAATAGAGCAGACCAAAACGCAAGGAGAACTGGCCCAATGGACCAGTCCCCACGTGAATCTGGCCGAGTTCTCAAGTACAGAGCCCGCTTGGGTTCTGTTTTGTCTTTTAGATTGAAACCTGTTCCCATAAAGCTAAGTCAGATAGAATTTAATGCAAACTATATTTCTGGGTCTAATTAAATTAATTAATATTAATTAATTAGAGTTCCAGTCTACTAAGATAGTCTAAAGTTTAATTGGAATAGGATTAGGTCTTCTTCTCCTAGTCTGATTTACATAGCCTCCTCAACAGCTATAAAAAGGAGGCTGACCCCCTTGGTTGCGGGATAGACATCGGAAAAACCAATGCGAGTGGTATAGAGTTAGAAAAAAAAGAGTTGAGACCTTCCTTCTAAAAGAGAGATGGTGCTATGAGAGAGTTATCACGTACGTTCCATAAATCGCCTTCTGCTGGATTCCTAAAGGATTCATGTAAGGTTATCCTGAGGGCGTATTTTTTATAACCTATTCCTCTATTCTCTTTATTATTCTTCATGAAATTTAGTTGGCAGCAATTTGGCAAAGATGTAATCTGTAAACTAGTTTCATCCCCACCCCTTGTAGCAATTTAAACAATTTTTCTTTTTTTGCTTATTTTGAATGATATTGTACCACGATTATGAGAATAGTTCTAATTTCTTGCATGAATTTGTGTTAGTATGATTAAGCTTTAATTTCCTATATTGATTAGTAGAGGCCATCAGTAATGATAGGCGATGATGGGATGCATTCCATTCTATCACCATACCATCACCCCGAAATCTAGAGTCTCGGTTCTAAACCAAGGAGTTTGGATGGTCCTCATACTAGGGTTTATTCGAGCGCCTTTCCAAAACCCTTTTGAAGCATCTTTCACTTTGTCCCTTTGGTGTCCCTATCGGTATAATCTGCTTTAAAAAGTGTCATGATTTGTAAGTTTTTCTAAAACTCATGGGTGACTCTATTCAGTTAAAGATTAACGCTTTTTTCTTTTATTTGGTATTTATTCATACATTGTTAGACTAGAGAAAACAAATTTGGACCAAGGCAATAGAATCTATCTGGACCATAATCAAAGTGTCTGATTTGACTCAAGAACCTGGTCAGACCTACACCTAGATTCTGGGTCAAGCTGAGAAGACAGCCAGGGCCCAGTTACAAGAGAGATGGATGTGATCCTACCTAGGGAACCCGGTCAGGTTCCCTAGCCGAGCCCAAGGCCCATTCTCTTATTGTCCCAAACCCCAGTTCTGTCTGACCTGCAATAAAAAAATAAATAAATAAATAAATTTGTAATTCGAGAAAAGCATAAAAGTACCTAGCCACGAGCCCGACCATTCATGGGGATTGCACCTTGGGAGACGTGGATCCTTACAGTGGCAACCACACTAAGAACTTCTTTTAAGAAGGCGAGATTTGAAATTCAATATGAGAAATTATCTTAATTATACTTGTATTAGGCATACTTCTATTATAAGACACTGCCTGTCGGGGATCAACTGCGTCTCTAGGCGAAATGTTGATTCTACTTCTCAGGAAAGTGGTTGGTCACTCACTCACTCAGTGGGTCCATTTAGACTTCCGACTTAGTAGGCAGTTGCTTCACCTACTCAAGACATACTTTTTCGATCCCTATGAATTGGTGAAACATTCAAAACATTTTAGTCATATCATGCACACCTAGGTTACAAAGTGTTGTGTCATGAGAGAACTATTCAAAACTGACCTGAAACCTCTATAACACAGACCTCTTGTTTAGGTTGGAACTCATGTGTATAACTTGGAATGGAATGTGACCTTGTATGATTTAACTTCTTTAGCCCGAAAGACTGATACTGTGATTCTTAGAAGAACCCAGATTAAGGAAAAACTAAGTTTAGGAATTAGATTAGGAATCAAAACAGTTTCTAGGCCAATTACGTCCTAACAAGACTCTTGATCAAGAATTTGAAAGGTTCTAACTCCAGTTTAGAGTACCAGTTTTGGCCGAAAAAGGAATCCTATGAATTGGATTATAACCAAAACAATTTTTGGGCCAATTGAGTCCTAATAAGACTCTTGATTGAGAATACGAAACGTTCTAACTCCAATATAGAAGTACTAATTGTGATAAATTAAAAAAAGAGAGAATAATGGTCGGGATTGTAACCCAAAAAAAAACCAAAAAAAGTGAGAGGAATTGGTAGTTTGTGTATGGGAGCAAAGTGGAGTCTGAGTTAGGCCCATAACTTGGTCGAGGATGCCTCAGGGTCCAGCTAGCAAAGTCTGTTAGTTTGCATGCATAAAACTTCAGTAAAGAGTCAGAATAAAAGAGGGTAAATTTGGGGCTGGTTAGAAACCGATCGAGATCCAGTTAGGAAGTTAGAATATGTCTTTATCCCTTTAGGATTTGCATTCATGGCATAAAACTGAATTCTAGGCTTTCAGTCTTAGATTTAGGTTCATGAGTTAGCATGATTCATGAAGGATCATTAATAAAAAGCACTCATACGAGCCAGTCCTAAGCATTTTATGTTCAACTAGGATAGGGAAGGTAAAGAAAGTGTACGAACGAAGTCTACAGACCAAGAGACTTCGGTCATGAGAGAAATTAGAGGAAACTAGACCTACTTGGTCAAGAATAAAGTCTAAGTCTAAATCCAACACAACACCAATTTTGATGGCTACGATCGATAATGGGATAGCCTAAATTCTAAAGATGCTAGAAAAGATGCAGACTTGGATAGATGAAAGTGACAAGAGGATAGAGGCAATGGCTACTGCACTCCAGCACCATACAAAGAACCTCATGACAAAGAAGCTGACGGTAAGGAAGAAAGGGAAAATGAGGATGAAAACCTGGAAATTGGGAAAAGGGGAGAAGAGGAGAAAAAAAGCTCCTCCCATGGATTAAAGGGTGAGATTATCCACTGGAAACCTGCAGCCCACGCATAGGCAGCACCTACAGTTCACTCCATTTGAAAATTTCTTCATACTAAGGAATATAAAGATGTTAGTGGAAGAGGAGCTAGTTAGGAAACTCCCGCTAAAACTAGCTGGAAAAGCAACTTCCAGAATAAAGAAATGAAAGCTGGTGATTCATCCATAAGAAAGTGCATTCGATAAATCACTACATGGAGTATGCCCCCTATCGGGACTACTTATGGCAAAGTCTTGGAATGACCACTAGCTAAGGTGAAGATTAATCTTCCTAAAATTAAACTAGAGACCAAAGTAACAAGGCAGGGAAGGAACTTCAACCCCAAAAATCACTGCAAGTATCATCGGACTAGGGGCTATGACACTGAGAATTGTTAGACCTTTATGAACAAGTTAGAGCGAACGTTTAAGTTAGGGCAACTACATTTGCCTAAGGCTGTTCAAAAGCCCAACAACAACAAGAATCTACTTGGAGATTGTAAAAGTTTTTTCCCTATCAACAACAATCCCAAGGATGACAGGCACCCTTCAAGGTATATACGGAGTATTAATACACCATGGCCCAAGGCCTTCCTCCCTTTCATAGCATTCAGAAGTGAAGTCTCTAGCCTATGGAGAGTGACGAAGAGGATGTGTATGAAGCCTAAGAAGGAATCTGATTTGACGAAGAAGGTGATGAAGACTTCGAGGGGGAAGATGAGAAAGAGGACTACCCAATGAGAGAAGGCGAAAGGAAGGTTCAGCATCTCACAAAAACTGGACGTTATCAAGCCAAAGATGGCCCACAACAGGCTATAGAAAAAGAAAAAGGTGTAAAAATTAAAGAAGATAACCCAGCACTAAAAGCAGTTAAAGAAACTTAAGGCCAATGCAACCATGGGCCAGCTTATAGTGGTTTCACAAAAGCCCAGGCAACTCTTAATTAGAGAGCTGAAGAATATAGATTTGTCACCTAACACGAGACCTGAAGAGATGATAGCCTCAATCACTACTAATAAAGACACTATAACCTTTAACAGCAAAGATCTTATAATAGGAGGAATAGCACACAATAATGCCTTATACCTAACTATAGCCTGCCTTTGCAAATGTACCCCTTTCTCCAGAAGACAACGGGTCGGATGTGAATGTTTGCCCTTGGAGAACTGCAAAGAGGTTAGGAATCAATGACAGCTAGCTTTTAGCTTATTCAACACATCTTCGAGTATATAATAACTCGAAGAGATTAGTTCTTAGCACCATCCTCCTTCCTATTAATATGGGTCGCATACAAGAGAATACATAATTCAGGCGCTGGATATCCTACCTATTTTTAATTTGCTCTTAGGATGCCCATGGCTCTATGAGCATCAAGCCGTCCCTTCCAAACTACATCAAAAAATAAAAATGTTGACAAAGGGGAAGTGGTAACCATCGAAGGCAATAGTCTATGTGCCACTATCATCAGCAAAGAGTCGGTATTGGAAGTAGACCATAACCAAACTGACGAGGAACTCTATAATTTTGAAACAATAGTTGTCCTGGAAAAAGATCAGGCTCCCTTTGACTTTGATCCTCACTCAAACCTGAATGTGAATGTCATCCTCAAAAGATGGGGATATTTTCCAGTGTTATCATTGAGCCAAAGAGCACGAGGTTGGACAACCTTTCCCTGAACTCAATAGGAAAACTATAAATTTGGGCTAGAGTACTAAACCACTCCTGAAGAAGTAGTTGAGGCCCAGCAGAAAGAACAGGAGTGAAAAATGGCCACCAAGAAAGGATACTAGAAGGGCTATGCCATAAAGTCATACCTGCACACTCTTAATGAACAATTCCTCTGTCAAGGAGACAATTTCCCCTTTTATAGTTTCCCTGAACCACACTATATAAAGGAGAAGGGAATTTGGCTTCCAGGGATAGAACTCTTTAGTAGGGATGTCGGTTACATCCGAATTCAAAGTAGATCCGATCCGATCCGATGCAAAATTATCCGATTTGAATCCGAAATAGAAAAATTCGAGTCCGAATCCGATAAAAATAATCTGAATCCGAGTCGAATTCGGATCAGATTCAGAGGAAGGGTAAAATCCAATCTGACTTTCTATTCGATTCGACTAGATTTTTAAATATTTCAAATCTAAAATTTAAGTTTAAATTTTAAAAGTTTTAGAAATAAAACCTAACCAATACACCCACCCTCCCCCCCACCCCGAAGACGCCATCCCAGCCAGTGTTATTTTTTTTTAAGTAAGGTTTTTTTTTAATATATAAAAATTAAAACGTTGAAACACTAATAGTCCCCCCATTTACTCTCTCTCCTCGCCACTTCGCAAGTTGTTCTCTCTAGTCACTCTCGGCCTCTTACTACTCACCAGTCGGACTGTCAGAGTAGTAGCTCCCTCCTTAGTCCTTGGCTTCTCGCTCCAACTCCCTGTTTTCTGTCTCTCTCTCTCTCTCTCTCTCTCTCTGAGCCCCTGTCTTCTCACTGGTTTTTAAACGCCGACACTGAGCATTTCATCGTCCCTCTCTGATCTCTCATGAGTGCACATCTTCTTTTTCTCCCTAATTTAACAGTTCACATAATAAAATCTAAATATTTATTTTTATAACTGGGAGTGTTGTTCAGATTTTTGAAGTTTGGGAAGATTGTTGTTTTTCACCATTTTTTAAGGTTGATCAAAATTATATTCTAACAGTTAATTATATATAGAATTACGAATCAGTGATATGATCAAAATTATATTCTAACACTTAATTCTAATGAAAATTTCAGCTCCATACAAAGAATAATTATAAATATTATTGTAGATACCCCTAGTCGGAGACCAATCAAGAAGAAGGGCTAAATGGTGCAAGTGGAGGATTTGTACTCTTAATTGTTTTCTTTCATGGGTAGGACGTATTATTTTTAATATTTCAAATATACCTCGTAATTGTTAAGACTTATAATTATTAGAGCATGTTGTCATTTTATTGAGCTTAAAATATGTTCTGTCTTTTATTATTGGTTTAGCTTATATGTTCACGATTTGATTAATACCATATATGAACGCACATCATCGGCTCTTCGCATTGATCGATGAGTAGAATATATAAAAATTGCATAAACTTACTGCGTTATGAAAGGAATTATTTCGGATCGGATTAAATCTGACTCCGATCTGATTCGACTCAGATCAGATATGGAGGTTCTCCTGCAATCTACCAGATCGAATTCGGATCGGATTTTTGGATCCGAATATAAATCAGATGCGGATTCGAATATTTCAATATCCGATCCAAATTCGATCTGTTGACATCCCTACTCTTTAGCAATTGTCAATTGCTGGAGCGGAAGGCACTCATCTGGAAAGGCAAAGAGCAATCCGCATCAGATTGGATTGATCAAGCTAACAACATCTTTGGCATATTATTTGGGCAAGAGTATAGGAAGAAGAAAGTGCTTGCTACTATCTTATCTCTTGCTATGGCTAACCCAGGTTTCAACCCTACTGAATTCATCACTAAAGTCAGCATGAAGAACTGCACATAAGTGACCTAGAGGGCCAAAGAGGCAAAGGAAAGTCTTTAGTACAGCCTCAAGAGAGTCTAGCATGGGGGTTAGGACAAAGTCTAAGAGTCAAGTTCCTATTTCTGCCAATTTCGCATTAGACGTACTCATTTTTGATTTCAATAAGATGAACTTCTCTTGCTTAATACTTATCTCATTCCTTTCCTTTTGAATGCTTTGCCTCAAATAAAGATGAAAATAAAGAAACAGTCCCAAAAGACTTAATCGAACCAGTAGAAGATCATGAAAACCGAACTTCCATAATAGAGAATACTATAACAATTAACTTAGGGGCAACTAAAGAACCCCGTGAAATTAAAATAGGAAAATCCTTAACCCCTGAAGAGCAGGAAGAATTCACTTCACTCTTAAGGGAGTCCATAGATGTGTTTGTCTGGTCTTACAAAGATATACTAGCATAGTCAAGATACTGCTGAAGATAAGATTTCTTTCTATCCATATGCCAAGTCAATGAAGCCGAAACTACACAGAATGGAGCCAGAATGGGATCTAATGACAAAGGAGAAAGTCCAAAAACAATTGTTACAGGCTTCATCAGGGTTGCATAGTAACCCAAATGGGTTGCAAACATAGTCCCAGTCCCTAAGAAGGATGGAAGGATATGAATGTGCGTAGATTTTAGGGATCTCAATGAGGTAAGTACAAAAGATGGCTTCCCTTTGCCATATATAAATGTTTTAGCTGATAACACTGCTAGTCATGCTCTCCTTCCATTTATGGATGGGTATGCTGGACACAATCGGATCAAAATGACTGAGGAAGACATACAAAAGACTACCTTTGTCACCCCATATGTAACCTACTATTATGCTGTGATGCCATTTGGGTTGAAAAATGTCAGGGCAACATGTCAAAGGACTGCCACTACCTATTGCATGAGCTGATGCACAAGGAAGCAAAGGTATATGTAAATGATATGATTATAAAATCCAAGGAAAGAGCAGGCTATGTGCCGACTCTGTTGAAATTCTTTATGAGATTAAGGAAATACAACATGTATCTGAACCCACAGAAATGTGCGTTTGGGGTCACCTTTAGCAAGCTGGTAGGATATGTGATTAGCCTAAGAGGAATCAAGGCTGATCCCTCAAAATTCAAAACCATCTAGGAGATGCCACCTCTTAAGACCGAAAAGGAAATACGAGGATTTCTAGGGCGCCTGTAATATATTAGCTGCTTCATATTAAGTATGGTATGTGAACCCATTTTTAAGAAATTGAAGAAAGAGGTCAAGCCATAATGGGATGAAGAGTGCCAAGATGCATTTGATAGGATTAAGGAATACCTCTCTCACCAGCCCGTGTTGGTTCCTGCATAACAAAGTATTCCTTTTATCCTATAACTCATGACCATTGCAACAGCAATAGGTGACACGTAGCACAGAAGATTAAGGGAGAAGAAAAAGCAATCTACTATTTGAGTTAGAAATTCCTTAAGTATGAAATTCGGTATTCTCCCTTGGAAAAAACTGCCCTTGCCTTAGTATGGGCATCCAAGAAGCTTGGATATTATATGTTGACACGCACAGTACACATGGTAGCACCCTTGGACCTATAAAATACATACCACAGTAGCCCATGATCAACAAAAAAGTGACCAAGTGGACGGTTATGCTATCAGCAGAAGATACCTTCAATTTTCCTAATGAAGAGGTTCTCCAAGTAGACGAGGATACGTAGATGATGTATTTTGACGGGGCCTTAAACCAAAAAGGATTTGGAGCAGGTATCCTCCTTGTGTCTCTTGAAGGGGTACACACCTCGATCTCCATCAAACTAGACTTCGACGTTACTAATAATGTCACTGAATACAAAGCTTACATCGTTGGGTTGCAAACTGCTATCGAAATAGGGGTAAAGAACACAATAGTATACGGTGATTCCAGCCTCATAATTAACCAAATAGCACGAAGGTGGAAGGCGAGGAGTGATTCCTTAGCACTGTACCAAGCCTATTTGGTTGAACTTGTGAAGAACCCCACACTACATATATATATTTTCCTCATAAGGAGAATTAGTTTGCTAACGCTTGGCAATGTTAGCCTCAATGATCAACATTCCAAGTGGCATCCACTCTATGCCATTAATAGTGGAAACAATTGACAAACCGCATATTGTTATATAATATAAGCATGTCGTGTCGACCTCGATGCTTGGTATTATGACATCTACCAGTATCTAATGAAAGCAGAATATCCACTTGAATCCTCCCTAAAAGCCCAGTGAGCATTGCGGGTGTTGGCTTCAAAGTACTTCGAGGATAAAAGGAAGTTGTATAAATAGACCGACATGGGTATTCATTTGCTTTATATAACCCATGAAGAGGTCTATGAGATAATGAAAGAAGTACATGGTAAGGAATGCGCACTGCACATGAATGGTCATATGTTAGCAAAGAAGGTTCAACAGATGGGATATTACTAGTCCACTGGAGAGGCTGACTGTTATGCATATGTAAGAAGATGTCACAAATGTCAGATATATGCAAACTTAACACATCAGACACCCTCCATCCTTTCGACATTACTTTCTTTATGGCCTTTTTTTGGCATAGGGAATTGACATCATTGGAAGGATAACCCCTAAAGGAACTAGAGGGCATGAATATGTGCTTGTAGCAATTAACTACTTCACAAAATGAGTGGAAGCAATAGCTTATGCCAAGATCACTTCGATACATGTGGCAAAGTTCATCACTCACAGCATTATACACCGATATAGGGTGCCGTGTGAATTGATAAGCGATCAGGGCAGTCACTTTAGAAAAGAGGTGGCTAGCTTACCAGAGAAGTATAAAATCCAACATCACAAATCTTCTCCCTACCGACCACATACAAATGGAGTTGTTGAAGTGGCCAATCAGAATGTACGAAGAATAATTGAAAAAATGGTCGAGAACTATAAAAACTGGCCATACAAGCTACCCTTTGCCCTATTGGGGTATCAAACCTTGATTCGATCTTTATCAAAAGCAACTCCCTTTTCCCTAGTATATAGGATAGAAGTAGTACTCCCAATAAAAATAGTTATATCCTTACTAATGATAATAGAAAGAAGCCAAATTCCAGAATCAAAATGGGTAAGAGCTTAATATGAAGAGTTAGTAATGATGGATAAAAGGAGAATACAGGCGTTGCACAATGTTCAATTATACCAAGCCTGGGTCTCGAGAGCATTTAATAAAAAGGTAAGGCCTAGGGACCTACAAGAAGGAGACAAGGTGCTAAAAGAAATTAGGGCTCCCATACAGGATCCCAGAGGTAAGTTTCGTCCCAATTGGATAGGTCTATTTATAATTATAACTATTCTACCAGGATTAGCAGTAAAATCCGCAAATCTAGATGAAGAAGAATATGTCTATTACACTAACCTTAATCAATTAAAAAAGTCCTCTGCCTAAGCAGCTCGCAAAAAAAGCCCATAACAAGTCACTCACAAAGTTGCTAACTTTTGGCCCATAATACGCTCAAAAGACGCACGCTAGGCCCAAACAACAAGAACTATGATAGCCTGATTCCACAATACAGATAAGTAGG
The DNA here is from genome assembly GCA_029747015.1 of Carnegiea gigantea. Taxonomy (NCBI): domain Eukaryota; kingdom Viridiplantae; phylum Streptophyta; class Magnoliopsida; order Caryophyllales; family Cactaceae; genus Carnegiea; species Carnegiea gigantea. The sequence goes on along the minus strand of JAKOGI010000108.1, from coordinate 554,645 downwards.
AAGCCAATCGGTCCGGCATAATTAATTATTACACATCTTCCTTTTTTCCCCTATCCTTAAACAAACAAAAAAAAAAAAAGAGATCATAGGTAGCTCAATGCAGGCCCAGGCGTGCACCCAAAACCGGGTTATACCCACAGAAATGGGAATCTGTCTAGGTTTTATCGGGAACTGGGCCTACAGGTTAAGAACAACAAAAAAGAGGGGAAATGAAGACCAGAAAGATAGAAACAAAAGCAATAAAAAAATCTAAATATAAAGTTTTTATTTCTTCTTAATAAATTATAAAACATACAACTTTAAGGTGCACTTAAACATCATTAAAACTATGAAAAAATGAAGGCTTTCCTTCATCTAAAAGGCAAAGCTAATCTATCTTCAGTTTCTTCTCCATCTTCACTCAGGTGATTCTCTTCTGGGAGGGAGGATCCTTAACCCCCTTCTTGCCAATCCAATACGAGTCCCTAATTTTTGAAGCCTTAATACTTTCTTTGTCTCGAAGCACTTCCTCTTCTCTACATTGCGCTTGGTCATTCACTCTATGTAAAATTTGGATACATTAATGGAGTGAGGAGACCCAGGCATGCTGATAAGTGGGCGATAAAGCTAGTATTCCATCCAAGAGTGCTCACGAGTAGTGTTATTTGTCCAACTCTCCGAGGGGACACAGTCTAGTTTTGAAATGGTTTGTCTTAGACCGCATTGTCTTAAAAGATACCTAGAGAAAAAGTAGGTCCCTGTTGTAAGACCAGCAAGTCGTATGTAGGCAAAACTCGATGAATATTCCACCATCAGACGCTCCAACAAATGGATAGAGACTTCTCAAAAAACCTAACCCAGTCTGTAACCAATTGGTCCACTGAAAATTTCTTTCGTTGGTAGAACTGCACTGTACGATAGGAGTCAATATTTTGAGGATCAGCAGTCAATCCCAGATGCACCAACAATAAAGCTGCACTAGAATAACAAAAAATAGAGAAAAAAGCAAAAAAAATTAATACTGACCTAGAAAACCTGCCTGGGTTCCCAGGTTGATAAACCTCTAATTTTGCTATTTTTAGGCTCTCGATTTCATCATGTTTCTCTACATATCTCCTCAATTTATTTAGGAATTTGATCATATTTGGCCTCGTTTTCTCGTAATCATCATGTTTGGATTAATTTCTCTTTTTATAGGTATTTTGGTCATAATTAGAAGGAATATGAGTGAGGAGTGAAGTTTTAGATAAAGAGAGGAGGCTCGAGGAGTTGGTAGGAAGACCAAGGAACCAAGAATTAAGAGTTACGTGATCTGCACGGCTAGCCATTCACTTTTGCATAGTCGTGCATGATTATTAAAAAGTTTAAGACATGCACGGTTGTCCCTGTGTATTCAGCACAATCATCCGAGGCAGATAGTTCCTGCAGAGTTGTATAGCCGATCGTGCGCTTTTGAATGATCGTGCACCCTGAGCCCAAAAATTATGTACGTCGAAGCACGGCCGTGCACCCCCTCGGATTTCAAGGTATTAAAGCGATCTTCAACCAATTTTGGGGGCATCTTTTGTCTTTTCTTTCAGAGCACTTTCTTAGAGCGATTTCTAGAGTTTAATAGGGAGATTCTAGAGTTGCTTGTTGATTGAATTCATAATCATGATAGATTATCTTTACCACTTCTACTACGATTAATTTAAGTTTGCTTCTCGATTCTCTTTTTCTCCTATCATCATTTTCTAGGGTTTTGTGTGAATCATGTTTGCTAGTCTAGGGATTCATTTGATTGTTTTGATATGATTTGTTGCTAATCTTTCAACTTGGGTTGGAATTAACACCGATTATGTCAATTGAATCATGATTTAGCCCCAAACCCTTGCTTGCCCTATGTTTGCATTTATGATTTCTGCTTTGCTCACCACATGTTTGATGAATTGCTTGAAAGAGCATTCATCCGTTTCTATTAGGGTTTAGGAAATATTGAAAGATGAAACCTTTATGTATAATGACCTAGACAGTTAGGATTTTGACTTGAAAACAATTGAAGTTCTAATTTGGATTTGAGATTGTAGATCTCGTAATTGTTTGACTTTAGTCCCATGAAAATATGTGGCTATGGTCCTATGATTAGCCTTCGGCCCTTAAGAGATGGAGGAGATGGATTTAATTATCAATCTATCCACTCGTAATACAATTCTTGGGCAAGTTTGACGGGGTTAGTGATTGATTTACTAATGCAATTGTATAGTTTATTCCAACCTAGGGATTTTAATATTCTGATTTCTCAATTATCTTCTTAGTTATTGTCATTTTCTTACTTGTTAGTTGAACCTTTGAATTTGATTTGTCTAGATTGAGTGTTCAGATTAGTTCTAGTAATTGAAAGTAGGTTCCTTGTGGCATTGACCCATACTCATCGGTTGCGAGCTATAGCTACGTTGTGTGCTTGCAGTAATTAAATGTAACACAGGTCCAGAACGGAAAAAAAATAGAAGAAGAAGGGAAAGGAGAAAGGTGAAGTAGGTAAAAAAAACAAGGTGTGGCCCAAAGAAACCCGGTTGGGTTCTCTATTCCCGGGAACCACAGTGGGTTAGACTGAAAAAAAAATAGATGAGCCATTAGACTGCCAGTTATTACCTGGAGCCACAAGGGGCTCCCGAAGAAAAGTTGGCGGAGATGGTGGCCTAGATGATCAAGACAAATGATGGTTTCAGCAACCACAAGAGGCACAGATGTGTCCTCGTGGTGAATGCATCCTCCACTATGAGAAGCATAGTAGGGCCTCTATCATTAGAACCCCCTACCAATAGGTAAGCACCTAAAAGGCAAAGCGTTATAGCATAACGCCTATGCAAGCCTTCTAACGCATAGCCCTGCTTTTTCTTAAAATGAGCAATCAGTGACACAATGTCTACTTCCTTATCAATTACAACCGAAGACACATCGTCCAAGCCTAATCCTAAAAGGTGACAGTATTGGGAACACAAGTGTTTTAAAGATGTTGGAACTATGGGAGGATAATAAAGAGGAAATCCCAAGATCGCACTAAACTCTTCAACTAGAGGGCATAATTCACATGTCCCAAACATAAAGACATGGAGCTCTCTGTCCCAAAAGGTCACGGCAGCTTTAAGAAAGTTCCAAGAGATTTTGACCTGACACAAGCTAAGGAGGGTATTCAGCCTAAGGCTTTTGAGTTCATACCTGTTTTGGGAACCAAGAGCAAGCAACTAGGGTGACAAGTTCCTTTCAAAAGATATGATGTTTTTTAAAACTCATTCACACAATCGTTGTGGAAAACGCTAGACTCAGGCGGATTTTATAACATGGAGAACCAAACTCCAGTCAAATTTAGACTGGGAACCCATCAGGGCTCTTTAGGTAGTCTATGTTTCTATAGAGTTTCGGAAAGCATGCCAGGTCAATTTCTGGTTGACTTAGATTCTCGGTGATCCGCAGAGAACCCACCCGGGTTCCTACGGCCCATTAGATTTTGTGACTTTTGTTGTTTTTCTTTGCCCTTGGTTATGTATTAAAAAAATTCATGGTGAATAAAATTAGATGGTTTATTACTCAGGACCACTAAGAGCTTTTTACACTTATGGTTGTTTTTTTTCAACTCATTTTTTTGGGGGGGGGGCTAGATCTTATCTTACATTTTTTTTGTTGAGTCTTGCATTTTGAGTTTTGTGTCTTAAGTCTAAATGCATTCATAATAAATTGCATCACCAAGTCAACATAAGTGTCATACATAAGTATGATAGGATAAACCTCTTCATCATCCTGGAACCGACTACAAAAGTAGTCAGCATAATGCGACGCAACGTGGGAATCAGCTGAAGACTGGCTCGTACTCACATTAGGTAGAGAACTACCCAATAGCCCAAGAGTTGCGAGGATGCTTGTTGTACATGATCCCAGACGACCAATTGTTGTATAAGATTTGGGAATCAGAGGTTCTCACACGAAGAGTCCAGCTGAGGTCTTGTCTCCTCAACACGAGAAGATTCCAGAACATCCCAAGCTCGTGAAGAAGGATGTCTACTTGATCGAGACCTCTAAGGTGGTTCTTGCCTGGCAGAATCTTCAGGCTTCTTTTGCAAAGGAAAAAAAAAAAAGACGTATTATAAATAATGAAAAAAGGGAAAAAGAGGAAAGGCAAAAGAAAGAGGATCTACCTCATTCTTTTGATGATGATGACAAGTGAAGAGATTTGCAAATGCCTTAGTCACAGATCAAAAATAGCGAACCATCATACTGAACTGCTGTGGATTATAATAAAAGAAGGAGGCCGATAAAGTAAATACAAGAAATCATCCAAATAAAGAAGAGAAATAATGTACTTACCCCCCGTAAAAGTACGAGGAAAAGGAAGTTTGGGGCACTCAGACTCCAGAACCAATAGAATCTCTACATACTGCTCTGGCTCCCCTTCCGGTGCCACAATAATACTTAGGTTCAGCATGGGAACATCAATGCGGGTCCCCTAAAAAGAGAAAACCAGATAAAAAGGACATCATTTAAATGCCAAACCAAGCAAAAAGCATAGGATAATAAATTACCAAATGGGTCATACTCCACTGAAGATATGCCCTGTAGTCCCACTCATGGTCGATGAAGTCGACACAATGATGAACCACCTTCATCTCCACCATGTCCGCTATAGACAACTTTCTAGTGTAAAACATAGAGCGTGGAGGATCCATGGGAAATAAGGAGGCCAATGGTTGAGGCATTGGGGTGGCAATTTCTCTCCCAAATACCAAACGAAGCAAAAAGGGCCTTCCATTAGAATTCGTCTTTGAGTGTAATATTGGGCCGCCTTAACTTCATAGAAGTCTCCTTGACTTCATAGAAGTCACGCGGGCACCCCACAGGTGGAAGTTAGCCTACAAAGCACCAATGCTACGACAAAGTACAAAGAATAATAAACAAAACTAACCATCATACCATGGAAAGGCTATTTATAATCGTCTGAAGGCGTTGTAGGCTTTCTAATCGAAACTTTCATTGAATTTGATTATCCTTGGTCTATTAAAGCATCACCAGAAAATGGTTAGGTTCTTGGGATCCAAGCGATAGATCCAGGAAATATTCGTAGAACCAAAGCTGTAAAAAAAAAAAGAAAAAAGAAAAATAATAATGGGAGTTCCCAGCATGCATAGGGGAGTAGAAAAGTTGTGGTATGATTACCTCAATCACCCTCCACATACCACCAAGGGCCAAACTAGAATTCTTTTTACCTTGGGTAATGTTGGTCTTGTGAACTCCACTCCGCATGCGTCGAATGAGAGTGGTGTATGCAGCCACTTCCCAGATCAAGTGTTGCACTTTGTCCAAGTCAACTAGGTTAATAAAGTAATGAAAATAACAATGGTTACCCAGTTTAGCAAAAATAGTGGTGCCAACGAGTAGAGCTAAAATAATCCGAGATTGCTGGTCAGATGTATGGGCGGCCCAACCAACATCATCCCAAATCAGAAAAAAGAGAATAATGTAGGGGAAGCTGCCACCATGAGGTATACTTCCCATGATCGGGCCAAAAATCTCAAAATGATGTGCCCGATCATGATGAAAATCCTCTTGGTACACCAAGAGATCATTAGAAAACCTAAGACCTGTTAATACCAAAAACTCAAAATGGGCAATATTCATCTCCCCAAAAGGCAAATGAAGGGTGCCAGTGGTGTCCCAAAAATCCCACGAGTGACCAAATGATCAGTCAGTTGGGATATCCCACCTAGAGCTACATAGAAAAATCCAAAGCTCGTGTTCTCTATCACAGTTCAAACATGGAGGTCAGTTATGAACTTTTTAAGGGAACCTCCACCCCTAATAAGGTCATCCTAAAAAGAGGGGAAATGATAGACAAATGAACTCGATAAGCAAAAAGAAGGACATAAAACACAAGAGAAGAAGAAGAAGAACATTTACCTTCCTTGTAGCAGCTTGCCTCAAGGCATGTCATTTAATCTCCACAAGAAGATTAATGCCATCGTCAGCCTCAACGGGTCTCCATTTTCTTTCAATAAGTAGTTCTCTGCAAGCCTCGCTTGGCAAGATCAACGAAGAGGATGAGGTCTTTCTAAACTCATACTTGAAAGCACTTACAAGTGATGAAAACATAAGAACGCAAAGTACAATGAGAGAGGAAGGAGAAGCACGATCTAGTCAGGACACTCCTCAAACCAAGTTATTTGTAGGAAAAATAAGGAGGAAGAAGCCAAGGTAGGACTCGACTGGGTCCCAACCAGTCACATCTATATATCCCTCCACTATGAGTTAAAGTATAAACAAACAAAGCAAAAAGCAAAGGGGTGTCAAGCATGGGAACCCGATTGGGTTCCTCACATGTCATATGACCATATTCTCTCCACAAAGAACCAAACACTCAAGCATAAAGAAGAAAAACAAGCAAAGAAGACAAGCCATAGAAACCCGGCTGGGATCTCTATGTGCATAGGAATTCACAAGCATCTAAAGAACACAAGCATGCAAACAACGTGGAAAAAGCAAAAGCACAGAAAGTGGTCAAGGAACCCGGCCTGGCTCCCCACATTACATGACTGTGATTCTCTTGGAAATTACAAAAGAGGAAGAAGCCAAAGCCAAAAAGGTCACAGGGGTGCTTTACAACCATGACTATCCAAGGCAAAGCATGCAATTTTAAGATGAAAAAAAAAAATAGAGCACTTATGAAGGTATTCATATAAGACATAAGTTAAAACTGATAGTCCTGACATTTCGTTGATAAAATCAGCTCGATCAAGAAAAAGATTCGCTACTCCGGTGATATGAAGAAATAAGAAAAAATTAGAGGTTTACCTGATCGGTAAAAAGATCTGCTACTCCAGCAATAAGAGGAAAATAAGTTTGCCTGACCCGCAAGAAGGTCCGCTGCTCCAGCAATGCGAGGAAAGTAAGTTAGCCTAACTCACAAGAAGGTTCGCTACTCTAGCAACACCGGGGAATAAATTTGTTTGACTAGCAAGAAGGTTTGCCACTGCAGCGAAAGGGGAAACTAAGTCTACCTGACCCGCAAGAAGGCCTGCTACTCCAGCGATACAGGAAAAATAAGTTTGCCTGACCCCCAAGAAAGTCTGTTACTCTAGCTACACGAAAACCTACTCGATCGGCAAAAGATTGGTTACTCCAATGATATGGAGGTAAATCACAAGTTTGCCTAACCAGCAAGAAGGTTCGCTACGCCAATAATACGGAAACCTACTGATCTAGCTGCGTAGACCAACAAAATCGCTACCCCGGCGATAAGGAAGTCCACTAATTTGCAAAGTTGAGGTTAAAAAGCATCAAGCACCATCGCAGCAAAAGTAGTTAGGTGTCAAGTTTTAAGATCCTTAGCAGTCAGATGCAGATTCTACCTCATTACTGCCAGATAGACAATTACAAGACACAACTACTTACTTTGACCTTCGCCGTACCCCAGCTTGGCCAAAGTAGGGGCTAATTGTAGACATCTAAAAATAACCTAATTTGAATATTTAAGGGCCCAGTAAATTGGCATTCCAAAAATAAATGGAAGGAAAATAGAACAGGTTAAAACGCTAGGAGAACTAGCCCAATGGGCTAGTCCCCACGTGAATCCGGCCCGGTTCTCAAGTACAAGAGCCCACCTGGGTTTGCTTTTCCTTTTTGACCAAACCCTATTCCCACAAATTTAACTTTGATAGAATTTAATGCAGACTACATTTCCGGGCCTAATTAAATTAATTACTATTATTTAATTAGAGTTATAATCTACCAAGACAGTCCGAAGTTTAACCGAAATAGGATTAGGTATTTTTCTCCTAGTCTGGCTCACATAGCCACCTTAGCAGCTATAAAAGGGGTCTAATCGTCTTAGCTGCGGGGTAGACATTGGAAAAACCAATGAAAGTGGTATAGAGCTAAAGGGAGGGAAAAAAGAGTTGAGACCTTCCTTCTAAAAGAGGGAGATAGTGCTAGGAGAGAGTGATCACGTCCGTTCCATAAACCGCCTTCTGCTAGGTTCCTAAAAGATTTAAGTAGGTTTATCCTGAGGGGTATTTTATAACCTTTTCCCCTTTTCTCTTTATTATTCTTCGTGAAATTTAGTTGATAGCAGTTTGGCAAAGATGTAATCTTTAAGATAGTTTTATCCCTACCCGCTATAACAATTTGCACAATTTTACTTTTTGCTTATTTTGAATGACATTGTGCCTTGATTATGTAAATAGTTCTAATGTTTTGCATGAACTTGTGTTAGTATGATTAAGCTTCAATTTCCCGTACTAATTAATAGAGGCAATCAGTGATGATGGGCTATGATGGGATGCATTCCATTCTATCACTGCACCATCGCCCCAAATCTAGAACCTTGGTTCCAAACCAATGTGTCAAGATGGTCCCCATATTACGGATTACTTGATGGCCTTTCCAAGACCCTTTTGAAGCAGCTTCAGTCACTATCGATACGATTTGCTTCAAAAGGTGTCATGGTTTGTTAGTTTTCCTAAAACTCATTGACGGCTTGATTCAATTAAAGATCAATGCTTTTTTTATTTAGTATTTGTTCATACATTGATAGACTGGAGAAAACAGATTCGGACCAAGGTAGAAGATTTTACCTGGACCAGAATCAAGGTGTCTGATCTAACCCAGGAACCTGCTCGGGTTCCTGGATCAGACCTGGTCATACTCGATCAGGTTCCTTGCCCAGGCCCAAGGCCCATTCTCTTGTGGTTTTATAGCGTAGTTCTATTTGACCTGTAATAAAAATTAAATAAATAAATAAATAAATTTATAATTTCTAGGAAAACATAAAAGTTCCTATTAACGAGCCCGACCATTCGTGGGGATCACACTATTGTGGAGGTGGATCCTTAGAATATGACATTAAAATGAATCTAATACGACATATTTCTTCAGGGAGTATGAATTTGGCTATGAATTAGGAGTCACTTCAGACATGGAGTGTGTTCTAGGAGTAATTGTTGAGATGGTTGTAATTAGGGTTAGTCACGCATAGAATTTCATGGAATGTGGGATCTTCGTTTGACAATCATGACTGATATACGCAAGACCTTAACATATCTCAATATTCCAAACAATTTTTGGGTACTCTTGTGACAGTGAGTCCCATGTATGCTAAATTCATACCACAATTTTGGATGCCAATGATATCCTTTAACATTTTGGAGTTTCGATAAATGACGTACAATATAACTTAGACAAGAATTTACTTAATATAAAAGATTGCACATGGAAGGAGGATTTTTAGGGTTGAATATGAAAGCATATTTTTAACTCATCCCTAAAATTAGGCAAGACTATGCAAAAAATGTAGACAATCCATTTTTTGTGGATCAAAAAATTGTAGTTGAATTAGCACAATGTGAAAAAAAAATATTATTGTACTATCTTCTGAATTAATTAGAAACTAATAAGCATTGTACCATGGCCCATAGGCAAAAGAAAAGAACTCACATAATAAGGGACGATGAAAAATGATCATCGAAGGGAATGCAAAAGAAAAGAGGACTAATAAACAAGGAGAAGAGAAAAGGACACTGAAGGGAGGTCCATGCCAAGTGAAAGCAGCACAAGAAAGAGAAAATGTCAGAATTACTACTAAACCATATACAAAACAATTAAGTTCGAGAAAGCAATTAAACCGACGGATATAATGTCCACGTTAAGGTAACACCAGCGCTAACCAATTGCATGGTTCTTTTGGGGGGCATAATGACCTGTTTTAGTAGAACATAATGCAATATAATGTAATAAGAATTTAGAATGCAACATAATTTTTTGACAAATAAAATGTAACATAATCAACAAAATAATTGTTGTTGTTGCTAGTTTTCTCCCGCTGATTATACTATACTACATTGCATTGAGTTGCATCAAGACAAACATAATATTTGTTTTATAAACATGGTTTTACATTATTAGAAATGTCTGAAATTAGATCTCATAGAAGTGAATCTAAAATGAATATATTCTTGTTAAGCTCAAGCTCACAAAGAGTTTGTAATTTCCATATTTCACAAAATTTTATAAAATTATTGAAATGTTAATATGTTTGGCAGATGAAAAAGTCTTTTTGAAACGTATTTTTGATTGGTTTGTTCAATAAAGCATTTTTTGAATAATAGTTTCAACAATTTCTTTTTTTTTTGGGTTATATGGGGGGGTTGCAGATTTGAATTAGGGTCAATTTGTTTTATCAATAACAAAATAATGAATCAGGTTGTGTCCAGACCGCTACATATAAAACGAGTTGGTTCGCTTTCATGCGAAGAAATAAGGGAGGTTGGATTGACATTTGGTTCATTTTAGATTTGACCAAACATAAATTAAAAAAGTATATCATAATAATTATTTTATATGTATAGTGTTGTCAATAATTTTTTTATTCGAGAATGTTGATAATAAAGTTGATTATGTATACCATATGAATTTGTATCACATGTAAACTAATAAAATATTGAGTTGTTAAGGGGAATGTTCCTATTATTAACCTTCTTTTAAATGGGTCGACCCACTTAATCCAATAAAGATCATCCACTGATCATCACTGGATATAGAGCAAAATAATGGGTTTGTTCTTCTTAACTTATCATAAGTAACTCATTGTTGATTGGTAGTGCTGATGAGTGTTGATCAATGCTGATCATGACTAAAATTGTGAGTAGAAAATAGGTTAACTGCTCATCAGTGCTTATCTGTCATGATTAATTTTGATGTGCGCTGATTAGTGCTTATGAGCGTTGATCAGTGTTGAAAGCTTATGGTAAGTACGTTTAATAAATTGAAAAGAACGAACCCAATGTCAAATAGCTCCAGTAAACAGATCATTTGGCTTGGTTCTGGGTTGGGTCGTGCTTGGATTAATCAAAATCAGGTTAACTTTAATTTTGGGTTGGGTCGTTTTCGATCTAGGTTGACTTCATATCATTCAATTTTTGATCAAATAAACTTGTTTGGTGAAAAAAATTACTATGAAGAAAGATGCTCGGCTTGGCTCAGTTCAATTTAGATCAATCTCAGTTTCAGATTTACTTCAGATATCGAATCAAACAACAATAACAACACCATCTCTCATTGTGGGTCCTACTTTTACGGGATCTAGGGGAATTCAGATGTAGACAACCTTATCTTTTCAAACATATATACACATAGAGATGCTAATTCCAAGAAACCGACATAAAAAGATTTTGGAAAAATATTTAAAATTGAAACTAATGATAAATCGTAGGGAAGAAACTATGAAATACTAAAATACAGCTTGGAATAACTATATAAAACATAAGCAGAACATAAAACAGGAAAATACTATACCTTAAATAAACAAAAGTAAGATAATATGTACTCTTACAAGATGATGGTACTACTTGCTCACAAAACAATGAAACACGAGAAATAGGAAAATATCCAGTATCACACAACATTTCCTACCATACAGAAACCAAAGGACAGCTAAGAAACTAGTTATCTACGATCCAGTACCTTAATCCTATGCTACCATAGACTCCTATCCTGAGCTATAACCTCCATCCTTGCTAAAATTTCAAGTCCCGTTTAACTACCTTGTGTAATGCTGGTGTACAAATTCGGTTTGATGGATACGAATATCAGTTTGTCATAGACAAACTCAGCATCAAATTAATCGAGACTTCTAGGCAGGTGTAAGGATGCTTTTCCTAAAGACTCTATTTGCCCCCACATGTAACAGAGTTACCAAAATAGGTTTTTGAGATACAAAGAAGCTTCTACTATCTGCATATTGCACCCACAAAGATAGGACCCTAAATGTGCAAGATATTACAGAAATTCAAGATATTATGGTGATAGTATAACTCTCTTGATCACGCCCAACCAAGACATACCATTTATGTGCCATTATGTCAACATTTATAGAGATATCATACCTCTTCATAAAAGGATAACATTCTTTAAATAATATCACTTCAAAAGGGACATATCTCTTCACAAATGTACCATTTCATTAAAAGGCATAAGTTAGTTAACTATCCAAATTAACTTATACCCCTTCATAAATAATTAATTAAAGCAATTATTTACCAAAAGGTGCATTACAATAATTAATTATCAAGATAATTAATTATTATTTAGGCATAATCAAAATAATTAATTATCAAGATAATTAATTATCAACACGCAGAGAGGGGAGACTTTTTTATTTCCCAAAGACCTATTCTAGCAGCCCTGTTGCATGTAGGGCAAATAGAGTCTTTAGAAAAAGTATACTTACACCTGCTTAAAAGTCTCAGTGAATTTGACACTAAGTTTGTATATGACAAACTGATATATGTATCCATCAAACTGAATTTTTACACCAACATGTAAGCTCTTAATTATTTGGTCATCCCTGCCTCTTACATTTTGGAAGGCTAATCCTTTCACATCTCCTCACATGAGCATCTGCACTACTTCTCTTCACATGAACAAACTATCTGAGTCTAGTATCTCTCATCTTTTCTTCTATAGGAGCCACTTCAACTTTGTTACTAATCACCTTATACCTAATTCTATCAACCCTCGTATAGCCACACATCCATCTAATCATCCTCATCTTTGCTACCATCAACCTCTGAACTTAGATCTTTTTTATTGGTCAACACTCCGAGCTATAGAACAATGATGGTCTAACTATCATATGATAAACTTTGCCTTTTAATTTGATAGGCATCCTCTTACCACACAGCACTCTTAAAGCATTCTTCTGTTTTGTCAACCACTTTCATGTGCTATTTAATATCCTCGTTAATATCCCCTTTCTATTAAATGATCAAGCCTAGATATTTAAACTTCTCAACCTTTGGTATTGTCACCCCATCAATAGTGACTTCTCCATTGCTTTCCTTTCTTCCACTGAAACGACAATTTAGGTACTCGATTTTTGATCTGCTTAACCTAAAATGTATATACTTTAGGGTATGTCTCTATCACTCAAACTTATTGTTAGCTCCATCTCTGTCTCATCTATAAGAACAATGTCATCAAATAAAATAAACTATGGTAGCTAATCTTGGATCCGCATCATGAATTCATCCATAACCAAAGTGAAAACAAATGGGCTTACAGCAGAACCTTGATAGAGGCTAATACCAATGGAAAAGTTATTAGTAACCCCTCTTAAGGCCCTAACACTCATAATTAACTCCCTCATACATATCTTTAATAACTCAAATATATGCAAGCTTCACTTCTCTTTTCTCCAAGCATCCGCATAATACTTGATGCGAACTTTATCATATCCGTCCTCCAGGTCTGTGAATATCATGTGAAGATTTTTTTCCTGTCCATGTACAATTCTATGAGCCTTCTAAGAAGGTAATTGCCTCTGTGATCGATCTTCCTGTCATAAAACCAAACTAGTTCTCTAATATTGAAATACTCTTTCGTAACTTTCTTTCAATCATCATTTCCTATAACTTCATAGTGCAGGTAAGTAGCTTTATACTATAATAATTGCAATCCTAAATGTCACCGTTGCCTTGTAGAGTGGGATGACCGTACTAAATCTCCATTCGCGAGGCATCGTAGTAGTCCTTAAAATAACATTAAAAAGGTCTATTAGCCACTTTAATTGCTCTTTACAAAAACACTTGCATACTTCCCCTGGTATTCAGTCTGGTCCCTCAGCCTTTTGTTGGACATGTTCTTTAATGCCTCTTTAATCTCATCAGAGCTGATAGGATTGCAAAATCGAGGTTTTGTTAGCTTTCACTACTCCCTTGCTCCCTTCTTCGGGAATTCTTTAGCACTTTACCGTTGAAGAGTCTAAAAAGGTATCTTTGCCACCTTTCCTTTATTTCTACCTCTTCTACTAGAACCTTGTTGTCTTCATTTTTTATGCACCTTACATTGCTCAAGTCTCTAGTTCTTCTTTCACAAATCCTTGCCAGCTTAAACACCTCCTGCCCACCTTCCTTAATCTCCAGTCTGTGATATAACCTATAAATGCAATGCTCTTAGCTACATCAAATGACTTTCTTTGCTACCTTTTTTGCTGACTTCTATGTAACTTTATTAACCTCCTTCTCTTCGTCCGTCCCACTATTAATGAAAGTAATGTACTTAAGCATCTTTTTTTCTCCTTGACTTTCTTGTTTACCTCCCGTTCTACCACCAGGCTCCTTTCATTCTACTTCGACCTCTCTTAGATGTGCCCAAGATTTCCCTAGTTGACCTTCGAATGCATTATGTTATTGCTTCCCATATTGTATGTACGTCTTCAACCTATTTCCAGCTCCTTTCCACTATAATCTTCTTCGATAGCTTTCTTGCATTCTCCTTAGTAAGATTTCTCTACTTAACTCCAAGTCTCTAACACTACTCTCCTTTGACGTCGAATATACTGACTTGGTAACCCTTTGCAATCTTTACCCAACCTCCCATATTTCGCTCTAATAAAAAAGTAATCAATTTAAGTCTTTGTAATGCCACTCTTAAAGATCATCAAGTGATCTTTATTCTTCTTAAAATAGGAGCTTACAATCATCAATTCATAGGTAACCGTAAAATCCAGAATAGAAACACCTCCATTGTTTCTCCTCCCATAATCAAAATCTCATATGCCGTATCTTACCTGTCTGTTTTCGCTCCAATATGCCCATTAAAAAAGTCGCCTCCTATGAAAAGTTTCGCGCTTTGAGATCCAGCATCTGAAATACCAAATTTAAATTCTCCCAAAATTACTTCTTAATATCATCCGCTAAACTTATTTGAGATGTATAAACATTAATCATATGTAGGATTTTTGATCCCACTATTACCTTAATAGATATAATACGATCATTCTTATACCTCACCTCAATAATTAGGTTTTGGATCAGATATTGAATCAGATATAAATTTTAATCATTCAATTTAACTTTTGGGTCGATTTTGCCACGATTGAGAAGTTGAGTTTAGAGTTTCGAGAAGATAATGGGAATAATTGGAAAACTCTTCTTTATGATACCATTGTGAACTGGGGGCCGAGAATTATACAATAAATAAATAAAAACAAAATGCAGCTGGCTTAAAGCGGTAGTGCGAATGTCAAGGCGACACGGATGGTTGAAACGTTAAAGAGTGGGGGCCCGACTGACGTGGAGTAGAGTCAGTGACAGTGATTTCCGTGTTAACTCTGATCATCCGCATTGCCTTTTCCTTCCTTCTTTCTCTCTCTCTCTTATTCATGGAGTGCTCCACTTCAGTCGTATTTAGTTTCCAGGACTGAGATCAGATTCTGGCCTGATTCGGAAATGGGTAGCAGGAATAAGTCCTCGCTTATGCAAAAAATAGAAATTGCATGTCTGATCCCCGCACCTTTAGATTTTGAAGCGGCAACTTCTTGTTTCTATGCACTTGCTTTAACATTTAAAAGTTGTACGTTCCACACTTACTCGAGCCTTGTGATATCTGTTCTACTCACTGCATTCGTGTCACTGTTTCACTTACCTCTATATGACTCCAACCATGCATGAACATTAGGAATATTTCAAGCATGTTAGTAACAGAAGAAAACCTCAATTTCAATCAAAATACGTAATTTAGCTATAAAAACTAGGACGTATATATGGATCTCATATCTACTAAAACCTAAGAAAAAAATCAACAATCAAATTAATAAAATATCAACACAGTATGATAAACATTAAAAGACTTCCAATACACAATTGTGTGCACAAAATACGTTATTACTAATACAATATACAACATCAACAGTTGGTATATCATGGTATTAGGACCATGATATCAATTTTGGTCCAGGCGGCTAGCTCAGCAGCAAAGCCGCAGTAGAGTTTTGCTTTTATTTTTTTACTTTTTTTTACTTTTATTTTTTTATGCTTATTTATTTATGCAAATAGATTTTATTTGATTCAAAAATTTTTTGTTTACATTGTTAATATAATCATTTTACTTTGGGGAACAAATAATTTGAGTTATGTTTATTTGACTATCTTATTCAAAACAATAAAATTTTAGATGAGATATTATGTGAATACAATTATTTTCTTGGTCAAATTCAAGTTAATCATTAGTTAGTCTAACAAACTTACTTCTAGAATATTGAGATATTGGCTAACATACGTGAAATACTCATTTGTATGCCTTATGAATCCGCAATAATAAATTGACTAAATGCTCATTAGTTATAAAATCATAATGATGAACACTACAAGTGCAAATAAAACATTATATACGAAGATACGTAAAAGTACTAAAATGCTCATTTTCTACACAGTATAAATGCTCAAACGTGAGCTAACTCACATGCCCAATTCTATTCTTGTCAATAATTGCCTCCTAGAAGCATCCTCGAGTAAATTACTGTGAGAATATAGACATGATTAAATTAAAGGTTAGATCAGGTCACAATGGCTGACAGATAGACTTTTCTCCACCATAATCATACCCTACCTTCCTGTGGGTTGACATATGCTCGACCTTGACCTTGACCCTGATTCTGCAAGTACTCTTGGGTCATTGGATTAAAACCGACCCTTAAACCTTTTAGATGTAGAAAATAAGATTTTTTATTAAGTTTCTTTTTTATCATAAAATTTAACATTAAACATCCTTGTAATCAAAATGCCAAGCGATAATATAGAAAGTTCCAATGAAAAATATCGTAATTACAAACATTTTAATGCATAATTTAGTAACTACAACAACTAGTTCATTAAAACAATTATTCCAAATATTAGAGAGGGAGTGTGACAAAAGTTGAGAGCCAATGAGTTTTGGAGAGAGTTAATGGCACCCGGATAAAAAGAGACGAGAAAGTAGAAAGCCAAAGGTTATGAACAAACCAAACCCAACCTCTTTTGTTTTGATTTTGATTTTTTTTTTTTAAATATAAGTGAGGGTCAGCGAATCAAGGCAGAAGGTTAAGACCTCTACCCTAACCTGACCCTCATCATAGTCGAATACTCTCCATTTGAGGGTTGGGGTGGGTCGAAGGCAAAAAAATCCGACCAACCCTCATTTTTAAGGGTCAGGCTGGGTCCGGCGGGATCCTGATCCGTTGATTAGGTCTATCCGAGATACATAAAAATATCAAATGGCCATTTATACTCTATATAAATGCTCATTTGTAGTCTATATAAATACTCATTTATAGAACATACTAGAACTATTGCCCTTACGATACAAGAGTTGAACTAGATAATATGTCAATAGTCAGAATTATAAACACTTAACGTAAGATGTTGTTGCCATTGTTGAGTTTTGTATTAGTTAAATAATTTTTTATTTGCTAATTCTTTTTAGGTTTATGAATATGTCACTTTTCCAATTTCTCAGCAATTGATTAGGGAGAAGATAAAAGGTCATCCAGAGTGCATAAAAAAATTAAACAAAGAATTATACGCAAACTAAAAGTCAAAATGAACTACATATAGTTAATATCCTAACCATTAAAAGCAAGACACTTGATAAAAGCATATGAAGTTACTTAATTTTAGATATATTTATATAGATAATATTCTTTACCAAAAATATTCATGTATATACCATATAATTACTAATCCACAAGCTAACTAATTGGTGGCCTATATTCCCAGCCATAATATAATTTTTCTTAACATCCAAAATAATATGCTTGCAACAGTTCCATAATAGAATGACACTAGAGTTTTAAAACGACTCCTACACGTGACGGCCTTTTAACTAGGTTGGAGAAAATTTGTAGGCCACAAACTAATGCGGATATGTGATGTCCATTTATCCCTTTCACTGCTACGAGGGTCATCCAGCCAGTCAATTCAAATACAAAAAATGTTAATAGTTTTGACTTTTCAGATAGCTTGATTTTTAAGGCTTTCTCTTTATCTTTCCTCTGTTTCACTTCACCTTTTTGTTTTTTTTTTTTTCTGGCGGCTATTAGCAGAGTCCTCAATTTTGCTGAAAATATTTCTATCTATCTGGTGGTTAGAAATGGTTCACATCTTCGAACATTTGATTTGTCCTTTTCTTTTATCATCTTAACCATTGACTGCTCATTAAATCCCTCCCACACTGGGATGACGACAGCCGTGACCACATGCACACAGGATTTATGCCGGACGATGAAACCGAAATTTTCTAGCAGCACAAGAGGAATTTATATCTAATGACCAAATTAAACCTTAAAGAGAAATATATAAATTATAAAAGAATATTTACAACACTACCCTCCATGTAAATTTATGTATTTTGTCAACAAACTTACATTCTCACAACAGGAATTTATATCGAATGACCAAATTAAACTTATTAGGGAAAGTTTTAATATTTATAAACTCCAAGTGCAAGGTGTATCGTTGAGTAGTTGGGGTATCGTCTGCAGGGAATTGCATTTCTAACTACAAGAACTAACTAAAGCATCTCGAGTTAGACAAAATCAAAGGGGATAAAAAATAGAACTAAACTACTAAAGCGAAAACAAAATGACTATGATTAGACCTAAGATAAACCACGTAATCAAATCAAGCCCAAACTTTTCCTAGCTATGCTAACATTCAGAATTGATCGATTGCATCGCTAAGGCCACCTAAGCCCTCTCTCAAGGGTCAATAGGCTAATCTAGTTGCTCTAACCACCTATTTTCATAGGATTAGTTCAACTAAACTACTAGGTTGACAACCCTTGATCTAGCTAACGATGAGACTATTTTCATGTCCCAATCTTAACTGTTCTCTCTGTCCACACTAGACAATCAAACTCACTTTTTAGCATAAGTCAATAGCTCAAAAATACGGATGAAGGTTCTTTCAAGCATTTCATTGAACACTTGACGGGCGTGAAAGAAAACGCTAAATTCTAAGCATAAAGAAGGTAGGGTTGGGGCCTAAGTAAGATTAATTAGCCATCAAAGGCTAGCAACAATCCAATCCAACACAAAATAAATCATCAATCATTAACAAAACACAAAAATTCAAAGTAAACCTAAACTAGCAAAGAATGAGGCAAACATGAACAAGAGAGGGAAAAGAGTGAATCTAAACTAATTGAATCAAGCAAGTTAAACATAGATTAATAATAAAAACTAAACATTTAGACTAAACAAACTAAACACAAGAATTAAACTCACAAAACCTAAACAAGAACAAAAACATGAAATAAAAAGAGGGAGAGAGAAGAGCAGAAAACTTATGCTTGGATTGATAAATCAAGTTGAGATCCAAAGCATCAAAACCAAATTACAATCTACCAAATCCTAATCTAATCCTTCTATTGAGGTTTTTATTTGATAAACTAACCTAAAACCTAGCCTAAAAATCGCTAGAGAGAAGCTCGAGCGATCCCCCGAATAAAACACCCGAAGGGGCAATAGATAGGAAATCGCACGGTCGAGCGAATGGAGAGGGGGCACGATCATGCCAGGTGGCATGGTCGTGCCACATGGCATGGCCTCACCGTGTCACATTTCTTGCACGGCGGTTCGGCCCCCTATCGTCCCTTCTTTCTTGCTTTTGCTCTTTTTTGGACGTCTTCGCTCCTTTTCGCGACGTTTACTCGATTTGAGGTTTATTACCTATAAAAGCAAATAAAACAAGTAAAACTCTAAGGATCATATTATTATACGAGCTAAAATTAGGTAAAAGGGACATGTAAAATACAACAAATTATCGCCTAACAAATACCCTCACACCTATCTTTTGTTCGTCTTCGAGCAAAACAAAATAAAACTAACCTAAGAACCTAACTCACTGTAGTAGGAATTACGGTTGTATTTAGCGGATGCAACAAGCGCTTTAAACCCCTTAGTTCCCCCAAGTGGACGAGTGAGGTCTCGTGAGGGTTTGCAGAAGATATACCCACAAAATCTCAAAAAGGAAAACAAAGAAAAGAGAAACAAAAATTGAAAAAAAATAAATAAAATAAAATAAAAATGGCAAAACACAAAATATAAATGGGGGTAAACTGTATACAATTGGATCAACCAAAACCCCCTAGTAACTCGAGTGTCAGTCCGTATACACGCATCATATGCATTTCAGGACTCTTCATTCCAAAGAATGGCATTCAGACATTAGCTTTTCACCCCACAACGCATGAGAACATTGAATCTGTCCTAGTGCTTGGTGTGCAAGTGTATCATCATCTTAGAATTTTGGCTCGCCAGAATCGACTCAATCCACTTGACTGACATCAGCTACATTATTAACTTATTGACATGGCAAGTAAGCATTCCCATTAGTAGTATTGCCTCAAAGGGTAGCACCCAGTAGCGCATGCCTCAAATGGATACTTTTCATTCCCGACTCTCAAACTCTTTTTTCCATTCCCAATAACACATGCCTCAAAGGGATATTTTTAGATTTTTTTCTTTTTTTTTTTAGAAATTCTTCACCCTTGTAATTTTGAAGTGAAGACAAAAGTAGTGATGCACAAACGCAAGTAGGAAAGTCAAATAATGGAAGATTAAAATCCTAAGATAACGATGATATATAAATCAGGATTGGATTGCAAAATTACAATGGACTATGAGGGTTAGAACTGAGGCCTAGAATGACAAGCTTAGGACAAAAATTCATCATGCACATCATACTTATATACAAACTAACAGCCAAGGTGCCAGAGATCAAGGCTAATCAAATAGTACAAAACTCCCCTAAAGACAACGAAAAGAGAAACTATATGGAAAAAAAAGAGAAAAATTAAAAAAAATTGCACAAAAATGAAAAAGTTTCCTAAAAGTAAGAATGAAAGGGGTTAATGACTCCACCTCCACACATAAATCTCATAATATCCTCATTGGGCGTTGAGAGTCATCACCAACCACAAAACAACCAAAAACCAAAATCAAACAAAACGCACATATGCACAAGCTAACTCACTTAACCAAAACACAAAAATACACAAAAGTGATCATAGCCATCAACTGGCTAAACAGATTCCCAAGTATCACCTCAAAATGATTACCACAAAAGTACAACCTGATATCCACAACTAAGCAACCTAATATCCACAACTAAACAAAAGGAAAGAAAGAAAATAAAAAGATAGGAGAAGAGTTAGAGCGATTATACCAGGTCAGGCACTGAATGTACCCAAACTATGTCTCTCTAAGATGGTACTGCGGATGTCTGAGGAGCATCAACCACTCCTCCTTATCTCTCAAGACTCGCCTCTCCAACTCGAACGCCGTCAGAGCTCTCAAGAGCTTATCATATATCTGAGCATGCAACTCAGATAAATGTGAGTAAGAGCACCAAAACATGCATCTAGGAATGATAAGGAGCGCTCTCTTAAATTCATCAAATGCTTTGGAAAAATCAGTAGAAAAATCGAATGTACTAAGCAACATGATTATTCCAAGCATGTCCTCTAGGTATAGATTATAGGGATTAAACGAAGGGTCGTGCCCTCTAAAGGTACCTAGGGACTCTGAACAGTCAACCTCAATCCCCTCAAAACATCACATGAGAATCAATAAGCAACATATCACAACACTTAGGGGAATGGGATGGTGGTAAACATGAAAGGGAAGCATAGAACATATCAAGGGAGTCGAAGGATACATGGTCAACCAGATCAGGACTAGGTGACCCCGCAACTAGAACATCCACAAATGACTTCCTTAGGTAAGTCGCATCAAGATCATGCACCTCAACAAAAACATCGTCTAACTCAGAACAAGTGTCATCCTCATCAACACTAGTGATGATACCAAAGGTCTCACCTACCACAAACTCCGTCGACTTAGCTAAAGGGGAAGGTGTCTCAAGAAAAGTCATGCTGAACGTAGTGTTGTTCCTAAAAGGGCTAGGTGAAGATGAAGCAACAATGGGTGAAATAGTCAAGGAAGGGTCGAGTACTTCCTCTAGTCTGGACTCTAGAGGAGGAAAAGACGCACCATTATCATACAGATTAACATTAAGTCTATGAAAACTAAACCTAAGGTCGGTCTCATGTGACAGGTTATACTCCCGCATTTTATTAGCAAACTCAACTTGTTGCTCATTCATTGTCTCTATCATGCTAGACAGTTTAGCAAAACTACCATCGGAAATATCACAAGGACAAGAATTACTTTCATCATTAGAACAATGATAAATTTTACACACAGGAGGAGCATAATTAGGGATGCAAAGGGGAGGGATGTATGAATTAGTGCAACTAATCTCGGATTCATAAGTATCCTGAGCCAACCAGTCAAGAAAATTTCAAACTTCATCAACATTTTTAGCACAAAAATTCCAATACTCTAAAAGAGTATGGGTCTCACAATTCACACCCTCATAAATTGTATTCAAAATTTCTCACTTTTCTAAATAAAAATCACAATGAGCAAGAAAAGCATGTAATCTATCATAGTATCTCCAAAACAATTCATGCTCATATTGAGAAAAGTGAGAAAAAGATTTTTTTTTCAATTTTCAATTTTTTTTTCAAAATAAAAGCCTAGTCTCGAATGCCCAACTAAGCTCTAATATTGGAAAGGACCAACTCCCCGACAACGGCGTCAAAAACTTGTTAGGGAAAATTTTAATATTTATAAACCCCAAGTGCAAGGTGTATCGTTGAGTACTTGGGGTATCGTTCGCAGGGGGTTGTGTTTCCAACTACTAGAACTGACAAAAGCGTCTCGAGTTAGGCAAAATCAAAGGGGATAGAAAATATAACTAAACTATTAAAGTGAAAACAAAAGGACTATGATTGGACATAAGATAAACTAAGTAATCAAGTCAAGCCCAAATCTTTCCTAGCTATGTTAGCATTCAGAGTTGATCGGTTGTATCGTTGAGGCCACCTAAGCCCTCTCTTAAGGGTCAATAGGCTAATCTAATTGCTCTAACCACCTATTTTCATGGGATTAGCTCAACTAAATTACAAGGTTGAAAACATTAACCTAGCTAGCGACGAGACAATTTTCATGTCTCAATCCCAACTATTCTCTCTTCCCACACTAGACAATCAACCTCACCTTTCAGTATAACTCAATTGCTCAAAAACACGGATGAAGGCTCTTTCAAGCATTTCATCAAATACTTGGCGGGCGTGAAAGAAAACTCCAAATTCTAGGCATAAACAAGGTAGGGTTGGGGCCTAAATAAGATTAATTAACCATCAAAGGTTAGCTACAATCCAATCCAACACAAACTAAATCATCAATCATTAACAAAACACAAAAACTTGAAGTAAACCTAAACTAGCAAAGAAGGAGGCAAACATGAATAAGAGAGGGAAAAGAGTGAATCTAAACTAATTGAATCAAGCAAATTAAATATGGATTAATAATAAAAACTAAACATTTAGACTAAACAAGCTAAATACAAGAATTAAACTCACAAAACCTAAACAAGAACAAAAACATGAAATAAAGAGAGGGAGAGAGAAGAGAAGAAAACTTATACTTGAATTGATAAATCAAGTTGAGATCCAGAGTTTCAAAACCAAATTACAATCTACCAAATCCTAATTTAATCCTCCTATTGAAGTTTTGATTTGATAAATTAACCTAAAATCTACCCTAAAAGTCGCCAGAGAAAAGTCCGAGCGACCCCCCGAACAAAACGCCCAAAGGGGCATTAAATAGGAAATCGCATGGCCGAATGAACGGAGGGAGGGCACGACCATGCCATGTGGCACGGTCCCACCGTGCTAGGGTGCCACGACCGTGCCACATGGCATGGCCCCACCATGCCACATTTCTGGCACGGTGGTTCGACCCTCCTATCATCCCTTCTTGCTTGCTTTTGCTCTTTTTTGTCCGTTTTCGCTCCTTTTCGCGCTGTTTGCTTGATTTGAGGTTTATTACCTACAAAAGTAAATAAAACAAGTAAAAACTATAAAAGGTTATATTATTATATGAGCTAAAATTAGATAAAAGGGACATGTAAAATGCAACAAATTATCTCCTAACAAAACTAAAAAGAGGAATATATAAATCATAAAAGAACATCTACAACACTGCCCTCCATACAAATTTATGTATTCTGTCAACACACTTACATTCTCACAATTGAAGTTAAGGCATAATTGTTCGAAAAAACTCACACAAACAATTAATTATCTCTCATAACCAACACTTCTGTATTTATACAACAAGAATCATAGCCCTTGATCAATAAGTTCAGGAAAATACGCACATCGTATACCCCTATGGATTGTTAATTTTCTTATATAAACTGGTTCATAAACAAAGGAGTCATGCATATAAGCTCAAATGAGGTTCCAACCCAAAACTAATTGGCTATGGGTGGAGCAACTCCCAAGTTTATATATGCTCAAACTATTTAATTTTATCAATGTAAGATAACACCAACTTTTATACTCCAACACGCCCCCTCACGTGTGAACTACTAATAAGGCCCAACACATACACACAATTTTAATCAAACGGGGACAGTGACAAATCAAGGTCGAGCACCTGCTGATACCACGAAAAGTTCGAGCGAGAGAAAGAGGAATGGAGAGGACCGAATGTTTATGTTGGGATATGAAAATGGATGTTATCCCATATTGATAAAATAAAAGAATATGAAAATGTGTATTAACTCACATTGATAAAATTGAATAGCCTGAGTATATGTATAAGCTTGTGAGTCATTTCATCCAATTGCCCATTGGTTTTGGGTTGAAAATTGAAATCTTATTTAAATTTATATGCATGATTATTTGTTTATGTCCCAATTGATATAAAAAAAAAATCTAACATGGTATCAAAGCAGGTTGCTCAATCTTGATTTATCGCCGTCTCCATTTGATTAAAATTGTATGCATATGTTAGGTCTTGTTAGTAGTCCACACGTGAAGGGACGTTTTGGAGTATGAAAGTGGATGTTATCTCACATTGATAAAATAAAAAGAATATGAAAGTGAGTGTTGTCCCCACATTAATAAAATTGAAGGGTTTAAGCATATATATAAGCTTGTGAATTACTTTACCCATTTGCCAATTGATTTTGGGTTAGAACCTCATTTGAGCTTACATACATGACTCTTTGTTTATGTCTCAATTAATATAAAAAAATCTAATATGGATAGGGTTGATTCGAGTAAGGCATCATTCAATATTTCATCGACATTGCCAGCGTATATTTAAGCTTAGCTATTCATAATTAAGTGTAATCATTGACAATTTGATGATTTTAAATTATAAAATATGTTAATTTAGGATGAGGCAAGACATTTAAGGATGTCTTGCGACAAAACATATATCTGCACTCTTGTTTTTAGTATTGTGTTGTGTGATAATTTATCGATGGAAAAGGGTCCGTCTTTATATCAAAGAAAGAATTTTGTTAATACAACTTACTCAAGAAAGTTATCGAGGTTTGAGAATTATAGATGTAAACCACATATTGCAAATTATAGTTTCGGATTTATTGATTTGAATTATCATAAATGGTAATTTTTTTAATAAAACCCCAAGGTCGCTCCCTTTGTCAGAGCACTCGATTTTTAGTAGGTTTTCACACAAAAAAGAACAATTAAAAATTCACGTGATGCATGTCCCAAATCTGCAGACCTGGAAGTATGACCATGTTTGGCAATTAGCTATAAGCTAATACATTAGCTATTAGCTATTAGCTATTTGTTTTTTGTTGATTGTATTAACTTATTACATTAGCTGTTCCCCCCTCCAAAAAAAAAGTGTTTTGGTAAAATAGTTGTTTTAACATTGTTTTTGATAAATTCTACTTACTTATTTTATGCCCATAACTCAATTCCATTATTTATCTTAACTTCCCAAATGTTTTACATATTTTTTCTTTATAAATTAAGAATTATTGAAACATGAGGTAACATTTATACCCCAACCTAATTTTAGTACTTATCATTTCATTATTTTTGTTCACTGTTGATTTAGTTTCTTTTTTTACAACAATCGTATTGACATAACATATTTATTATGTAAAATTAATTCAATAGTGATAGACAATGTAATTTTGTCACCAATGGAAGAAAACATTCACTTGTGTGGGAAATAATATTTTTTGGGCGTGGCATATGAAGGGATGTTGTTGCATTGGTCAATATGATCATTTAGATCACAAATCGCAAGTAATTAAGTTTAAAAACTACTCTGAATAATTTTTTATAATATAGTTTTTAAGTGTAAAAAGCTGAAGATCAAGCTAATAAGCCAATCTTAGAAAGAAAAAAAAATAAATCAAATAATTAAAGAGTTTTTCTTTTGAGTTTTAACTAAATCAAACTGTTAAAACATTTAAAATAATTTTTTTCCTAAAAAGTTGCTCAGAAAATTGTTTAACACGGCCTGTGTTGTAACTAATAAGTGCAAACCCTGTGCAAATCGGCCGCCGTGCCTTTATACGTAGTTGTTTTTTTTTTTTAAATAACAAAAAAAGGTATTTCTGGAGCCTAATAATCAAGTAATCATAATCATGCATGCATTCTAACCTTTTGTCTTTTGCGCAGGTTAATGCATGCCACTAGAAGATCTCACCGAATCTAATGGAGCGATAGGATTCTATTCACTTTTCATACCAATCATTATCCAAAAGACATCCCAGAATGATGATTTAAACCGGGGGGGGGGGGGGGGGGGGGGGGGGGAGGACCTTTGAAGGGACGATTTATTTGAGTGGTGTCAACAACAGGTTGATCATGTCAGTAATGAGTGAGCCAATTTAAAGTATGTCAATAGATCGGTCTCTTAACGATCTTCAATGATCCAAAATTTTTGTTGACTTACTTATTATGCAATTTACATATAATATAACCCTTCGAGTTTGCTACCAACAATTTATATATAATAGTGATTATAAATTGGAAGTTCTTTTGTATAGATTTGCATTTGCTTTATATTGAAACGGATTGGAAGACATATATTTACATACAAGCCCAACTCGACCCATTTCGTTAATGCACTGACCACACCCACTAATTAATAGCCAATCCCAATTTGGCCAAGCATGACCTACTTCCCACCTTTACTTCTTATATTTTCAAATAACTCATGTCATAACCTTACAAACATAGAAGACAGTCGTTTACTTTCAGGGGCCATATATTCCTACATATATGATATTGCTAACATATGACATCAAAATTATTTATTTTTTACAATATTGGTTCAGCAGAAGGAGTGTATGCTTCTGAAAATATAATCATAATATAATTACGGTACATCTATTTCATTTACTTGGAGTTTCTTATTGTTGACTAAAGAATAGCGGTCACATTATGGCATCATAATCTCCCATTAATACATCGGTTATAAGATGATTAATTAAGTATTAATCAGCTAAATTAATCCCTAGTTCTGCTAAAGCTATGTGCTACTATATAAAGGGGGAAAACACGTGAGGAATGGGATACAGCTGAGAGGCTAACATTCCCAGATCAATATTCTTTCTGCTCTATCCCTTACACAAAATCTAGCCACTGTAGAGATTTGGGTCTGGGGTGTGAACTTCACTGGTGACTCCAGCAGCCACCATATTCGTGGGCAGTATTCAACAGATGAGATCCGGATAATATTTCCGCATCAAGATAAGTCGTTATATTTCCAATACTTATTAAAAAAGTAATGTTATAAATTTATACATATAAAATATAAAAATATCTTCGCATGTAGGATGTTTCTCTGTACTCCAGCTCCATGCCAACTAGCAATGGCCCCAGAAACAAAAAGAAAGTGCGTATGTGGATGTGGATTGCCTAACCTAACGCAGTGACTGAGAATCCCTTAAAGATGGAAAGAAACCGCAAGGCAATACGTTTATTTAAAATGAAAATATCGCCGACGTCTAAAAAGTGCGTGAGTTAGAGTTAGAGTTAGAGTTAGAGTTAGAGTTAGAGAGAGAGTGTGGCGAAGAGATTTTCAGGGAAAGGACTTGAAGGACTCCGAAATCGCAGCGAAGGACTCTCCGGCCAATTATAAATACCCTCTGTTTTTTTTAACCTAACCCTACCAGCAACGTAACCTCCTCCAATCTCACCCAGAAAAATCCTTCCCTTCTAAAACACCTTTCTTACTTTCATTTTTTTTTTTTGAATTTTTATCTTAAATTTTCGTTTTACGCTGCTTCTGTGTTTCTGGGCAATTTGATCCAGGATGACTATCATCATTGAGCAGCCTGATTATGGTATAAATTTCCCTCTTTTTTCCCCTCTGGAAATTTTATTTATTCGTTCTGTACTCGATTTTATCTTTCCACGATCAGATCTGCGTTTTTTTTTTTTTTTAAGCGGTTAAGAAATCAAAAGATAAATTACTATATTTTTTCCTTTTTGGGTTCTTGATTTATGCTATTTTTCTGAAATTACAGAGATCTGGCTGATAATTAAATTTGTTTTTTCCCAGGAAAATTGCTATAAAAATTTATCTTGCTGAAAAGTTACTAGGAAAAAATTGCTATATTTTTTTTAAAATTAGAAAAAAAAAATTAAAATATTAAATTGATTTTGTTAAATGGTAAAAACTTTGTTCGTGTGGAACAGGGGTTGAGGTGGTGGAGCAGAAAAAGTTGACCCATGAGGGGCATGAGAATGGGGTGGAAGTTGAGGAGGACAAAGAGTTGGTGTTGGATGCCGGGTTTGTTGTGGTACCTCAGCCTCAGCCTCAGCCTCAGCCTCAGCCCAACTCTTTTGTGGTTCCTCAAACCAACTCTTTTGGGCACACCTTTAGGTTTATTCTCTTCCCAACCCTCCCAAATCCTTATTAACATGCACTAATTGCTACGTTTTAATTAAAAATTGAAAAATTGCATCTCTATTTTTGGGTTGTTGCTACCTTGAATCTTGTCATGTTATGCTACCTATTGATTAGTTAGGGACACTTGATCTGACGATATTAGACAATTGGACGGAGTTTACCTAGACTAGACTTAAATATTTGGTACTGACTTGAAATTTAATTAAATTAATTTTTGTGGACAAATTGATTCATTTTTACTAAAGTGACTGAGAGTTGATATGTAATAATTTATTTATCTTTGAGGGTAAAATATGTGAAAACAAAAGAGGACCACGATGAACCAAAATAGGGTTATGTGTCACTTCTTGAAAAAAAAAAAAAGAAAAAAAGTTGGCATGTGAATCCCAAACTCAAGAAATGTACATGACTAAAATCTGAAAATCCTGTTCTGAAAATACAAAAAAAAATTGCAATCATGTAAAAGATCCGAATGTAGATTTCTAAGGGCCTTGTGAGAAATTAAAGTCACTGGTAGGATATAATTGTGTCAAACAGATTGTAATGAGTAGACTTCATTCTCATAAATTTACAAAACATGTTTCAAGTTATGTTAAAGTTTGAAATCCCCTCATGTTAAATTAGCGCCACGTAGCGTTCAAATAATAGTGGCAAATAATTTTTGTGTTTTGTTATGTAATACGGACTCAATTTGGAGTTAGATTGGAATTCAGAGCCTGCTCATTTTGACTTATTATAACTTTTGTTTTATTAATTAATGTTGATCGGCATTGGTTGATGTTGATGAGTATTAATGAGTATTAATCAATATTAAACTTATAATTAAAATGCATGACTAAGTGCTAATTGAAACTCATGATGGACATTGAATGATAACTTTTTTTTTTTTCCTGTGACTCATAATAAGTTAAAAAAAAAGAAAGGGACATATAACTTATATCAAAAACTCATCAAGGTTTATTTGAGGCGTCACCCTGCACTCAAGTAAAACATTATTTCTTAAAGAATCAAGTTTATATATATATTTTTTGGCTGAAAAAATCATCAAATTTATATTGCTTATAAGACTTTTAAATTATTAGACTGAAACCTGCTTAGAAAGACTATTTTATGGGGAAAAAAATAAGATGAATATCTTCAATATCAGTTCTTTTAAAAATTATGAGGTGACTAATAAACGATGTTGAAAATTAATAAAGTTTTAATCTAATGACTAAAATTAAAATCCTGCGTATTTTACGTCATAAGCCTAAATCCTCCTTTATGTATATGAAAGTGCTTTCTATAATTGACTAGAAACAAAGAGAGAGTTTAGGAATCACTTTTTAACAAATTGCCGTTAAATGCTTGTCCTGTTGTACATGAAGCGGAAAAGTCTCGCACGGTCACTCAATGTCTAAAAAGATTTGATTGATCCTGTGCTGTCAGTGTCCGTATCACAACACCAGAAAAGATCCAATTTCGCGCAACTAAAACTCTTATGGCGGAGATTTCACTGCGTAAAAGGACTTAATTTGGTTTTTTTAAAAAAATTAGATTTCCTGGTTGAGAATCAGTGGTGTAATCCATGAAACATAACTGCTTGAAAGGGCTAATGTAGTCATTTCATGGGCCCCACTTTTCCCATCAGTCCATGAATGAACGAGTGGGCCAACTTACCTGGCCATGCAGTTGGGTCGGGCTATTCTGCTGGTGAGCCCAATTTGTCCTGACTCATCATACCAATTTAACCCAACTCCATAATACTGGGCCAGTGTGGTGTGATTTCCCCTGAATAAGCTTTGATCAAAATTGATAAATAGCTATAATTTGGTTATAGAATTGATCTTGTTCGGGTCCAACTTGACTGGACAACCTCTTCTGAAGGCAGAATTGAGTTTGTTATGTCCAATTAGATTTCATGCTACAAAAAATTAGTGGTTTTTGTTATTACTGATTCATACTCGTATGTCATAATCAACAGGGATTACGAGGCTGATGGCGAGAGGCAGCCTGGTGTGGAGAATTTCTATCGCACTAATCACATTTACCAGTGTGTTGATTTTGTATGTTCAGAAAACAAATTTCAACCACCAATACCCCCCGGGTTTTTATTGATTGATAGAAGTTATTCTTTCAAAAAAATAATGCATATAAACTGGTTAATAACTTTACTCGTACTTTTGAGCGAATCAAAACCTGTACTGCCAAAAAAAAAAAAAGAAAAAAAAGTGACTTAAAATCATATCCGACCTAGTACTAGCAACTTCAGCATGGATTTAGATTGCACAAACTTGACCTGTACACTGATTAGAAGTCTACCTGAATCGGAATTGATTGGATCTAGACATTCAGCCCGAATCTGAACAACGATCCTATCAAGTTGGAAATGACTTGAACAACTTATTTGTTATATTTATCTTTGTAGTAATCAAGATTTTGTTGACTACAGGTGACAAAGATGAGGGAAGAGTACGGGAAACTAAACAGGGTAGAAATGAGCATCTGGGAATGCTGTGAGCTGTTGAACAATGTTGTCGATGAGAGTGACCCTGATTTGGATGAGCCACAGATTGAGCATTTGTTGCAAACTGCTGAGGCCATTAGAAAAGACTACCCTAATGAAGACTGGCTGCATTTGACTGCCCTTATTCACGGTATGTAGGTTTACATTTCTTTAATTTATCCATATATTAGATGAACGATTTCTGCTGAACTCCTGGCCTGATTCACTAGTTAACTCTTTTTGCTGGTTGTGCTAGATCTTGGAAAGGTTCTTTTACTTCCTAGCTTTGGCGAGCTTCCTCAATGGGCAGTTGTGGGTGACACTTATCCCATTGGCTGTGCTTTTGATGAGTCAATTGTTCACCACAAGGTATCCAACCTTGACAATTCAGGGTTAATGTCATTTACTTACATTGCTACATAAGCTTAGACATATAACGTATCATGTTCACAATTATGAAATTTGTCCTCTTTTTGCAGTATTTCGCTCTAAACCCAGACTACAACAACCCTGCATATAGCACAAAGTATGGCATGTACTCTGAGGCATGTGGACTGGAGAATGTGTTGATGTCATGGGGACATGATGACTACATGTACTTAGTGGCAACGGAGAATGGAACCACTCTGCCTTCCGCAGCCCTTTTCATCATAAGATATCATTCATTTTATGGTATGTTCGCCAAATTTATTTTGATAATTTACTGAATTACTATTTTCAAAGTTGACACGAACTGATGCAATGTGAACTTCGGCGTGCCACAGCCTTACATAGAGCGGGAGCTTACAAGTACCTGTTGAATGAGGAGGACAAAGAGAACTTAAAGTGGCTTCAAATATTTAACAATTATGACCTCTACAGCAAAAGTAAGGTTAGGATCGATGTAGAGAAAGTCAAGCCATACTACCTCTCCCTGATCGAGAAGGTATTCAAACTTTCAACTCTACGAATTTTTCAAATTTCATTGTAATTTATTGCTGTCCTAATTAGCATATACATTGTCATCATATGCAGTACTTCCCAGCAAAACTAAGATGGTAAAAGGAGATGTGGAGAGAGAATGGCTAACAAGAGGGACTACAATGATCATGATTAGAGCGAGGGTTCTAACAAAGGGGATCAAATGAGGGAGGCTTTTGCTTGTAACCCCTATGTTCCACATTTCTTTTATTTTGGTCGAAGTATGATGTGAACGTCTTTTTCATATACAGCTTAGTTCTTAGTCTTCGTAGATGCTTTCCCCTTGTGTGGTGTTGATAACGAGAATGTGTGTAATTGCAGATGTGAGTGTGTCTAAAAGCCTTTAAGTAGTAGGGGTGGTGGCCTTGTGTAGAATTTGCAGAACTTTAAGAATAAGTGGACCCTTTGGTGTGGTCATTGGTATGCTATGTCTTGTTTATTTGGATAACTTATTGCTGGTGTGTTTGATTCTTCTGCTTTCTTCGATTTCTCCTTGAAGAAATTGTCATAGTAAAAGAATTAATATATCATTCGGTTTTAATGGAAGGAAAAACATTTTTGGAGAAAAGGAGCTTTATTTTAGACCTCTTATTTTGCAACTAATAGTATCTGGTACACAAATTGCTCAAATCAAATTTAATCCTAGATTCACCACAACACTGAATGACATTTTACCAAGATGAAAGAAAAATTATAATACCGTCAATTTTGAGGAACCTGCTGAAAATTACTAAAACTATGACATGGTCCATCGCAACAGAAATGAGCCCTAACATTGATGGGCTGGTACAGCAACTGTGGCCTTGCACTGTTAGCATCTACATACTCACGGTTTGCTATGTTATGGGAAATTGATAAAAAACAATAGAAGCTGTTAGAAAAGGGTGTCTGAGTTGGTGAATTTGTTAGAATCTTTGAGCTGACAAATTCACCAGAAAATTGGCTGTAGAAAGTGGCATTGTTATATCCCCCTTACACAAAAAGCCACGGATTAATGAAAGATATTATCTTTCTACTTTAATTTCTCTTTCTAAGCACTCTCTGTCTCTTTCTCTCTTTCTCAGTTCTGCAACCAATAGTTGCTACCCCTTAACAATCCCTTTCTCCATTACTGGGTATTTCCCTTGAGATGCAACATTGGTATAAGAGCTTCCAATCCAAGCAACAATGCAGCAGTAAGCTAGTTGTGACTAGGAGCAAGGCAGCTTAGATGGCGACGATGAAAGAGGTGCTTAAGGGTCTAATTAAACAACAAAAGGTGTTCTCCCAATAAATCGAAGAAGACAGTCACAGAACTGATGAACAACACAAGCTATTTGGGTTGATAATGGGACAGATGAAGGGATTCATCAAAGGTATCCAAAACCTATTTGTGATCCTAAATTGAAATATAATATGCAGACTGAAGACGAGTCAAAAGATGACAGGGATGATGTTCAAACTAAAAGTAACTTGCATTTTAATCCCAAAGTTGAATTCCCTACTTTTGATGGTACTAATGCTCATAAATGGATCAAGAAATGTGTTTAAGTATTTGTTGCTGTATAAGATCCCTGATTCCCAAAAGTTCAATCTAGCATCCACATAAATATAGGGTCGGGCTGAAACATACTTAAGGAGTTATTCTCTATGTAGGAAGAACATGTTGTGGGAAGATTTTGTGGTCGATGTTTGTGCTAGATATAAGGATGAAATGGGATCTAGGGTGATGGAGGATTTTAACAAGTTGTAGGAATGGAGGACTCTAGATGATTAGGTCGATAAGTTTCAGAAGCTGAGAGCATTGCTAATAGTGCAGAATGCTTTGTTGCCTAATGACTATTTTCTAGACAGTTTGGTGGGAGGTTTAAAGCCCCATTTAAAGTCATTTGTGAGGGCATTTAACCCAAAGATTCTAGCTGATGTAATTGCATATGATAGCTGTCAAGAAGAGACATTCCAAGGCATGAATCCTTATGATTAGCCTTCCAGGGTAATAGTAACACCTCAAAAGGCTATTCTACCAAAAATCTATTCTACCAAACCCAAGTAAACCTACTGTGGCCAACAATCCTCCTAAAAATTAGCAAAGAAGGTTTATCCTTACTGTAGGTAGAGATGAGAAAATAAATAAAGAATTGTGCCATTATTATGACGAAGCATTCGAGAGGGTAAACAAAAGTGCAAACAAAATTACTCAGCTATTCTTTGTCAAAGCGCCCAGAGATGACTTGGAGGAAATCCAGGAAGAAGTTGTGGAAGAGAAACAAGTCGAGGAAACTGAAATCATTGATCCTCCCCCATGACTTCTTGGACTTGTTGGTGGTCAAAAAGTTGGTCTGTAGGCTAGAACACACAAATGTCATGCTAGTCATAATGTTGATGGTAAACCAACTCCAATTATCAAGACATTTGCTGAGAGTTTGAATGGAGATTACATAGAACTTTCTTTGCTTCATAAATTTTGCTAATACCTTTTAGAGATTGTGACATGGCACTGGGAATACAATGGGTGTACATACTAGGCACAGTCAAATGAAATTTTGAAAAACTACAAGTGGAATTTAATTATTAAGGCAGGAATCATATATTGAGTGGGATGAAAAGTAAAGTATCTTTGGTATCTGTGAATCAACCACCCAAATTGATGCAATAGTCCATCTAGTTGTGCCTACTACACTTGATGCCTCAGCATGATTCAAGTCTGCCCTATTCTGATGGTCTTATCAGGTGTTTCCAGATAAAGGCCGAGAACTCTCATCTTGCAATGCAGTTAGTGCTGGACGATTTTGATGATATTTAAGCACTAACTATAAGGCCTCCTATTAGAGAGATATATCAGCACAAGATATCTCTAAAACCTAATGCTACCTCAGTGAACATCAAGCCATGTTTATACCCTCTAAAACAAAAGGATATCATAGAGACATTAGTAAATTAGATGCTAGATAGTGAAATCATCCAACCCAATTATAATTCGTTTGCATCAAATGTGGTTTTGGTGAGCAGAAAAGATAGGAGTTGGAGACTTCATCCGGATTATAAAGCGCTCAACAACCAAACGGTAAAAGATAAATTTCCTACCTGTAGGGGGGAACTTATTAATGAATTGTCTAGGGCTACAATATTCAGCAAAGTGGATCTCAGGTCAAGATGCCACCAACTCAGGGTCTGTGTTAAGGATGTACATAAAACAACTTTCAAGACTCATGCGTTGTGAATTCCTAGTGATATGCTTTGGGTTAACAAATGCCCCAGTAACTTTCCAAGGCCTTATGAACCATGTGTTCAAGCCTTGTTTGAGGAAATTTGTACTTGTCTTCTTTGACGATATACTCATCTATAACACTACAAGAATGCGCGTCATTTGATACGAAAAATTTCGTATCTAAAAGCTGAAATTTTGTTTCTAAACACATTTAGATACGAAATTTTCGTTTCTAAAAGTTTACCTCTGAACACACCGTCATTAACCAGATTTTGAAACGAAGTCTATTTTCGTATCTACTTGATACAAAATTTAGAAACGAAAATAATTCTAGTATCTGATAGAAACGAACGAAGTTCATATCAGATATAAAACTTTTCGTATCAATTAGAGACGAATTTAGAAACGAAAAGTAATTTTGTCTCTTATTGAAACCAAAAGTTTAATATTCATTTTGTATACAATTTGTATCTAAATGAAACGAAATTGATTTTAGTTTATAAAAATCATGGCTGTGGAAGAGAGACCATTTTTGTGTCTTTGTTGTTTTTCATGACTAGCTATGTTTTCTATGTTATAAAATCTAAATTTGCAATTCCAATGAACGTACCAACCATAACACACCAACATATGTGTTAGATATTGAAAGATACTAGTATCTTTATAGATATGTATATAAATGTATATTACAATTTGTTGACAAAGTTCCATCTACCAAGTGCATGCCAAGACCATCCATAAAACAATTACTATCAAATAAATATATGCTTTCGGCCTCTAATAGAAGCTTCTTTCTTACAAGAGCATCCCTGGTTTTGTTTAACTTCTTCCTTAGTTGGCGCACGTCCATTGTAGGATTGAGCTATTGTTTAGACTTTTGCAAGCGAGTCATCACGAACTAGGCGTACATGGAGGGGATATCACAGTTAGATCCGGACAATGACGAGCAAGCAGATGCTTCTGGCCTTTGATAGAAACTTGTGAATGGTTTCCAATTTTGTAACATTGAGCTTTAATGCTGAGAACCATCCTACAATTGAGATAGAGGGAAGACAATTATCCTCTTATTTTGTAGGTATCTAAAATATATGTAAGGCATCAAACTTTTACTTGCCAAATGGCTTGAATCCTGACATATCATTATTTGAAAATTACTATATTCTTACCCTTGTTATTCCAGGGCCATCTGCAAGTATAATCTTACCTAATACGCACCCACTTACATTCCTGACATCCAAAAATCAAGAATAGTAAGAAAAACAGTGAGCATAAAAATGATCACAAAGTTATTAGCAAAAGATGTAAAGAGAAAGTAAACGCCAAGGCTCTAGCCTACATAAAACCAATCCATTGTATTGATTAACCAAGCAACCAATGTACCGTACAACGGATAATAAAAGGCATTGAAAGTTGTTATATTTTCTTCGACGCTTAAAAGGAATGAAGAAACAAGTCCATGATTTCGCTAGTTTTCAGTAGGAGGTTGCACATCAGAGGCAAAACCATATTAATAATCAAGAAGAAAATGATTATAAACTGATTGTTTATAAGCCATAAACCAACCTTCATATCAAATTTTCATATTCATGTCCCACTCATAAATTTGGTGCAATGGAACCAAAATGTGAGGCTAAAAAAAATAATCTATCAATAGCTGTCGAGTTCTACACATTTTGGCCACCAGTGGACAAAATCTAATGCCACAAGATCATAATATCATGCAAAACAAATAAGTCAATTGATGAGGTTAGTGACATACAAGGCAATGGAAGTAGTTGTGAAGGAAAAACTTGAAACAAAAGCAAAGACATTTGAATGGGGGTCCTGGTGCCCATCAACCCAGATACTAGGTGTGTGAATGCCAAGAAAGGATGCCAAATTAAGTGAGCACGCCATGATGCAAACACTGTCATGCAATTGCATTAAGTAAGCACCATATAAAGTTTAGTTTGTTCAAGAAAGGATGCCAAATTAAGGAAGCATGAGGGTTGAACAACAGCTCAAAATAGAGACACACAATTAACTAACTGAATAAGTAGTCAGCTCGCTATATCCTCATTGTTCTAACAAGTTATTCAAGCAGCCATTTTAAAACGTTATAAAGATACACCACATGATGATCATCAAATAGCATGACACATCCTCAACAACGAAATTGAAATGTCCAGGACAACCACAAAAGGTCAAATTTAAGATGTAAAAATCAAATCCTTGAACCACTCAAATACTCAATACAAGACTTTGAACCTACATATCACAAATGTAAGTTGTAATTGGCATTCGACAGTCCAAGTGCAGAGGTAACAAACTACAAATTGGATCAACACTAGGAATTCAAAACCTATAGGACTGTCATTTTGTTTAAATTCAGAAATATTTTAGCACTAGGAAGTCGTAATTAAGTGAACTGATTTTAAACGAAATCTGGATACTCTTCTGAATGCAAAGATATAAACCTAAATCTATCAAATTGGAACTCGACAGTCCCAGTGAAAAGGCACTAAAACAAATAAATTCAATGCTAGGGATTCGAAATCTATAGAACTATCAGTGCATTTGAATTCTGAAAGATTTAAGTACTAATCATTCAGTTACTTGATTTTGTAAATGGAGGATCAATTGGAAAAACAGGACAAACCATAAATAAGGCCCATTGTAAAGAGTTCCAAGGGAGAGTATTTCCAATCATTTAACTTCGATTCTTCGTCCCATTACGCCACTAGAGTTGCATTTGCTCTCAAACTAGAAAGACTTAAAG
The DNA here is from genome assembly GCA_029747015.1 of Carnegiea gigantea. Classification (NCBI taxonomy): domain Eukaryota; kingdom Viridiplantae; phylum Streptophyta; class Magnoliopsida; order Caryophyllales; family Cactaceae; genus Carnegiea; species Carnegiea gigantea. Next base: position 516,670 of record JAKOGI010000108.1, on the reverse strand, counting down.
AGATAGAAGATGAAAAGATGAGACCATGGGTAAACCCCACAATTTTACCAAAATCAACAAACCAAACCCTAGATATGAAGCAAGAGGTTGGGCAGGGGAGAGAAAAGTAGAGTACTGGGAAGATTACCTTTAGTAGCCGGAGAAACATTCCTTGCCGGTGGTGTTAACGGCGACAACCTCTGCTCACACTTCATACATCCAAACATGAAAAAACCATGTGATAGAGCAAGAGAAGACAGAGAAGGAGAATGAGACAAGGACTACCCTCTCGACCAAAGCACCGATCACATACGGGAGCAAATTGCAGCGAAAGCTAGGGTTTCGTTTGGGGAGGTCGAGCTAAAAGGGAAAGCGCAGAAATGAAGCAACGGGCAAATCTATTTTTATTTGCATTCCAAAAATTAAAGTAGCCATCTGATACAAACTTTTGAAATGAAATTCTAATATTCGTTTCTAAGAGACGCCAATTTCTAAGTTCATGTCAAAATTTCGATTCAATTTGAAATAGAAAGATTTTCATTTCAAATTTTCGTATCTAATTGATTTTAGAAACGAATTTTTGAATTTTTAAATTCGTATCTAATTTCGTAACTATATAGGTGCATTTTTGTAGCGAACAAGCACATTGTTCTGGTTCAATGTGTGTGAATTTTATACCTTATTCTACCTAGATCTAGCTCATAATAATTGTTAAATTAGGTTGTTTATTAGCTTGGTTTTGTAACTACTAAAGACAACTGTTCATATGATGGATAATAGGTGCAAAATGTGTTGACAGTTAAACAAGTTAACCCAGGTTAATCCTATAGGACAACCTCGGATAATCGTGAAGTAGAAATGAATTAATAAGTGCAAAAACTACTAGTAAAACGAGGAAGAAAAACAAAACAAAAACTTGTCCTCCTCTATTCTTGTGCCAAAATCCAGAACCTTGGCATGGTATGCTCGTACGGCCATGCCAAATAGCGTGGCCTTGCCAAGTTCACAGACTCAGGCCTCATATAAATCCCCTTTCCCTATTTGTGTAATTAGCTAACGTATTAAACTAGGTTTTGATGTAGGGTTTTACATTAGTTTTTAGGGTCCTTGAGGTAGTGCTTAGGAGTAGATTGCTGCTTAATTTTTCTAGTGTGGTAACATTTCAAGTTACCTAAGTATTAATTTCAAGTATTTGATTCTCTTTCACTGTCATTTATTCTTCAAGCTCTTCAGTTAAATGGTTAGTGGTGTGAATTTTACGTTCAATTTTGAAAACTCTTTTTGGTTGCAAGTACACAAGATCAATTGTGGATTAATGAGTATACAATGTCGATCCCATGAGGAACAATAGCAATTTCAAATTTAGTTTTTCCAATTAATTAAAGAATAACTCAAGGGAGGGGTTCAATTATCAAACTAAATTAAATAAAGAAAAGAAAAGCAAATGAGTTCAGAAAATAGAAACAAATCAAATTAGAGAAAGATTTAGGAATTTGGATTTCATCAATGGCATAAATATCTAATTACTAATTCAAATGGGAGTTTAATTAGTCTCTTATTCAGCCTAAGCTATAAACATTAGACCATGAATTAAAAAGATGAATTATAATAATCATATGATATCTAGTATTTAGTGTGAAATATTTATTTTAGACATAACTTATCTAATTTCTAGCATAAATTATTCAAGTTTAACAACTATAATTTTAAGCACAATTCTACATTATCATATTAGCCTATAAGGTCTAATATATAATTGAGATAACAAATTAAACTATTGTAATCAACATAAATAAACAATAGTAATTCTACACAAATAAGTTAGGATCAAATAAACACTGAAAATTATGCAATATAAAAGACAAAAATAACCAAAAGAAACTAGTAAAATAATATTATTAATCAAGGATTCATCTTAATCCTAGTTGAGTAATTTAGCTGGTCATAATTAGTGAATATACTATTGAAGCTGGTCTACTCATACTGTCAATTAGTAGTATATTTTGATTCCTATATCCAAAGTTTGATACACAAACTATATAATTAATCACAAACTTTCTAATTTGACTCATGAATGAGGTAAGAAAAGAAGAGAAAAATAACCAATGAAGCTTAGTTTCTTCTAAACTCCTCAATTCAATTGATATTGTCTTACAAAAGACTCTCTACTCTCTCTAGAAAGATATGGAAGATAGAAGATATGTGGAGAAATGCTTAGATGAGCAGATGAGTAAATGAATTTGCCTCAGCTCTTGGCCCCTTTTATAGTGAAACTCCAGTTCCTCTTACTGTCAAAAATTAATTCTAAAATTACTGCTCCAGCCGTTTAGAATTTGCATGAGTCCAGCCAAGCGCTGCATTGATGTCCTAATTCACCCATGTGGAGAAAACGAGAATTGACTGAAGAGTGAGGCGTTGGGTCAAACAAACAAAACTGGAGCATGCCCGCGTGAGAAAATGGACGAGAAAATAAGGTGAAGGAGGCGGGCTGCAGCTGTTGGTCGAAACGAAAACTGAAAAGGGCAGGCCCAGGTGACAGCTAAGGAAAGATGGGCGCCTGATGCTGCTGATTAGGCTGAAGTGAAATACAAAATGGACAGGCCCATGCGTGAGGAGAGAGTGAGTGATGGAGAGCTGATCAGGAGAAGAGGCTGAAGCATGAACTGGGTTGGAGCATGGTCAATCACCCATGAGACAAGAGAGCGTTACTAGAACTTTTTTCTGGGTTGGCTGCTGACTTGGGCGGGACAAGCTAGGCCCTCACTGCTGCTGGACTTTCACCTATTGGACCTACAGTTCAGGTCATGAAGAAGCTTGGGAAAATTATCCCATTTCACACCCAAACTTGAATATATTCTTTCTCACATCAAAATCATATAAGATGTACATTATTTACTCATAAAATGTAATTCAAAGACTTAAAAGTCTGAAAAATAAAGGGTAAAATTACAGTAATATGAGTTATTAGTTAGTTTGCGCAGTCTCGCTCTTTTACTCTTCTCTTTTAGCATTCAAGCCTTCTTACTTTGGGTTAACTTCGTGCTTTAATGATGTTGATTACTTTTGAATCTTGTTTTCTTTCCTTTCTTTACTCTCAATCCTTTTTTTTTTAATCTCAAATCTCCATTTTCAACTCTCCACTTCTTCATGCAAGTTAGGGTTTGAAAACCCACTTTTGAAAAGTTGAACATTTGGTTAGATTAGTGAGAATAAGTGGAAGTCAAGTTACAAATTCCATCAACTTGCTCCAAGAATGGAGGCCAACCTCCATTCATAGATTTTTGAGCTTTTGAGTAGGGGTGAGCAAAAACAACGAGCACTCGCTTTTAGACCCAGAACTACTTTGGACCCAGTGGATACAGACTCGAATCCGATTATACCGGTTCCAGAATATCGGGTCCTGAAATTTTGGAACTCGAACTGGACCCAATACCTAGTACGGGGTCAAAATTTAAAGAATTTTGATTAAAAAATATAAAAAGTAAACCCTTATTCCCCAAGTAATGTATCTTCTATACATAGGCCCCAGTTTAACCCAATATCTTAATTTTTTACTTCTAATTTATCTCTAGCTTACTCTTTATGCATCTCGACCGTCATAATTTCTTCCATCAGGCTTTAGTGCTTCTGCTTATGAGCCTTGTTGTTTACTATGTATTTGTTTTTCTATTATTTGATAGCTTTCCTCTCTTTCTCTATCTATATTTGAAGTGAACTAAAATAATTTTTCGGTTTCTCACTCGTTTTGTAATCTTGATTTGTGAGCTTTTGTTTAAATTATTTTCAATTCTCTAAATTTATTTTAAAGTACGTGAATCTTCTTTACTTCCTACTTCGTATTTGATTTAGCTTTATAATTTGATTTTTAGAAATTTAGTTTTAGATATAGATTCTCCAATTCCCTCAATTCCTCTCTCTCTCTCTCTCTCTCTCTATTTTCATAGGGGGAAAAACAGAATTTGACTTAGGAACTAAGTACCAAAACCAAAACCGAACCCGATCCCAGCTGGGTCCAGTATCGGGTCCAAATTTTTTAGACATTGCTGAACCAGTTTCGAGATCGATTCCAAATTCTAAGACTTAGTTTCAACTGGTTCGAATACGATTCTAGTAAATCCAATTGGATACCCAGTCCTGCTCGCCCCTACTTTTGAGGTACTTCGTTTTCTCTCTTTTGTCTTAGTAAATTTATTATTTTCCTAATTAAATTAGATGTTTGTTAGTATATTGTTAGTTAGATGATGTTTTGTGTTTATTTTGTCGATTGTGCTTCGCATTAGATTATTTTAATTAATTATGTTTGGATTAAGATTAATGGGTAATTAGTTTAACTAATTATTTTGTCACATTTATTACTTTCCTTAGGTTTGAATTGGGCTAGAATGACAAGTGACTTGATTTCAACACCATCCCAGAAGATGACAAAATTCTACCCTTACTCTGTAAAAACTACTCAATACACATGGAAGACAATCCTCAACATCTTCAACTTTTTTTTTGAGAAAAAATACGTAACATTCTTTAGTGGCTAAGAAACTAAGGGTGCCCTTAAAGTGGGAAAAGTGGAGTACTTTGGTCACTTCATATCTAGGGAAGAATTGGCCATTGATCCAAGAAAAAATCAAGGCAGTGCATGAGTGGTTTGAACCTCACAATGTGAAAGAGTTTAGAAGTTTCTTAGGGTTATTCGGTTAATAAGAAGTTTGTAAAAGAATATGATGCTACAAGCAAACCACTCACTATGCTACTTAAAAGGTGGGATCTAGTGGAATAAAGCAGCTGCCAAAGCTTTCTAAGCTTTAGAGAATTCCCTTATTATAGCCCTAGTGCTTACAGTTCCAGAATTTTCCAAAATTCTGGTAGCAGAAACTGGTGCTTCCCTCATGATATAGGAGCATTACTAATGCAGGACAATTATCCCATTGCCTTTATTAGCAGAACCCTGGGACCCATGTGACAACCACTATCAGTTTATAAGAAGGAACTTCTAGCAGTTGCATTTATAGTCCAAAGTTATGAATAATATTTGCTTAGTAGCCCCTCATCATCAAAATTAATTAAAAAAGCCTCAAATGGTTGCTAAAAATAGGATTTCAAAATTTCAATTGTAATAAGAGGATAACATTCCACAATATTCATGGATACACCAACAATTGAGAATAAAAGGGAAACTAGTTATTGGTCTAGACTATTATCTTAGACAAAAAAATATTCTCTTATAGTAGGACACTCAAGGAGGGAAGCTATTCTCAAGAGGATAAAAAGTATCTTTTATTGGAAGGATTTGAACAAGGATGTTTCCAGTTTACTGAGAAGATGTGCTGTGTGTAAAGCCTGCAAGTATGAGAATGCTGCCCACCCAGGTTTGCTATGACCCCTATAAATTCTATAAGAAATATGGAAGGATGTTTCTATGGACTTTATTGAGGGATTACCAAGGTCCATAGGAGTAAGTATGCCCATTCCATGACTTTAACTCATCTATACACAGTGTTGGAGGTGGCTCAAACTTACTTGGATCATGTGTTTGAGCTACATGGCATGCCTAACAGCATAGTGAGTGATAGGGATGCAATCTTCATTAGTCTGTTTTCGTAAGCTCGATTCTCAATCCATGGAGTGGACTTGCTGTTGGCTTCCTCCTGCCTTCCACAGACTGATGGGCAAATAGAGGTAGTAAACAAGGGTCTAGAGCAAATATTTCATATGCGTGTGCTCTTAAGAACCTAAAGAGCGGTGCCAATGGATTCCACTAGCTAAATAGTGGTATAATACCACCTTTCACTCAACTATTCAGATGACCCTCCCTGAGGGTGTTTATGGCCAAGCACCAGCCATCACTTTCCTTACCTCCTAGGGGAAATTGTTGTTGAAGCTGAGGATATGTCCCTTCAAAAAAGAGGGCTAATTATCAAGATGGTCAGGTTTCATGCACTGTGAGCTCAAAACATAATGAGAAAACAAGCAAAGGGTTGTTCATTATTCAATTCAAACCGTACTGAACCCAAGATCGACTTGGAGCGATCGAACTGACTAGATTCGATCCGTTGCTCAATTTGATCTAGTCTCGACCTAGACTGGAGGACCAGTGGACTGGACTAGTGCATCGAATAAGAAAAATAAAATTTGAGATCCAACCCCCTTCTAAAGTTATATCATAGTCGCAGCCCACAGGTCCCACTAAGGTTTGTTTCAAGCCTTTTCAAGCACCTTAAACCCAAATGCCTATGAATATGATGCTCACTTTGGCTATTCGACAGAGACCCTGTGTCACCATCTTCTACAACCACAAGGCCCATCACCAACCAGATGAATTCTTCGACGCCGTCTAGTAGTCACAACTGGAAACTGGATTCTAACAACCACACTTTAGAGACCAAGCATAAAATTCGTCGTTAAATATTATTAATAATAATGAAAGTGGTTTTCTATTACACCTATTCTGACCCCATTTTAACCCTTATTTGACCCATTTTTTCTCGGTGTTTTCAGTTCAAGTTTAGATGAAAAGGGGTCAAATTCACTTCTTTTGATTCAATTGTGCTTATAATGTGTTTTGTCTTACTTTCAGGAGAAATTCTCGGGTTTTGATAGAAAGGAAGACCTTAGGAGCAATTTGAAGGATGCATAGAGGTCCAACGAAATCCCAGGACCACAAGTGAGAGCTGCAGGAAGCACACAGTCATGCTGCAGGAGTGCACAATCGTGCTGCAGGACCAGAAGCTGCACACAGGCTGGTGCGCGGCCGTGCGTCCTACCAGTGCGTGGGTGCACGGCCATGCGTCCTACCTACTGTCGTGATTTAAGTGGTTTTCATCCTTTATAAAGGGGCTTTTTCTTTCATTTTGAGGGGGGCCTTTTTGCTGGGTTCTTGAGAGGACCAAGTAGGGTTTATCCTAGCCTCCACAAACCCCTTTAGGAGGAGATTAGATTAGGTTAGTCCTTATATATATTGTAGAAGATTTTGGATTCGCAATTGAAGACTAAGTTCTTCTTCTTCTTTTCTCTTTAATTTCATGCCTTTCAATTTATATTTGCTAGTTCAATAGATTATTGTTTTGCTTTGGTTTCAATGTTTGTTTGTGAATTAAAGGTTTCATCTTTGGTTGTGATTTGTTCTTGAGATGGCCAATTGATTCCTGTTCAGGCCTTGACCTAACTTGTTTATGTCTAGAATTTAGAGTTTTCTTTCACGCCCACCAAGTGTTCGATGAAATGCTTAAAAGAGCTTTCATCCGTGTTTTGGGGCAATTGACTTATGCTGAGAGATGAGGTCAATTGTCTAGTGTAAGTAGAAAGAATAGTTGAGATTCGAACATGAAAATAGTCTCGATCGCTAGCTAAGTAAAGTGTTGTTAATATTGTAGTTTAATTGAACTAATCCCATGAAAATATGAGGTTAGAACAATTAGATTAGCTCATGACCCTTGAGAGAGGGCTTGGGGAGTTTTAATGATGCAGCCGACCATCTCTGAATACAAGCGCAACTTGGGAAGGTGAGGGCTTGATTTGATCACTTAGTTTATCTTAGGTCTAATCATAGTCCTTTTGTTTTCGCTTTAGTAGTTTAGTTCTATTTTCTATCCCCTTCGATTTTGCCTAGCTGGAGACGCTTTAGTTAACCCTGGTAGTTGGAAACACAACTCCCTGCGGACGACACCTCAAGTATTCAATGATACACCTTGCACTTGGGGTTTATGAATATTAAAACTCTATTTTTCCCTAACATTTTCTATTGTTTAATTCCATCTAAAAATTATCGTTGGACTACATAAATAAAGTAGGTCGTTATTACTTTTAGAATGTTTGTTGTTAATGTTAATGGGTGGGAATATACATAAGTTAGTGAGGGAAAATAAAATTGAAAACTAAAAAATTAAGCGTGATTTCCATCCTAAGTTATTTTGTTTTTTGGGAAACCCTCCTAAGTTAAAACTATTGAGGAAAGAGATACATTTATTTATATAAAGTTAAAAATCACTGTAAAATGAATTGAATAATGGGCATGCTTTTTTTTTTTTTTCTTACTCTAAATCCTCAATCAAGCCATGCCCTCGTACTGATGAGGCCTAGCCCGTGAGAACAAGCCAATCTTCCTCTCGACCTTGTTTTATGAATTTCTTCTCCATACCATCAGGTAATCAGGTTCTCAGTTGCCCCTTCTTCTCCTTAACTTATAATTCTTGCTAATTATATTGAGTAATATGCCCTTTAATTCTGTTTAATTCCTTATGCCATGTTTAGTTATATTTTTTATGAAAACTTTTCAGTAATTTTGAAATTTCTTTTGTTGTTATGAATGTATTCATCTTCTTTCTCGCCAACATTTTCTCAATCCAAAGCTGGAATTTTGACTTGGCATTTGCTGCCCTATGCCTTTGCTCGAGATAGCCGTCGTCTCACTGAGTGATAGTTCTACCGGGTGAACTTCACACATACTCTCTCCCACTCTCTCTCTTTCCCATCAGAATTGTGCAAATTGAAGAATCCTCTGTTGTTGAATGGAAATTTTTGATCTAGAAATTTGTAATTAGTGAGGTGAATTTGAATAATATTGAAGTCAATTAAGCACGGGCCTAGAATACTATCGCAACTCTATGCTCCACCAAGTGACAATCCAGTTCTATGTTAAAATTAAATGGAGCCAGAAGTGATGAGTTAGGTTCCTTTGTTATGCATATTTTTCATAAGGAAAAGGTGATATATTATAAAGGTTCTATTGTAATTTATTTGCTTCTTTTTGTTGCTTCACATTTGCTGCTTTCTACTCATGATCTTGAATTTTCGTGGAATTAATTCTGTGAATTCACCCTTTGTTTTAATTTTACTCCAATGGAATTTGCATCCTTTTTTTTCCTTTGGAATTCAATATTTTAAATTAGGAATATGAAGTTTAAGAGTCCGGGATAGTTGGTTTGCTCTGTATAGGCTCTGGAAGTGCTAGGCCTTGTGTAAGCATGAAATCATTCATTGCAATTAAATTGGTGTTGATAAAGCTATTTATTACAGTGAAATTTACTAAAATGTGGTAACTAGTTCCTATGATATGTAACGGTGTTTATCATATCTATGTTTAGTTTGATTGGAAGGTGTCGTATTAAAGATGAAGGAATAGACGCCTTGAAGGATAGAAGCCAATCGGGTGTTAAGATTTAATTCAATTGGACCAAATTAATTAGAGTAAAAGTTCAATATGTAAAGATCTTACTTGTTTTTACACAACTGTGATCGGTTCATGGGTTTTATTTTGAATGTTAGGTTGTGGACTGATTTTCAATTTATATGTTTGTATTCTATAACTTATATTGTTCTCCTTATCAAAGGAAGAAAAGATATTATATTTTGTTTAATGGGTGCCCACTTTATTGCTTGAATTATGATACTGCATAAATTTAATTCATTCAAATCTAATGATATACATGTCAGACATATATGTGTCTTCAAATATAATTCTTTCTTTCGAATAGAGGGAAAATATGTGTTCAAGTAATGAATTCAAAAGTCTTTTCTTTTCTTTGATGCTTCCCTTGTAATCCCATTTGTTTTTGATGCCTTGAAATCTAAACGGATGCACCACATGCTATAGGTGTGTCTTATTTTAGGTCAGTAGACTTGACCTGCAAATTGCATTATGTTTGTAGTTGGGTGATTTATAGGGTAATTTATAGGGCATGTTTATAGCAGTTCTGCATCTTACCATGCCTAGGTTTCCTAAAATTGAACCCTATGCTGTCCATCTTTGAGTCAAGCTTGTCTTAATTGAGTTTTCAGGAGATATTATGTCATAGCTAGTTAGTACGTATAATGTTTCTTTAAGTAAGACACCCTTTAGTTCCATCATGATACCTTTAAATATGGTGTAAGAATCTTCTATAACTAGATTTCTGATCACAAAGACACTTAGGAAAGATGCGACGGCCTTCCACTAGTCTAGTATTATGTTAGATGTCTTTGGACTTCCTTGTAGAAAAAAACTGTTTTCCTTTGTGATGAAAAACAACTTTTTCAATAGTTCATAGCATTTCGCTAGGTTTGTTGCAAAATGGTTTTTCGAAAATCAAATCATTTAGTCTAAGTATTGTGAATTTGAATTTTTATGTTTTTAATTTTATTTAACAGTTTCATTTAAAAGTAACAAAAATATGATTTATTAATGCACCAGTTCATCTATGCTAAGGATTCTGTGATTACTCACAGGCGTCAGAGTCGCTGATTGCACATTTAGGATTCCCAAGTTACGCAGGATTAGTGCACACCTCTTGTTTTAACCTATATTTCATACCTCCTTGCTGCTGTTGCGTTCTATAGTGGTTGCTCGACTGTGGGGCTATTGCAGTCTGCTATGGCTGTTATTGCAACATTTGCGTTAATTTCTCTAGCTTTTGTTGCTCTATTCTATTGCTATGTCTATTCGTGCAACTGCAATTAGCTGTTGTTATCCTGTCCACTACACTGGATGTAGTGGCAATGGCTAGTGAAACTTGTGCTTGCATGGGTCATGAGCTTCCCTTTTTCCTCCTTTGAATGTCTTAGTCTTCCTAATCTTCCTTTTTATTGATGAATACAAGTAGTAGTAATAGAAATGTTGCTTATTTACTGAAATCGAGGCTGGATAGCTTTCTTATGTTTTAGTATATTATTTCTTCCATCAGTTTTATACAAGAAGGAATACTCTTCTCCTTCACCGTTGTGCTTGACAGAAAAAGTACCAAAAATGAATTTTCCATCTTCACATTGGTACTTTTTCTTTAGGCTCTGTTTGAACCTTGAAAAATTTGATGGAAAGAACAAAAATTGGAAAAGTTACTTTTTTTCTTGTGTTTGTATTTGGTTTAGAGAAAATCACAAAGAAAAAAATATGAAGGAAAGATAGGTGGAAAAATTGTTAAAAACAAGTGATAAAATTTTCCTCATAAAATTGTGAGGAAAGTTTTGAGGAAACTTTCTAACCTCCTCCAACCTCACATTGTTTAGATGACATCAACATGATTCAAGTAGCTCATCAACATTCAAATTTCTCCTCTAAATTTTTATATTTTTTCCTCAATCCAAACAAGAGAAAAAAAACTCATTCTTCCTACCTTTTTTCCTTCAACTTTTCTTTCCATCAAATTTTCTAAAGACCAAACGAAGTTTTATTGTTTTAATGGTTCCTCCATTATTGATAATGCTATACATGCCCAATAGATGAAAAAATAGGATCTTATTATGTTTTTATTTTTTATTTTCTTCTTTCTAATGTTATGTTATTCTAGCTTTCTAGTTAATAAATTAGCTTGAGCTAAAAGTTAGGAGATATTTGGATGATGGAATTTACCCTTATGTTGTGGTGAATAAGAGATATTATGTTTCTTTGAATAGGTGAATTCTGGTGATATGTTGATCGCATAATTATCGTGGTGAATGCGTCTTGAGCCTTCTTGCTCTTATATATGATTTTGTGACTGCTATTGGTGTTGCATTTGTGCTATTAGTACTATAGGATGCTGTCTTGATGTCTTCTTATTGCAGCTACCGATTACTGGTTGGTTACAAATTGCAGACTACAGACTGTTGTTACTGGTAGCTATTGCAAACTGCAGGCTACTACTGTAGGTGTGGCTGACTCTAGGTTGTTATTGGTGGCTATCTGATCGCAAGTTGTAAAGCTGCAGGCTGTTGGTGCTGGTTGTTACCACATTTGGTGGGTTTGCGTAGCATATAGATTTAGTACTCCATGGATGTTGTGCGATGTTTACATTTTATTTTTATTTGTTTGACTTAGAAACATGATTCTTTTATTAAGTACACAATCATTTTTGCTCCCAAATGTGGACAACTTGTGAAGTATGACAACTTTGGACACAAACCATATTAAGCTAATTTCATCTCTTTCTTTTGGTGTGCATATTGTAGAAGTTATACTTCAAAATATTCAGTTAGCAAATGAAGTTAACTTTTGTAGCTAAAACTTTCAGTGTATGTGCTTTTGTAATTTTCTGTATATGAACAGAGGTCTTATCTTTTTTTCCCTCTCTTGTAGACGGTTGAAACGCATGACCTCAATTCGAGTTCTAGCACTTTTTCATTGTTTGGTTGAAGATGCAAGCTTATTATTTTTTTCCTCTTTCTAGTTGTTGGGTATTGTGGCCTAAAATCCAAGAATCGGCACGGTGGGATCATGCTAGACGACACGGAGGTGTCAGGCCAAAGTAGCGAAACGTCGAAGGAGGGCAGAAAAACGGCACAGCCTGGCCGTGCCATGTAGCACGGTCGTGCCACCATGGCATGGTGTGAACGTGCCACATGGCACGATCATGCTGTGCTTAATTCTGGCGTGGATTTTCTCTGGCAGCTAGGGTTTGCTTCGGCGTGTAGTATGCTTGGCGGCTAGAGATCTTCTCTACGGATAAAACTTTGAACTTCTAGGCCCTATATAAAGGGGCCTTACCTAGGATCTAAAATCACTCTTGAATCCCTGAATCCCTAAACACATTGAGAGGTTGAGAGACTTTGAGAGAGATTATAAGAGAGATTGTATTCTGCTGTTGGATCAAATCGCTTGTTGTGATTGTGATCGTTTTGTGTTCTCCCTGCTCACATAGTCGATTGATTGTGCTCGTCGCCGTCCGTAGTTTTTTCCCGCATTGGGTTTCTACGTAAATCTTGTGTGTCGTTATTTTTGTTCTTGTTATCACTCTTTAACTATTTTTGAATATCTGTTTCATCCTATTGGTTGCTCTAATTTTCTAACAAGTGGTATCAAAGTCTTGGTTTAGGATGTCTTCAATTATGAAGGTTAATATTCAGAAATTTGATGGGGAGATTAGTTTTAATCTCTGGAAGGTGCAGATGAGAGTAGTTCTCATCCAGCATGGGTTATGAAAGGTTCTGTAAGGACCTCACATGAAACTCGAGAAGATGACTGAAGACTAATGGGCAGCAGACCAGAAGAAGAGGCATGGATCGTTGACAGATGAGGAATGGGAAGAACTGGAGATGAAGACAGTTTCAGCCATTTAGTTGTTCCTGGCACCACATGTCCTGCGAGAGGTGCTCGATAAGGCGACTGCAGTGGATCTGTGGACTTGGTTGGAGGAACTCTATATGACGAAGAGTTTAGGCAACAAGATCCGTTTGAAGGAAAGGTTGTAAACTTTTCGCATGGCTAAAGGTACCCCTGTTCAAAAACATCTGAATGAGTTTAACTCTATTTTTGTTGATTTGGAGAGTCTAGATGTGAAAATTGAGGATGAGGATAAAGCTATTCTACTTGTTGTGTCTCTATCCCCTTCTTATAAACACTTTAGGAGATTATGCTATATAGTAATTATGATATTATATCGTTTGAGGATGTCAAGTCTAATCTGTTATCTAAGGGAAAATTTGATCATGATATCTATGCTGGTCTGGCTGAGGGATTAGTTGTTAGGGGTATAACTGAGCAACAGGGGAACGGTAATAAGAAAAAGAATCGATCTAAATCAAATAATCCTCATTCCAATAAGACCTACAATTACTGTGGTAAATTGGGTCATATTGAGGCTAACTGCTGGAAACTAAAGAAAAAGAAAGGGAAAGAGGAAAAGGAGAAAACTGCTACAACTGATTGTGTAGCAGAATCAGAGTCTGATAGTGATGTGTTGCTTGCTACTATGTCTTTAGCCACTACCTCTGAAAAGGGACTAGGTGATGATTGGGTTTTAAATTCTGGCTGTACATATCACATGTGTCCTCGTAGGGACTGGTTTGTCACTTATGAGCCTATTGATACTGGGGTTGTACTTATGGGCAATGATGCTGAGTGTAAGGTTGCAGGAATAGGTACTGTGTAGATTAAAACCCATGATGGCATAGTTAGAACCTTGTCTAAGGTTCGTCACATACCTGATATGACTCATTGTTTAATCTCCTTGGGTACTCTTGAGACTAATGGTTGCAGGATTATTATGGAGAATGGTGTCCTAAAGGTAACGAAGGGAGCCATGATAGTAATGAAGGGACTGCGACAGGGCAGTCTCTACATTCTACAAGGAACTACAGTTATAGAAGTAGCTACAGTGAGCACAGCATTAGCAGATGCTAATGATACAACGTTATGGCACATGAGATTGAGTCATATGAGTGAGAAAGGGATGACCATTCTAAGCAAGAAAAGTTGTCTGGGTAGCGCTGGTACGGGTAAGCTTGATTTTTGTGATCATTGTATTTTTGGAAAATAGAAGAGGGTGAGTTTCTCTAAAGGGAAGTATCGTACTCAGGGGATCCTTAATTATATTCATTCTGATCTATGGTGTCCTTCAAAGGTTCCTTCTCTTGGAGGTAAGTGCTACATGTTAACTTTTGTTGATGATTTCTCACATAAAGTTTGGGTTTATTTCTTGAGATAGAAAAATGAAACATTCTCCATGTTTAAGAAGTTCAAGGTCTTGGTTGAGAACCAGACTGGGAGAAAGATCAAGAAATTTAGGACTGACAATGGTCTTGAGTTTGTTGAGTCAGAGTTTGATGAGTTCTGCGCGATGAATGGGATAGCTAGGCACAAGACTTTGGTTGGCAAACCAAAGCAAAAAGGAGTTGCAGAATGAATCAATAGGACTCTACTGGAGAAAGCTCGATGTATGCTTTCCAATGCGGGGCTTTGGGATTGCAAAGCTTTCTGGGCTGAGGCTATTTCTACCGTCTGCTACTTGGTGAATCGTTCACCACACACCTCCATTGATTTCCATATTCCAGAAGAAGTATGGTCAGATAATCCTGTTGATTATTCTAATTTGAGAATATTTGGATATCCTGTGTATGCCCATATGAATAATGGGAAGTTAGCCCCTAGGGCTGTAAAATGCATGTTTCTTGGATATGCATCTGAGTCTAAAGGATACCGCATGTGGTGTCCTGAGTCTAAGAATGTCATTTAGAGCAGGGATATAACTTTTAATGAGACTGCTATGTTATCTTCTGGAAAGGATTCTGTTGTTCCTTCTACTGGTGCAGGTGATCAGCAAGATACTAGTATGGAGATAGAAGTGGAGACCGTTGTAGTTCAAGGTGGAGCTGCAAATCAGCCCAACAGGGAGGCCCAGGTCACTGAACTTGGCACTATCAGTCATGATCGGCCTCAGGTGGAGGTTGATCACTCTATAGCTCGTGATCGTCCTGGGAGGGAGATCAGAAGGCCTGCTCACTACAACGATGATGAGGGATTGATTGCATATGCACTTTCAGTTGTAGAGGAGGTGCCTGAAGGTGTGGAACCTTCAGCCTATACTGAAGCAATCTCCTGCCCAAGTTCATCTAATTAGATCCTAGCTATGCAAGAGGAAATGGAGAGTTTGTAAAAGAATCGGACTTGGGAACTGTGTGAGCTACCTAAAAGCCGGAGAGCCTTAACTGCCAAATGGATCTACAAGAGAAAGGAGGGCATTCCTGGAGTTGAAGATGTAAGGTGGAAAGCGCGCCTGGTTGTTCGTGGCTACAATCAGAAGGAAGGTATTGATTACAATAAGGTATTCTCACCTGTTGTTAGACATACCTCCATTCGAGTGCTTCTTGCATTTGTTGCCTTGTTTGATCTGGAACTGGAGTAGCTTGATGTGAAGACTGCATTCCTTCATGGGGAGTTGGAGGAAGAAATCTATATGAAGCAACCCGAAGGTTTTGTTGTTTCTGAGAAGGAATAATTGGTGTGTAGATTAAAGAAGTCCTTGTATGAACTTAAGCAGGCTCCTAGGCAGTGGTACAAAAGGTTTGACACCTTCATGATCGCACAAGGATACACACGCAGCAGATATGATAATTGTGTGTATTTTAGACAATATTCTGATGGTTCCTTTATTTACTTACTATTGTATGTTGATGATATATTGATTGCCTTTAAGGATAAATCCTTGATTAGCAAGTTGAAATCTCAACTTAGTGAGGAGTTTGAGATGAAGGACCTGGATGCAGCAAAGAAGATTGTAGGTATGGAGATTCAGAGGGATCAAAAGGCTGGTAAGCTGTATTTATCTCAAGGATGCTACCTTGAGAAAGTACTAGGCAGATTTAAAATAAATAATTGTAAAGCAGTTTTCACACCCCTTTCTGCACATTTCAGATTATCTGCTGAGTATTGTCCACAAACTGAGGAGGATATAGATAGAATATTGAATGTTTCTTATTCTAGTGTTGTTGGTAGTTTGATGTATGCTATAGTATGCACTAGACCAGACTTATCACATGCTGTGAGCGTGATAAGTAGGTATATGCATAATCCTGAAAAGGTTCATTGGGAAGCTGTGAAGTGGATCCTTCACTATCTGAAGGGTACTGTTAATAAGGGGTTGGTATTTGATAGAAACAAAGCTGGTACATGTGATGTTATAGGCTTTGTTGATTCTGACTATATTGGTGACCTTGATAGAAGGAGGTCCATATCTGTCTATATCTTCACTATGTATGCAGGTGCTATCTCTTGGAAAGCATGGTTACAGTCTATTGCAGTTTTATCTACTACAGATGCTGAGTATATTGCTACTACTGATAGAGTGAAGGAAGCTACTTGGTTGAGGGGCCTTGTTACTAAGCTTGGAGTTCCACCGGCTAACACTGTGGTGTTTTCTAATAGTCAGAGTGCAATCCACCTGATTAAGAATGATGCTTATTATTCAAAGACCAAGCACATCAGTGTCAAGTATCACTATGTCAGAGATACAGTTGTTGCTAGGGAAATAGTTATGAGAAAGGTTCACACTTCGGAGAACCTTGCAAACATGTTGACCAAAACTCTACCTATAGCTAAGTTCGAGCATTGATTGGACTTAGTTGGCATTCCCAGTATTTGAGCGCCCTTCGGGGCATTGCTCCTTGGGGGGCGTCACCCTTCGGGGTGCGATGACGGCGTTAGAGAGTTGGTGATTGGAGATTTCGGTCCAAGGTGGAGATTCTTGGGTATCGTGGCCCAAAATCCAAGAATCGGCACGGTGGGACCATGGTAGACGACACGGACGTGTTAGGCTGAAGGAGTGAAACGTCGAAGGAGGGCAGGAAAACGGCACAGCCTGGCCGTGCCACGTGGCACGGTCGTGCTGTGCTTAATTCTGGCGTGGATTTTCTCTGGCGGCTAGAGTTTGCTTCGGCGTGTAGCATACTTAGCGGTTAGGGATCTTCTCTAGGGGTAAAATCCTGAACTTCTAGACCCTATATAAAGGGGCCTTACCTAGGATCTAAAATCATTCCTGAATCTCTAAACATATTGAGAGGTAGAGAGACTTTGAGAGAGATTACAAGAGAGATTGTAATTCTGCTGTTGGATCAAATCACTTGTTGTGATTGTGATCGCTTTGTACTCTCCCTGCTCACATAGCTGATTGATTGTGCTCGTCTCCGTCAGTGGTTTTTTCCCGCATTGAGTTTCCACGTAAATCTTGTGTGTCGTTGTTTATGTTCTTGTTATCGCTCTTTAACTATTTCTGAATATCTGTTCCATCCTATTGCTTCCGCTATTAGTTGCTCTAATTTCCTAACACTAGCCAACATAACATATATTTTGAACATCAAATTTAGGGCCTGTTCTTTTTGTAGGTAAATTGAGGTGGGTAAAATGGTGAAGTAGGTTGAACTAGGTTGAGGTGGATTGAGGAAGGTTGAAGTGGATTGAAGTTGGTTGAAGTTGGTTGAATTTTTTTATGTAATAAATTAAACTTGGTTAAAATAATAGAACTGGATTGAAGTAGGTTGAAGTCGGTTGAAGTTGATTGAGATTGGTATTTTGAAATTTACCCATGAAAAGAGCAGGCCCTAAGAATAATGCTCATTTCTAGTTTTTAGAGCTGTTTTCTACAATTGTTAGGATGCTTTTGATATTAGTTATGCTTTTGTACCGAATATTTGCATTCTAATTCGATTCAATAGATGTGAATATTTATATATTCAAATTTGGTATTAGTAGTAATTCCTGGAGTAATTAATAAACTCCACCATCATGTTGATCGTATAATTGACATATGTTCTATAGAATTATTAATGACAAAAATAATTGGTCATTATTGCATCATCTAATGGTGATTTTCAACAACAAATTACAAGTTCATTGTTATCTTTCATTGAAAGAATAACGATGAACTAAAGTCACTGTTAATGATAACGATTATGAATTTTTTATTTCTAATTTTATGAAGTTGCTATGCATAATTTGGTCATGATTGTAATTTATAAATCATTAATTAGTTAACGGTTGCTGTAGCTAAGAGTATGGCTTATGATAGAAGGCTGTAGAGTTAGATATAAGGCTGCAAAAAAGGTAGCCAAGAAAGCTGTTGCTGTAGCTAAGAGCATGGCTTATGATATGTTATATCAAAAATTGGGGACCAAGGAAGGTGAGAAGGAAGTCTTTAAACTGGTGAGGGTAAGAGAAAGAAAAACAAGGGATTTGGGTATTGTGAGGTGCATCAAAGATGAAAATGGTAAGGTGTTATCTGAGGATGCAGAAATCAAGGTGACATAGAAAAGGTACTTTTCAAAACTCCTTAATGATGAAGTGATGGAAGATTTTCGAAGTAGGTAAAGAGAAAGTAGTGAGAGCCTACTTGATCCCCAATTGGGTGAACCTATCAATAAGGATAAGATTAAAGAGATCCTGAAGAAGATGTCCAATGAGAAAGTAGAGGGCCAGATCAGATACCGGTGGAAGTGTGGAAGTGTTTGGGATTGAAGTGGCTAGCATAGTTTTTCAATGTTATTTTTAGGACTGCTAAGATAGCCAGAGAATGGATGTTTAGTACAATCATCCCATTGTACAAGAACAAAGGGGATATTCAAGATTATAATAATTATAGGGATATAAAGTTGCCCAGTTACACTATGAAGTTGTGGGAAAGGATGATTGAGAGAAGGTTGCGGAAGGATATTTCGATATTTGAGAACCAATTTGGTTTTATGTCAGGCAGATCAACCACAGAGGTGATTTACCTCCTTAGAAGACTCATGAGATTGTACAGAGATAAAAAGGTAGATCTTCATATGGTGTTTATTGATCTTAAAAAAGCATATGATAGAGTTCCGCGTGAAGTGTTACGGGAATGCTTGTAAAAGAAAGGAGTGTCTTCTTTGTATATTCGACTTATTAAGGATATGTACATGGGAGGTAGGACGAATGTTAGGACGTCAGGAGGAGTTACAAATGACTTCTTCATTGGTATAGGCCTGCATCAGGGTTCTGCTCTAAGACTATTTCTTTTCACACTAGTTATGGATGAATTTACAAAAGGGATTCAAGATGGGTTACCATGGTGTATGTTGTTCACAGATGACATTGTTCTTATTGATATAACCAGAGAGGGAGTTAACGACAAGTTGGAGCGATGGAGACATACACTGGAGTCTAGAGGTTTTAGAGTAAGTAGATCGAAGACGGAATACCAACATTGCTATTTCAGTGGTAGGGAAGATAAGAGCGGAGAAGTCACTATTGAAGGGATGCCGATACCAAAGGTCGTGAAGTTTAAATATTTAGGCTCGATCATTCAGCAGAAAGGGGATATTGACGAAGATATTAACTAGCGCATCAAAGCGGGTTAGATTAAATGGAAGTACGGTTCAGGTGTGCTGTGTGATAAGAGAATGCCTGTAGGACTAAAAGGCAAAGTCTATCATATGGTAGTTAGACCTGCTATATTGTATGGTGCGGAGTGTTGACCTATCAAAAAGACGCAGGTCCAAAAGTTAATGGTAGTAGAGATGAGGATGATTAGAAGGATTTGTGGTTATACGAGAATAGATAAAATTAGTAATGTAGTAATTAGAGACTTAGTTAAAGTAGCTCCTATCGAAGATAAGATGAGAGAAACAAGACTCAGATAGCTTGGTCATGTGAAAAGAAGGAGTGTGGACGCTCTAGTGAGGAGATGTGAGAGGGTTAATATCCCCAAAAGGAAAAGAAGGGGGTGGCCAAAGAAGAGTTTGGACGAGGTGATTAGAGAGGACTTAAAAGTTATCGGGCTGACGGAGGACATAGCTCAGGATAGGAGACTATGGCGGGATAAGATTAAGATCTTAGATCGCTGAAAGGTGGCTTCGTAGTTATTTTTCGATTGCGGTAGGATAAGTTTGGTTGTTGTTTTTCAGATATTGTGTTTGTATGCAGGTAGTACTTGTATCTGGGAAGAAATATTGTTTGCCTATATCTGTTGGCTAAGGTATGGTACATTTCTCTGCTTGTTGTACTAATGTTTACATAGTTATTGCCCCCGATTTAATACTCCTTAGTTCAATTCCGTGATGCTTATCTTTAGTTTTGCTTCATAAAATGTGTTCACAAAATCTTTCTTCTATAAAATGTTTAGACAAAATCCTTTTCCTATAAAATATTTTCACAAAATCTTCTTTTGTGGTCTCTTGGAATCAGCATCTCAACGGGACAGTTATGCCAGTTGAGGTAAGGTTGTCTACAACTGAATCTCCCCAAACTCAGCGAAAGCGAGACCCACACTGGGAGGTGTTGTTGTTGTTGTTGTTGTTGTTGTTGTTGTAATTAGTTAAATAATAGTCATGCTATCCATTCTTATCGTTACTCGAATAACAACGAAGATTTTTATGTTGTCGTTAAAACTATTAATGACGAATGACGATTAGTAGTTTGTTTGTTATTAAAAAATTTAATAATGGTAAACTACACTTTTTGCGACCAACTTTTTCGTCATTAGAAATCACTTTTCTAGTAGTGAGCTGCCGATAGAGTGAATGGGAGTTTAATGTCTTCCTCTTATTCTCTCTCTTCATTCCTCTTCATCTTTTCATGTGAACCTTATCTTCCTTGCTGCTTGTATTTTCCTCGCTTTTAATATCAAGAGAAAAGGCTTTTGGCTTCTAATTAAATGGGCTAAGAAGAAAAAGAGTTTTTACTTAATAAAATATAAGAAGAAGCATTTCCCAAAAAATTGATGAGGAACAAGAAGCCGTAGTGATTAAGGAAGCACTTTAGTTGTTGAGAGCGGAAAAGATTATTTAAGTGGTCTTCCAATTCAGTGCATTATATTGTTAATTTATTGAACATTTGAATGGGTTTGTACCATACAACGAGGGGTAGGCATGGTACAACCTAAAGCGTTCTCTCTCTCTTTTTTATTAATAATTTAGAAATTCTGAACTAAAATAGGACATTGATTTAAGAAAAATTAAAATAGTTCAACCTAAAACTTACATGGTCAAAAAATATATCTGGATTGCAGCCACTGCCCCTTGGCTCGGGCTTATGAGAGGGCCTATTTTAATTGATGTATTTTTTATGAAAAGACTTTATTTAATCTATAGTATTAATCTAACAAATAAAAATAAAATGAATAAATTTTCTTCTTCCTGAGCTGCTCTTTTTGTCTTCCATTTTATCAAGCAAATTAGGCATTAAAAATAGAAAAAATTTCAGTCCATCCAAACCTTTTTTTTTGGGACCAGGTTCCGACCCGGATCGAATTTTTTACAGTACAATATTTGTCTAGGACTTTCTCCTTATTTAGTCCTTGGCCTAATGAGGTCCGGGTTTGGACCAATAAACATTTTTATACAACCTAATGCGCATAGGTCTGATAGAGAATTCTAACCAAAAAAATGGGTATGACTTAAATTGTAGCATATAGGCAATGACAGTGCAACAAAGGTTCAATGAGAAGACTAGGTTTCTTGGTCACTTTAGGTGGTATCCAATGTTGGCGAGATAGCCTACAAACTACAGCTACCAGCACAAGCCAAGATCCATAATGTTTTCCATGTGTCACAACTCACATGCTTCAGGGATGAAGTCCCAAGCTCCCCTCATATTCTACAGTGACTGTAGGGTAATACAGCTTGTTAAAATCTTGGAGCTGGCAAATTAGCGGGAAAAGTGGTCATAGAAAGTGGCGTTGTTACATACCCCTTGCAACCTCTCTCTCTCACACAGTCACATACACACACTCTCTCTCAATTCTACAATCACTGGTTTGCTACCCCTTAAGAATCCCTTTCTCAATTATTGGTTATTCTCCTCGAATTGTAACATAGTAAAAACCCACTTTCCACTTAAAACTTTAGGTGGAAATATGGGATGATAAAAAAGAAGAAAAATATAGCTAATGCTTCCTAGTCCCTACAATAATTGGATTCTCTTGTCTTGTTGTCCACCAATATCTATGTTAAAGTTATTGTTGTCCGATCCCATCATTGAACTCGGCAATTTATCAAAAGTTTTTGCCTTTGTTCTGTTGAAAATTAAAGATTAAATGTTTAATTTGTAAAAGTAGAATATTGGAGCCAGGAGCATGTGAAATCACCCAAGGAATTTGGGGCAAAATGTTGTGACTTTAAGTTAGATTGTCTTTGTTTTTTGTTTAAATCACATTGTTTAGGCATCATTAAAGGAATTGTCACTTGTATACCAATACGATACAAACCTATTATTCACACATGGATCTTGTGCACTAGATTAGGATTCCCGATGAAAGCATTAAAGTTCACTATGGGCTCTAATTTTATGGTCGCCTTGCAAATTGATAGTGCATGAATTGTTGATTAGTGCTCACCATCACTATTTCTTTCTCTTCATCTCGCTCTTAGTAGGCAAAGTGGCTCAGTTTTGTAGGAATCTTTACCTTGATTGACGAAATTGGGAAATAAATAAATAATAGAAATGTCTTCTCTATTCATCTGAATCAATTCTATAAATATGAGTGTATCTAATGTATAATCGATATTTAGAATTTTTGAGCAAGAATGTATGGCTCTTTGTGTTAGACTATAATATCAATATTTACCAACATTTCTTATGATGGGTCAAACTTAGATTATATAAGTTGTCAAATTCAACCATTACAGTGTACAATCATTGGATATCAGTATATCACTCTTTTAATGGCGATTTACTTGTTCGAGGAGGATCTCGTGGGACCGTTCGAATTAATTAGAACATATGGCAAAAATCAGTCAACCCATTTTCTTTTTTTGGGGGGGGGGTGAATAGTAAACTATATTTAACCTATGCATCAAAGAAAAATTCCACCATGGACCATCTAAGTTAAGGTATATATTCTTCTAATCCAACTTTTTTGGATGAATAGTTTTAGGTCCATCCAACTTTTGGTAAATATTTTCTGGAACCAAAGGTGACCAAACATAACTTTTTAAATTACTCCAAGTACCCTGCTAAGTCTTTTTATATTTACATATTTTACATCTAATCCTTAAAAACTTATTTTCAAAATTTTTTATTTTTTGCATGTTATATTCTTTTCGTAAGTACTAATTTAAGCCCTTTTTTATTTTGTGTTAGAGACAAGTAAGCAAAAATAATTAAGATAACTTAGTTAATTAATAGTTAATTAAGCTAATTAATTATACTTAATGTTTGGATCATCATCTACTTGCCCTTCTTCAAATTATTGACATATTGTGCACACCCCATAAGGATCTACTTCAATAGCATCACAATTAAAATGTATCACTGATATAATTTTTTAATTAAAGAAATTAGCAAAAATTAAGATTGAAATCAATGAGGTAAAGAAACAATTCCCTGAAATTCAACTTTCTTTAAGCAACAAAGTCATGCATATTGAAAAATCTAATATACGTAATAGTACTCAGTTTTAGCACAAATATCCTTTCCAAAACCTAAAAAATAAAAATATATTCTGTTTACAAGATATAAAAACCGAAAAATAGGAAACTCATCTAATAAATCATCAGAAGAAAAGGAGAAAGAAGAAGAGAAAGGGGATGGAATATAAGTCGTATAATCTAAAGGAGTTAGAAATCTTTGATAAAAAGCAAAATCCAGAATAAGTAAACAAGTTCATGGGCATAATAGTGGATAAATAAGAACTACTAGTTGATAATAATGAAGAGACAACTAATACGGAGATAGAAGACGAAATATACCAACAAATGAACCTAATCAAATTAGAGGATGTGAACATTATTTTTCCTCTAGAAGAGATTAGAAAAAAACTAAATAAAAAAAATATGAAAAATTGGTGGCTGGAAGTAAAATCAATGAAATTGGTGAAGAACTTAACATTGACGATTTTGAATCCAATTTAATTAACAATGTAATTCCAAAATCTGAAAGGTTTGGTGAATCGTCTAGAAGAAATACCCATTTTAGAATATCTATATATGTTCCAGCAAGAAGAATGATGAACTTTTCCTTGGTGTTCATCCCAAAGAGAATAACATTCTTTGAAGAAATTAGTCTTACCACAATTAGTGAAATGGATTACATCATAAACATAGATGAATCTCATAATAGAGAAGAAATATTTGAACATTAGTGTACTGAACTTGAATATCACATGGATTGCTGAAAATTTCCTAAATTGTATCAAATTTAGTTTTCAGATACTATAGTCGGACTGGCACGATTCATTAGATAAGGAAGGTAAAAATGTATTAAGAGGAAACACTAACCGATACATTCAAACAATTATATAAGGAAATTGAAATAAAATTCATCAAAGTAGACTTAATTCCGTATAAAAAGTTAAAGTAGCAAAGAAATATTAATAACATAGAGTCCTAAGATAGAAGGTATTTAAAAATTATATTGCTGTATTCAGTCAATATTATTACAAAATCGAGCATAATGAAACTAATCCTCATATATTTTATGACAAATTATCCTATTTGATAAATTTCATAATCAATGAAAATACATTAAATGACTTGAAAAAGCGGATGTCATTGACATCTTTGGTACAA
This sequence comes from Carnegiea gigantea, assembly GCA_029747015.1. Taxonomy (NCBI): domain Eukaryota; kingdom Viridiplantae; phylum Streptophyta; class Magnoliopsida; order Caryophyllales; family Cactaceae; genus Carnegiea; species Carnegiea gigantea. The sequence continues at coordinate 492,007 of JAKOGI010000108.1, read as the reverse complement.
GAACATCTTATTTCAAGAAATGTGTTAATGATCAATCTCCAGATCTCCAAAAACAAAGGAAAATGAAGAAATAATTTATAGCCTCTCATCAATAAGGAAATGAACCTAATAAGAGAAGAAAAAGAATATTTGTAAGAAAATGAGCTTCAATAAGCCAATGGGAGAAAAAGTATAAGAGAAAGTATTATAATAACCCAAACCCCAAAAGGCGAAAACACTTTAGAAAGCTTGCCTATTATCTTGTAGAAAAAAACAACTGTAAGTGTTGGGCATGTGGAGAAATAGGCCATTATGCATATGAATGTAAAAATAGAAAGAAAATAAGGTTATTAAAACTTTAGGTAGTTTGGATTATTTTGAACTTAGTGAAGAAGAAGCACTGGAGTTCTGAAAAACATCAAAGGAATTGTTAAGAGAGTAATGAAAGACGAATGAGAAGAAACTGATTCTGAAGAAACAAGTCATATGATGGAGAGTAGCTCAATTACTCTTGATCTTCTTCAAGGAGAAGAATTTACAGTAGACAATAAAAATGAAGAGGTTAAAGGAGTTTGGATCTTTCCTATACTACAAAAAGATATGATCTATAAAAAAAAAATTCTTCTTTAAATTAAAAAGTAAGTACGTCTGCAAAATGATGGAAAAGGATTTAGAGATAAAAGGCTGTGAATTTGATGTGGGACAAATAAATCTCATTAATTGTTAAAATGTACTTAAGCATAACAAGGATAGAAAGTATAGCTATGTCTATGTTGAAAGTGCCTAAGTTCAAATTACACCATTACAGTATTATGACAAAGATATCGACATTTATACTTTGCTCCCTGATATCAGGCATTCCAAATTTAATAATCAAATTATCACACGGACTAACACCAATTTACGTAATGGTTTAGTCGTAATGGTTTAGTAGAATTCAATTGCCAAACTAGATATTATGTGAGCCTAAAAGATGAATTTGCTAAACACTTTATGTACCACAAGATAAAAATAGTTAGGATGAATCTGAGGAGAGGAGGTCACACACTAAAGATATTTTGAAAAATAATCTACAAATTAGATAGAACTATAGACCCAGTAACAATCATTCGAGGGGGGATTTGCAAGTCCTACTGGAATGCAAAAAAAAAAAAAATTCAAAGGATAAAGTTCAATCTGCATGAGATTAAAAATTAATTTTAGATAGCTAACTTTACCAATCATACAAAAATCAATAAGAAAAATGTAATAAAATTCGGTAACAATGAAAAAATTAGCATTAAACCTAACTATTAAGAAGTATGAGTGCAAGACCAGAATGGGGAAAAGGATCTTGAATATCTAAAGAAGAAATTAAAGAACATGATTCAATTAATACAATAAGTGAAACAAGTAGAATGAGTTTTATAAAAAATAGTGTACACTGAAATATGAGTTTACATAAAAAAATCATAGGGTACAAAACAAGGACCATTGGGAACTTATTTATGAGGATGAATTGGTCAAGAATATAACTATGGAGATATGTCACAAAGCCACCAATACTAATACTAATAGCATTTATATCCTAATAAATATATGCTTTGAAGGAAATGATAAATATGAATTCTGGGCGTACATGGTAGTGGTTATCCTGCATGTTTTAGAAAAATATCTCTATTTTTAGAATTTGTGTGGAAAAAGTGAAGGAATTCTTTGGAAGTAAAAATAGCCGATAATAGCATAATGAGCCATAATGAAGATATAGAAGGGTTATCCATTGAAATAGGAGGAGTGCAATCCATTATACTAGTTCTATAAGCTACTAATAAAATATCTAATGATATAATTATAGGAAATAACTTTCAAAGACTTTGTTCTCCATGCACACAAATGATAAGCCAAATTATACACACAACAAATGATTACTCGTTCCCATTGATAAATTAAATGAGACGTACATTTATCAGAAGATTGAGTTTACTTGTAGCCAGCATGGTGATCGAAGGTAATCCCTGTACAATGTGAAATAGTTTTAACAATCTCAATACTTGAGTTTTCTATTAAAGAACAAATTGTTGAACAACAAGCTGAATTATGCAAGGAACTTTATTATGATAATCCGCTAAAATTTTGGTATAAAGATAACACATTTGTAAATATTACTTCGTTAAATCCCATCGCTATTATTTGAATCAAACAAATGGTGTATGCACAATAGGATATCCAAGAATTTAATAAAGAAATCAAAGAAATTTTGGATAAAGGGTTAATTAGGAATAGTAAGTGTTCTCACAGCAATCCTACTATCATGGTGAGAAATCGTGTTGAAGAAAAAAGCGGAAAAGCTAGAATGGTAATCGATTACAAAAAATTTAATGATAATATTGTATTTGATGGTCACTATTTTCTTAACAAAACAATTTTTTTCAATAGAATTGAAGGAGTCTCTTGGTTCTTAAAAATGAATTTTAAAAGTGGATACTAACATATAAAAATGGGTGAAAAAGGTATTCCTTTAACCACTTGCAGTGTCCCTCAAACGCATTATGAGTGGATAGTGATGTCATTTAATCTTAAAAATGCACCTCAAATACTTCAAAGAAGAATAATAAATCTTTAAAGATCTCAATCACTATTATTTACTTTATATCGATGATGTTCTTATCTTTTTTGAGACCATTGAACAAAACAAAGATGACACTCTACTTGTTACTCAAAGATGCATTGATCATTGTAATATTCTTAGTAAAAACAAATACATTTATGTTAAATAAGAAATAGAGTTTTTAGGTCTAGAAATAAAAGTTGGACAAATCATTTTACAAAAGCATATTTTTGAAAAAAATAGAAAATTTTCATGAGAAGATTGAGATAGGAAACAATTAGAAATGTTTCTTGCATGTCTTACCTATGCTTTAGATTTCATTAGAAATTTAGCTAAATTGAGAAAAACCATTGCAATAGAAGCTCAAAAAAAAAGTAAGTTGGACATAGACCCATAATGATTCAAAGATAGCTCAAAAAGATGTACAGAAATCTTCCTATTCTTGATTTCCCTAATGAAGATGGTAATTTGATACTTAAGACAAATGCTAGCAGTGAGCATTATAGTGTAGTATTCAAAATCAAAGAAGGAGAAAACCTTTGTATATATTGTAGTGAAAGTTTTAACAAAGTAGAATGCAAATGTCCTGTGATGGAGACAGAAATCATTATAGTCATAAGAGGAATTGAAAAGTTTTTAACCTTTAGACATTTATAGGGATTGAAGAATTTCTGGTAGATAGTCTAACTCCATAGTTTGCTAATGGTGATCATAAAAGTAGAAATCTTGATGGAAAAGGAAGAAATCCAAAATAAAATGCATTACTCCTAGAACAGGCCTCTCCTTCCAGTAAAATCTTTATGGATATTTTGGAGTTTCATACAAAGAGTAAATCACGCTTTGGGTTACTATCCTTTGCCTATCTAATAGTGTAGAGAGTTAATTGTTTAGAATTACAAATGAATTACTTAAGGTGTCAATATGATGTTCAAGCAAAAATAAGTGCCTATGTTCAAGAAAAATGGTTCAATGATTGGTGTGCAGCCTACATCGACTACTACAATCATTATTCATATGATATTTGGGGATTATAGAGTAATATGGTCCTCTTTCCTTATAGATCTAGAGTTGTGATGTTAGATTTCTAACAAATTCAATCCCTTTAGATGATCCCATGATCTTGAGAGTCTGGGAATGTGGGTTTATAGCTTACCTAATAGAAATCCCTGATTCAAAGTATCCATTTTTTTCAAGTTTAACTAAGTTTCGAAAGTGCATGTTTAAAATAATCAACTGTATTTGCACATCTTCTGATGGTCCAACAAGAGCTCCTAAAAATATAATTATACGCATTTATTGAGTATGAAAATGGAAATACCAAACTAGCTCATTATCTTGTTTAATTGATTGATCTAAATGACCCTGATGGTCAATGACAAATTTGATTTATAAAATGACAAGAAATGATTAGTGATTCTGCTTTGGCAAGAACCATTGGTTTTTAAAATATTTATTATCAAATGTGGGCATTGCGGAAACACTACTTTTGTTAGATAGTTAATTCAACAAGTATATAAAACTAGAAGGAGATACTTTAGAAGACAATTTTTATTGTATCTTTAATATTGGAGTTGTAAAATTTTTATCCAAAAAAAAAAAGAAAAGAGACATCTACACGATTTATTTGGAAAATTGGATTCTCAGGATCTTGAACCTGGTGAAGATTATTATGATTATCTGGATAATGATGGGTTTAAAGATGTTATTGGAGATGAAGGCATACAAAATCTTAATATGGATGACTAGTCTTGTTAGTATTCAGTACTTTGAAAAGTTATTGCATAAAATAATATAATCTACCTTATACATGTGAAAGCATTTTGTAACAGCGTGCGTATTATACCATTAGGGCATCCTGTGTATTCTATCTCCTCTACAAAAGAAGAAGTTGAGTGTTGTAAGGGATACGGTCATTCGAGCATACTAAAGAAAAATAAAAGTTGAGTTTTTTTTCATTTCTCTCCGAGGAACCATCTCTAATGATCTTCTAAGTTGCTCTTCAAATCCTTCCATTATAACATTTCTAATTTCAAGTTTTCAATAAAAAGGGGTTCCTAGTAGGGAACATTGTTCAATCAAATATTATATCTTAATTATTGTAATTTCTTGTTTAAAGTTCAACTATCCTTAAAAGCATAAAATTTTGATTAGTGATTGCGGTTTGAAATAAGAAATATAACCGATTTGTACTGTGCTTGATCTAAGGAAGGTGTGCTTGAGATTATCAATCTCTATAGCCTAGAAGATAAAGGAACGCCATGGTCCAATATCAACTAAGTTCAGGTAATGATCAAAACTCTCTTATTAAGTTTTACTATTTTGCTAAGCATTTGTGCCTAAAATCATAGAAACTATAACTTTTATGATATAAGTAGCAGATTATGATAATTAGTACCAGTAAAATCATTATATAGGAGATAAAAACCATAAAATAGAACTTCTTTTTTAAAAAAAATCCTAGAAAAAGAAAAATTAAAGATTGTGCCCCATTTTGGGGGCAACACCATAATTTCGGAAAATTTTGGGTCAAAAATAAAAATATTTGTCCTCTAAAAGACATTAAGCCAAAGAGTTGTACCCCAAAAAGTTATTATCCAAGTCTGAGTAGTTTCGAAATTGTGTATCCGAATTGGATAGGTTGCTTAAATATTTAACCACATGTTTATGGATCTAGATGTAAATTTCTCTATGCACCAATAAAAAGTATATCAAATTGATAATAACATAAGTATTCTATACCCATGTGATGTATAAAAAATTCCTTGAGTTTTTAACCATACTAATTATTTAGAGAGGTTAAAATAAGTCATTTATCAATCAAGTTATACACAACTTATTTTTTAAAAATTCATACGAGATCTTTTTCATCGGAATAGAAATAGTTTACATAAAAGTCAATATTACACCGAAGCTCAATTATAATAATATAATATGAATTCAAAATCTAAGGCTCTGTTCGACAAAATTAGGAGTTTGGATAGCAGATAAATATTTTAATAGTTGCTAGCTGTTCGATTAGTAGATAGCTATTGCATTTTAGTCGTTAGTTTATAACTATTTGAGCAACTACTCAAAGATAATATGTTTAATTAAATTAACTTTTGGATTAGTTGATGAACATAAAATGATGAAAAAGAATATATATCTTATTTTTAATGTCGTTATTATTATTATTATTATTATTATTATTATTATTATTATTATTATTATTATTTTTTTTTTATTTTTATTTTTATTTTACCAGTAACAATATAAGGTACGCAATTGGTCGTTTATGACCAAAGCTTGTATTCTGGATCTCGTGCTATGAACAGGAAAATATTAAAATTTTTACTATTATGGTTACTATATGTACAAATTACAGTCAATAATCTAGTAATTCTATGTAAAGTTTTGAACCTTTTAAAATTAAAAGATTCCATGACTTTTGAAGTTAATTATAGCATACAAACTACTATCTAATTATTTTTTTAAAAAATAAATATCATATGTGCATGCACTGGAGATATCATAGTGTATTAATGCTGATAAAAGAATAGGATCATGACCGACTGTACTCTTCTCTCTTGAAATCAAAAGCAACTTCATACATTTGGTAGTGATTTGTACATTTAATATTCTATATATTCTATATTTATATTTATAATTCATGTTCAAAGAAAAGGTAATTAATCAAAAGTCAATCTTTATTTGTTATTATTTGGTATTGTCACTATCAACCTAACAATGATGTGTGACACATATACTAATTTAATAATAAAATTCAATAAAGTCATGTTAAACTACTAAATAATTATAATGATCTATTAACGAAGACATCATAGTGTATTAATGTTGAACATGAGCAGATAAATATTTTATCAAATTTTTTATTATGTATATTTTATAAAAGAATTAAAAAAAGAATATTAAAATGTTATTTTTTATTATTTGGTATTAGCACTAACCTAATACAATTTTTTATTTTTTTATTTTTTACAAGAATTAGAAATAAAAATAATATTAAAATATGATTTGTCTTTATTTGTAAATATTTGGTATTAATTTATGTACGTCACAATGAGAGGCACATGAACGCGTGTTATCAGTGCAAACCTCCAGCTTCCGTACAACATGATTAATCTATAGTTTGTGTTTGTTATCATCTATTTTATTATTCATGTCATGGTGTGATCGTATTTTTTAACGTTTTCTTATTATGTATTTTTTAAAAAGGAAACAATAGCAATATTGGAGTTTAGTTATTATGTAGTACCGTCATTATGAAAGTAATAATAGTATGAGATGGACAGGCAAAGATTTTATCACTATATTTTACTATGTATATTTTGTAATTTACTATGTATGTTTTTTTAAAGAAAGGCAACAATAATAATATTAGACCCAGAATCTTTAATATGTATATTTTTTAAAACAAGTGGAAAGCGAAAAATAACAGTAATGAAACACATAAATCTTTTAGTTTTTATAGGCTTGGATTTAAGTTAATAACTAATGCTAAAGCTATGAGAGCGTACCATGTATCAAACGTTTGGGTTGGGATGTTTAGTTTATGTTTGTACATACATACATACATACATATATATATATATATATATATATATATATATATATATATATATATATATGTATGTATATATATTATAAGCATATATATGTATATATACATATATAGGCATATATAAACATATATATATATATATATATATATTATATATATATATATATTATATATGTGTGTGTGTGTGTGTGTGTGTCATATGTGTGTATTACATATGTGTGTATATATATATATATAGATATGTATATATATATATATATATATATATATGTATATATATATATATATATATATATATATATATATATATATATATATATATATATATATATACATATATATATATATATATATATATATATATATATATATATATATATATATATATATATATATATATATATACTATATATATATATATATATATATATATATATATATATATATATATATATATATATATATATATCTATCTATATATATATATATATATATATATATATATATATATATATATATTAGCCATCATGAAGGGGACATTGACGAAGATACTAGCCATCGCATAAAAGTGGGCTGGCAATCTGGAAGTATGATTCAGGTGTGCTGTGCGATAAGAGAATGTCTGTATGACTAGAAGGCAAAGTTTATCGTATGGTAGTTAGACTTGCTGTATTGTATGCATCGGAGTGTTGGCCTATAAAGAAGACTCAGGTTCAAAGATTAATGGTAGTAGAGATGAGGATGATTAGATGGATGTGTGGTTATACGAGAATGGATAGAATTTGTAATGAAGTGATCAGAGACTTAGTTAAAGTGGTCTCCATCGACGATAAGTTGAGAGAAATAAGACTCAGATGGTTTGGTCATGTGAAAAGAAGGAGTGCGGACGCTCCAATAAGGAGATGTGCGAGGATTAACATCCCAAGAGGTAAAAGAGGGAAGAGACGACCAAAGAAGAGTTTGGACGGGGAAATTAGAGAGGACTTGAAAGTTGTAAAGTTAACGGAGGACATGGCTTAGGATAGAAGACTATGACGGGATAGGATTAAGATCTTAGTTCGCAGAGAGTTAGCTTCGTAGTTTGTCACTCGGTTGCAATAGAGTGGGTTTGGTTGTGGTTTTTTTCGTATGCCATGTTTGCATACAGGTAGTTCATGCGTCAGAAAAAAGACATTATTTGCCTACCTCTATTTGTTAAGGTACAATATCTTCCTCTGTATTGTTGCACTTATGGTTATATAGTTACTGCCATATGATTTTTCCATATTTTTTCGTATTTCTTAATTCATTCCCTGCGACTTATCTTTAGCTTTTCTCCATAGAATGTTTTCATAAAATCCTTCTTCTATAAAATGTTTTTACAACATCTGATTTTTGTGGGTCCCTTAGAATCAACCTCTCTACGGGCAGGATTGCCGGTAGAGGTAAGGTTGCCTATATCTGGATCTCCTCAGACCCCGTGAAAGCGGGACTCATACTGTGAGTTGTTGTTATATGTGTATATATATATATATATACACATATATATGTGTGTGTGTGTGTGTGTGTGTGTGTGTGTGTGTGTGTGTATTATATACATACATACATACATACATACATACATACATGTATATGTATGTATATGTATATATACACATATATATATATATATATATATATATATATATATATATATATATATATATATTTACATATATATATGTATATACATATACATATACACATATATATGTGTGTGTGAATTTGGTTTATTAGTCTTGGACTTCTGGAGCGTACGATTTGGTTTGCTTGTGATATTGCCACTTTGCAAAGCATGTAATTTGCTTGTGCCATGTCGGGCTATTCCCCAATAAAAATAAAAATAGAAAAAATCCCAAAAGCACCAAGTATCGTAATCCGCATTTTAATCATAATTCATGCGCTGAAACGTTGAAGAGGGGTGAAGGTATTTTCCAAAAGCAAAGCACGGAACGCTAATTTGTGCATTGAAACATTGATAATGTTAGCATTTTAAAAAATATTCTTCTGAACCCCATAAGCTAACATGAAACGCTGGTTCACTGAATAATTAAAATTAATGTAAATAGCGTTTTGAGTAGGTCAAAACACTAAAAAACAAGATACCACACAAGGTCTAAGTAATATCCTTATTCATAATTATTATTACATATATTATAAGCATACTATTTTTTGAAATATCAGGACTACTATAATTACGCACATAATGTTAAAAAGACAACACTCCCCCGTGTAATATTATACAAATACAATATTAGAAATATTATCTAAACATAATATTAAAAAGGAAAGTTTAAGTGATATTTTTGTTTATGACTATTACATATATTATAAAAATAATATTCTTTTTTGAGATATTAAAATCAATATAATATTAAATGAACATAAAATTTGAGAGACGAATAATACCTCTTACCTTATTAGATAGCCCACATAGGCTAGAAGTCAAATCCCATTATCCCATTGGATATGCATGCTCTCTTGATTGCCGGAGTTGGCAGTTGGGTGAAATTGCAAACAGGTAAGATCAATGTGATCCCTTACCCACTAAGGATGGAACTCTGGCGGACCGCCTTGAATGAAGAATCTTTGGATAAGAATAAAATATTAGTTACTTTGTCACCAAAAGAATCAACCTTAATCTAGAGTACTGCGAAACACGAAACTTCGGACTCAAATCATTAAAAAGTTGTAAATACAATGCACACAAATGCACAATAATAGTACCAATAATTAGGCCCAATAAAGCATCAATTACAAATATAATGCAGTAAAGAAAAGGATGCAAAAAATTACTACTACCATATATTGCCATTGTCATGAACAAATCAATATGAAGCAATAGTGATAGTTGCTACAGCTGGATGCCTAGGGGAGGTTTTTTTATCCATGACATGAAAACGGGTTAACCAAGTCATCTTTTCATGCTTCATTCATACCTAATTAATATGAGCACGGTGAATAAAACTGACATGATCACCACTGACGTACATACAGATGTTACCATTAATTTCTTTTGGCAATCTATAACACGTGATAATTAAATATTACTAATTACCAAGAACAATTTAGTTATAAGATTTTCAGTTATTCGATTTCCTTTTTCTCATTTTTTAATTGGTGAATGCACATATTGCTGGTCCCTTCTTGTTTATAATAGGAAAGTAGAGCAAAGAAATATCTAGGTCAATTATTCTTGTCATTTAAATGATATTAATCATGACGTTAACTTGAGATACTAAAATTGTATTATTTAAAAGAAAAATAAAACTATTAATTACTTTAAAATTTATTAAGAATGACAAGTGCCAAAAGATTATGAAATTTTACTTTGTTTTAATACACGCATACACACACACACACACATATATATGTGTGTGTGTATGTGTGTGATTCAACTATGACTGTTTGTAACACCAATCTTAAAATTGTTCTTTACTATTTTTTTTTTCCTTACCGAATAGGCCGCAAAATAGATAAAACAAACAAAGGATCAATAAAAATATCACTTCATTTTCGAAGTTGTGAATCACATTAGGTCTGGAGGTAAAGCCGTGGGCTCAAATGTTGTGGTAGCACATAGAAACCCTAAGTGTAGGTAATTTTAGGATTACCTGAATGCGGAAACTCGACTGCGAGGATCTTAAGTTCGCTTGACTGCTACCCACGAACTAGTGGCTACTAGAGTCACTGAACAGCCACGCTCCAAAACCCGAACCTCTGGGGATGGTTAGGTTGTGTGTGGGATTAAGATAGAGAGAGTTTGATCTAGGGAATTGTTCTGCTCTAGCTTGCTGTGTTTCTGACCCACACACACACCCATTTTATAATCACATAATCCTGCAATTGAATCAGGATTAAATGGGCAGATTAATACACAATTAATCCCCTCTGTAACCCCCACATCAATGGGGTGATTATGGGCATTAAACCTGTGTGACCGTTACCGGTCAACAGCTCCCTCTCGGTCACACAGAGCTCGAATCTCATATCTCTCTACCACCATATTCCCTCATGCTTCATACTGAGAATGGAGCGTGCGACCAAAATCGAACACATCAGTGTTACATCAAGTCACCATCTAACTGACATAACACCTTCAAGAAAACCAATACCTCGAATCATTCAAGAACATCACCAATGGCATACACTGTCCCTCTATGCTTGATATATCAATTGATTATATACTGAATATAATCGCCCAGGCTTGATATGGTGATGAGAATGATTCTTCCTTAGACAATTAAAATAATCCATCTAAGCATAACTGCTTTCCTAATGTGCCCCGCTGGACCGTATGCATCTTGGCCCTTGGATAACACATTAAGGTAGCAACATTATACTTAGACTTCATATTATAACTCTAAGTCCAAGAGTATTGCCAATGAGGGTCACACGGCAACAAGGTTAGGGAACTCACTTATTATCCATCAAATAGGTCGACAACTAGCACACACAGTATGAGGGTGTGTCATGGCATAGCCCTAACTAAGTTGCGCATGTCACTCTTCTATGCCATGCGAATCGTAAGTCTGGATTTTACTTAAAAAATCAACCAGAGTTATTAGATTAACATACACAATGTTAATCATAACACTCAAGATTCGGCTATAAGGCTTCAATATGAAAACTCATTTCATATTCGACTCACTCGAGTCTCATCTTAGTCTCACTAAGGCGACTATATTCTTCCATTCATACACTCCTAGTATGAGTAATCAATATTGCACACCTAGTGCCAATATGATTTAGTCTCATCCTGCCCGCTACTCAAGCGTCAGGGCGATTGCCTGTGTGACAAGGCTAATTTGAAGCCTGGTGGCATTACAATGTGCCTTACAATGTACTCGCACATTTATGAATATCTGAAAAGAAACATCATTCTTTATTTCATAAATATTCAATACAAGAGTATACATGTCCATCATACACTTAGATACATCCAAAAACTAAATCCTATGCAGACCTAAGCTCATCACATGAGCTTTAAAAGCATCTCTAGGAATAGGTTTAGTTAGATATATACTTAATGGCAACTTCCTTTTCTTTTATGGCATTTCGGACAAAATGATAACGCCTCTTAATATGCTTGGTCTTTCTGTGGAACTTGGGATCTTTAGCAAACTGGATAGCAGCAGTATTATCACATAACAATTCTACAGGATCACCAACTCCAGGAGTAAGATTGAGATCCTGGAGAAAATTCCTCAGCCATATTGCCTCTTGAGTAGCAAGGCAACAAGCAACATACTTTGCTTCCATGGTTGAAAGTGCTATGCAGTCTTGTTTCTTACTGCACCATGATATGGCTCCCTTGCCAAGGGTGAACACATATCCTGAGGTAGATCTGGACTCGTCCTGGTCATCACCCCAATCAGTATCCATATACCCTTTCAGCTTAAGATCCCCTCCTTGGTAGCAAAGCACAAGATCACTTGTACCACGTAGGTACCGAAAGATTCTCTTGACGGCTTGTCAATGAGCAGGCCCTGGGTTGCTTTGGTAACGACTTACTAAGCCAACCGCAAAGCAAATGTCTAGTCGTGTACACAACATGGCATACATTAAGCTGCCCACTGCACTTGCATAAGGAACGTTACTCATTCTCTCCTTTTCTTTGTCTGTCTTATGGCATTGATCGAGACTTAAGATTAGGCCTTTTTCAACTGGAGTATCCACGGGTTTAGAATAATGCATTCCAAATCGTTCCAAAATTTTATTAATGTATGCTTCTTGACTCAAACCAAGAAGCTTCTTAGAACAGTTTCGAGTTATTTTAACGCCTAGGACATACCTAGCCTCACCCATGTCCTTCATCTCGAAGACGGAGGACAACTACTGCTTAGTGGTGTGAATCATCTCCATGTTGTTTCCAGCCAACAGTATGTCGTCAACATACAAAGTGAGAAACATAATCCCTTTTACAGTTTTTTTTACATACACACAGTGATATTCAGAGACCATGTTTAAGCCAAAAGAAACAATGGCTTCATGGAATCTGAAATACCACGCTCTGGAAGACTGTTTGAGACCATAGATGAATCTTTTAAGACAACAGACTTCGTCCTCTTGACCTTTTGATACAAAACCACTAGGTTGATCTATGTAGATCTCTTCTTCAAGATTTCTATTGAGGAATGCAGTCTTTACGTCCATCTGAAATAACTCTAAATCCAGATGAGCAACCAAGGCTAGAAGCAGGCGAACAGAGGCAATTCTTACCATAGGAGAAAAGGTCTCTTCATAGTCTACCTCCTCAATTTGGGTAAACCCCTTCGCCACTAAACGGGCCTTAAACTTATCGATCGTTCCATCAGCCCGACGTTTTATTTTGAAAACCCACTTGTTTTCAATCGATTTACGCCGGGGTGGAAGATCAACAAGTTCACAAACCTATTTTCTCGCCATTGAGTCCATTTTATCCCTCATAGCTTCCTTCCACTCTTTGTGGTTTGGTGAATCAAGGGCCTCTTGGAAAGAGGTAGGCTCCTCCATCTCTAAGGGAGTGCACAAGAAGATCTTCTCCTCGATTTAAAAATATCGTCGAGAGATTTTTCCACGTTCACTCCTCCGGAGTTGAGGACCAGTGCTGGTTTGTCCCACGGAGGAATTCCTCCCCCTATCTCTAAGAGGTATAGAATCCTCAATGGGTGGAGAATCACTCCTATCATGCTGAACAACGGGACTAACCTCATGTTCATTAATAGGAGAATGAGAACGAACCTCATTGTCAAGTTGAATATAAGGACGAACCTTAGTATCAGGTTGATCCTCTTGATTAACCAACAACGGTACATCGTGCCTACTATCCTCGGTGGTGCGGTGAGTACTAAAATCCTCCCCTTCACCGAGAGATAGTTGGTTATCTAGCGGTAACTCATACAACACTAGGTCATTTTTGATTTCACCAATACTTGGGAACTCATCCTCAAGAAAATCTACATTACGTGAATCGGCTTCCGTCATACCACCATTAGGGTGTTCACCATACATGACGTATCCCTTAGACTGGTCAGGATACCGTATGAACACCATTTTAGTGGCCCTGGGACCAAGTTTCCCATGTCTGTGAGTTGGGTTGTGTACATAATCAGCCGAACCCCATGGGCGTAGATGGTCCTAGAAGGGCTTTCTGCCATGCCATAACTTATATGGAGTAGCGAGTACGCTCTTACTTGGCATACGGTTAAGGATGTAAGCTGCCGTAAGCAGCGCATCCCCCCAAAAACTAATTGGCAGATAGGCGTGTGCCATCATTGACCTGACCATGTCAAGCAATGTTCGATTCCTATGCTCTGCCACACCATTTTGTTGTGGAGTGCCAGGAATCGTGAGTTGTCTACGTATACCTTCTTCCTCACAAAATTCTTTGAACATATGTGAGAGGTATTCACGACCACGATCAGTTCGAAGAGTCTTAACTCTTCGATATAACTGGGTCTCAACCTCAGCTACAAAGCATTTGACCACATCAAGTGCTTCATAGCGATGTGATAATAGGTACACATACCCATATCTTGAATAATCATCTATGAAAGTGAGGAAATAGAAAGCCCCATGACGTGCTTTCACATTCATGGGTCCACAAATGTCAGAATGAATCAGCTCTAGAGGGCTTGACGCCCTTGAAGCCTTACCAAACGGCTTCGCGGTCGCCTTGCCAGTTAAACATAACTTACAACTAGGTAACTTAACCTTAGTGAGTTGGTCTAAAAGACCTTCTTTAGCTAGCCGACTCATCCTGTCTTGACCAATATGACCAAGCCTAGCATGCTACTTAATTGATTCTAAATCGGGATCAAAATGAGAGATAAAAACTGAATGAGGCCTATTATAAGATTCATCTAAATCAAGTACAAGAAAATCGTTCCTTAGTGTAGCGTGGCCAAACACATTGCCACCATACAAAATGTTCAAACCATCTGAACAAGAACTAAAATCAAAACCGGATTTTATTAAAGAAACTAAGGACAAAAGACAAGTCCGCACCCTAGGTGCATAGAGAGCATCAAACAGGAGCAACTTATTTCCTCCTTTCAATGTGAGTCGGTACGTTCCAACACCTAGAATGTCTTCTTCACAGCCGTTTCCCAGCATGACAGATTGTGAACCCACCGGATAGTAGTGAAAGACCACGAAGCCAGCTCTGTCCCGAACTATATGTTTACTTGCTCCCGTATCTACAATCCAATTAGGAAAAGATTTAGCAACTAATGCATGGGAACATACATATAATCAGGAGAGTAAGTGGAGAAAGGTACCTTCTTTGGCTCAGGACAATCCCGAGCGTAGTGACCTTTCTTGCCACAATTATAGCACTTCACACGCGCTATTTTTGTCTCTCCATTGCCTTTGGCCTTTTGTTTTTTAGTCACTCCAGCCTTTGGCCTTCCTTTCTGAGGGGGGCGAGAACCTCTCTTGAACTGCCTACCTCTAGTGTTCTTGTTGCTTTTGGGCCTAATGCCCTTGGCGACAAGAGCCACGTTGGGAGTCCCGAACATTTTCAGGCGCTCCTCCTCCATTTCGAGGTGGCTTTGTATCTGACCAAAGGTTTTCAAATGGTCAGAATGAGTCAAGACCGTTTTGACCTGTTCCCAATGTGGAGGTTCATCAGGGAGAGCCCGAATCACATTCAGAACTTGCTCCCCCTTATAAATATCTTTACCAGCAGCTTTGAGATCGCGAATTATGCCACTCATAATTCATAAATGCTCAACTACTATACGACTGGGATCCATTTTGTACTGCATCCATTTCAATTGCAACGTACGCAACCTTGTTTCGGATGTCTGTCCAAAACGGATTTTGAGCTGGTCCCACATGTCCTTAGCTGTGGGATAAACTTCAAATTCGCCAATCAGATCGTCATGCATGCAATACAACAATGTAAAGTGTGCTCTACGATCTTTCTTGGCCCAGTCTTGGTAGGCCTGTAAGCTTTCTTGATACTGCATAGTAATAGTATAAATAGTCTTACCATCTGTATCCTTGTCAGATGGTGGAAACTTGGCTACCGTCAAGTGTTCCAGCAGGTCTTTTCCTTCCAGGAGATACTGAATATTTCGTTTCCACATGTCATAGTTAGAATCATCTAACTTTTGACTAGTGGACAATTCAGTGATTATTGCGTTGTTAGCTGCCATATCTACAAGTTTTAAAAGATGAACATTAGGCACATTACTCTAAGCAATTAAATTATTAAAAATTTCATCATTCATGTCATATGATCGAAAATTTTGCCAAGCTCATAATCATCTCATACAATCATGAATTAGAAATTTAAATAATTTAATTACGAAATATCTATAAGAACTCAATCATATGGACCTTATAAAACCGTCAAACAAATTAACGTTTATTCAAATATCACATAGATATTTTATTGCATTGTATGTAAAATTAATTTACATAACTATTATTTCTACAACTCATATTTATGTATATGAAACTAACTCATATAATTTTAATGGTAATATATTTAACATAATAACATATAAAACAAATTTATATGCTTTGGGCATGTTATCACTAACACCTCAACATTAAACATATTAATGTTCTAATATCATATTTATACATTTTGCCCAACATAATGAATCAAGATGCTGAATTGATATTTTAAAAAAAAAACCGGCCCAAACTTTTTTAGCCCAAGATATAAAAAGAAAAGGGCCGTTATGACCCAAGACCCCCAAAAACTTTTCCATAAACCTCGGCCCCTTTTCTTTGTCTTCAATATTCTAGAACACTCTCTCTCTACTTCTCCCAAAAACCCTTGGCCTTCTTTCTCTCTCTTCGATGCTCTAGAGGTCTCTCTCTCTTCTTCAACCCTCGACCTCCTTGGCACACATCCGAGACCACCACAGTCTCCATTCTTGAACCCCGATGGTTCCCCGGCAGCCATAGCCGCCAACGTCCCTGTGGACGACCACCGCTATGGCTGCACCCAGATGATGTAACACCCCCCTTTAACCGCCTCCTTTAAACCTAATCCACGGTGCAACCATCAACCAAATCGGCCTAAAAACTGCACTAGCATGCAGATCGGCCGCCGAACTTTTGACTGGCGCCACCCACTCGCTGAACGCGCCACCACCGTGACGGCGCGTGACATACACGCACGGCCGTGATGGGTTTGTTTGACTTGGTTTTGGTTGGAATTTGCAGATCGGGGGTCGGTTTAGGGTTTGGGAGGAAGAAAAGAGCCGAAAGGTGTTTTCGTTGGCGGCGCGTGACTTACACGCGCCACCCCTCCCCGGCGGTGCTTATGGGTTCAGGTAAGTTTCGCCCCCCTTTTTTTAATTTTAATGTGTGTCTCTGGGCATGAGAGAGAGCCGAGAGGTTCTGGATTGGGCTGAACAGATCTAGGGTCGGTTGGACGAACCTATGGTCTCGGCAACACATATTGCAAATCAAGCAATATTTTCATTAAATCTAAAAACATGACTTTGGCATAATTCTGGTATTTACGATTTTCATGAGCATGTCAAAAAAAACAAACACACAGTTTTGCATATATTTGGGCATGAAAAATTAGAACATAATGTATCGAGTTCTTGCATTACTGTAATATGTCTCTTTCAATTCACAATTTTTTTTTTAATTATTGCCGAGACATATTAATACTGACAACATAGGATTTTGTGAGATTCACATGAACAACTAAAATTTTATGCTCATTTGTATTCACACAGAATGCATGATCAGGAATTATTTCAATCGAGGCATAAATAACAAATTAGCAATTGGCAAGAACACAGAGTGTTGCACATGTGAATATAATTCAGAGTTATGCTCAATCGTAATAATTATTTTCGGGGCTAGCAACAAGCAAGTGTGGCTCTGATACCACTGTAGGTAAATTTAGGATTACCCGAATGTGGAAGTTCGACTGCCAGGATCTTAAGCTCGCTTGACTGCTACCCATGAACTGGTGGCTACTAGAGTCACCGAACAGCCACGCTCCAAAACCCGAACCTCTGGGGATGGTTAGGTTGTGTGAGGGATTAAGACAGAGAGAGTTTGATCTCGGGAATTGTTCTGCTCTAACTTGCTGTGTTTCTGACCCACCCACACAGCCATTTTATAATCAGATAATCCTGTAACTGAATCAGGATTAAATGGGCAGATTAATACACAATTAATCCCCTCTATAACCCCCACATCAATGGGGTGATTATGGGCATTAAACCTGTGTGACCGTTTTTTTCAAGTTTAACTAAGTTTCGAAAGTGCATGTTTAAAATAATCAACTGTATTTGCACATCTTCTGATGGTCCAACAAGAGCTCCTAAAAATATAATTATACGCATTGATTGAGTATGAAAATGGAAATACCAAACTAGCTCATTATCTTGTTTAATTGATTGATCTAAATGACCCTAATGGTCATTGACAAATTTGATTTATAAAATGACAAGAAATGATTAGTGATTCTGCTTTGACAAGAACCATTGGTTTTTAAAATATTTATTATCAAATGTGGGCATTGTGGAAATACTACTTTTGTTACATAGTTAATTCAACAAGTATATAAAACTAGAAGGAGATACTTTAGAAGACAGTTTTTATTGTATCTTTAATATTGGAGTTGCAGAATTTTTATCCCCAAAAAAAAAGAAAAGAGGCATCTACACGATTTATTTGGAAAATTGGATTCTCAGGATCTTGAACCTGATGAAGATTTTTATGATTATGTGGATAATGATGGGTTTGAAGATGTTATTGGACATGAAGGCATACAAAATCTTAATATGGATGACTAGTCTTGTTAGTATTCAGTACTCTGAAAAGTTATTGCACCATTATATTTTATCTTGTTTGAGTTTTAGGTCAGTAAAATAATATAATCTACCTTAAACATGTGAAAGCATTTTGTAACAGCGTGCGTATTATACCATTAGGGCATCCTGTGTATTCTGTCTCCTCTACAAAAGAAGAAGTTGAGTATTGTAAGGGATACGGTCATTCGAGCATACTAAAGAAAAAGAAAAGTTGAGGTTTTTTCATTTCTCTCCGAGCAACCATCTTTAATGATCTTCACTATCTAAGTCGCTCTTCAAATCCTTCCATTATAACAGTTCCAATTTCAAGTTTTCAATAAAAAGGGATTCCTAGTAGGGAACATTGTTCAATCAAATATTATATCTTAATTATTATAATTTCTTGTTTAAAGTTCAACTTTCAACTATCCTTAAAAACATAAAATTTTGATTAGTGATTGTGGTTTGAAATAAGAAATATAACCGATTTGTACTATGCTTGATCTAAGGAACGTGTGCTTGAGATTATCAATCTCTATAGCCTAGAAGATAAAGGAATGCCATGGTCCAATATCAGCTAAGTTCAGGTGATGATCAAAACTCTCTTATTAAGTTTTACTATTTTGCTAAGCATTTGTGCCTAAAATCATAGAAACTATAACTTTTATGATATAAGTAGCAGATTATGATAATTAGTACCAGTAAAATCATTATATAGGAGATAAAAACCATAAAATAGAACTTCTTTTTTAAAAAAAATCCTAGAAAAAGAAAAATTAAAGATTGTGCCCCATTTTGGGGGCAACACCATAATTTCGGAAAATTTTGGGTCAAAAATAAAAATATTTGTCCTCTAAAAGACATTAAGCCAAAGAGTTGTACCCCAAAAAGTTATTATCCAAGTCTGAGTAGTTTCGAAAATGTGTATCCGAATTGGATAGGTTGCTTAAATATTTAACCACATGTTTATGGATCTAGATGTAAATTTCTCTATGCACCAATAAAAAGTATATCAAATTGATATTAACATAAGAATTCTATACCCATGTGATGTATAAAAAATTCCTTGAGTTTTTAACTATGCTAATTATTTAGAGAAGTTAAAATAAGTCATTTATCAATCAAGTTATACACAACTTATTTTTTTAAAATTCATACGAGATCTTTTTCATCGGAATAGAAATAGTTTACATAAAAGTCAATATTACACCGAAGCTCAATTATAATAATATAATATGAATTCAAAATCTAAGGCTCTGTTCGACAAAATTAGGAGTTTGGATAGCAGATAAATATTTTAATAGTTGCTAGCTGTTCGATTAGTAGATAGCTATTGCATTTTAGTCGTTAGTTTATAACTATTTGAGCAACTACTCAAAGATAATATGTTTAATTAAATTAACTTTTGGATTAGTTGATGAACATAAAATGATGAAAAAGAATATATATCTTATTTTTAATGTTGCTATTATTATTATTATTATTATTATTATTATTATTATTATTATTATTATTATTATTATTATTATTATTATTATACCAGTAACAATATAAGGTACGTAATTGGTCGTTTATGACCAAAGCTTGCATTCTGGATCTCCTGCTATGAACAGGAAAATATTAAAATTTTTACTATTATGGTCACTATATGCACAAATTACAATCAATAATCTAGTAATTCTATGTAAAGTTTTGAACCTTTTTAAAATTAAAAGATTCCATGACTTTTTAAGCTAATTATAGCATACAAACTATTATCTAATTGTTTTTTTAAAAAATAAATATCATATGTGCATGCACTGCAGATATCATAGTGTATTAATGCTGATAAAAGAATAGGATGATGACCGACTGTACTCTTCTCTCTTGAAATCAAAAGCAACTTCATACATTTGGTAGTGATTTGTACATTTAATATTCTATATATTCTATATTTATATTTATAATTTTTGTTCAAAGAAAGGGTAATTAATCAAAAGTCAATCTTTATTTGTTATTATTTGGTATTGTCACTATCAACCTAACAATGATGTGTGACCCATATACTAATTTAATAATAAAATTCAATAAAGTCAGGGTAAACTACTAAATAATTATAATGATCTATTAACGAAGATATCATAGTGTATTAATGTTGAACATAAGCAGATAAATATTTTTTCAAATTTTTTATTATGTATATTTTATAAAAGAATTAAAAAAAGAATATTAAAATATTATTTTTTATTATTTGGTATTAGCACAACGAACATAGTAATACAGTGAGATGAATTGGTAAATATTTTATTATCATGAACCTAATACAATTTTTTATTTTTTATATTTTTTACAAGAATTAGAAATAAAAATAATATTAAAATATAATTTGTCTTTATTTGTAATTATTTGGTATTAATTTATGTACGTCACAATGAGAGGCACATGAACGCGTGTCATCAGTCCAAACCTCCAGCTTTCGTACAACATTATTAATCTATAGTTTGTGTTTGTTATCATCTATCTATTTTATTATTCATGTCATGGTGTGATCGTATTTTTTAACGTTTTCTTATTATGTATTTTTTAAAAAGGAAACAATAGCAATATTGGAGTTTAGTTATTATGTAGTACCATCATTATGAAAGTAATAATAGTATGAGATGGACAGACAAAGATTTTATCACTATATTTTACTATGTATATTTTTTAATTTACTACGTATGTTTTTTTAAAGAAAGACAACAATAATGATATTAGACTCAGAATCTTCAATATGTATATTTTTTAAAACAAGTGGAAAGCGAAAAATAACAGTAATGAAACACATAAATCTTTTAGTTTTTATAGGCTTGGATTTAAGTTAGTAACTAATGCTAAAGCTGTGAGAGCTTACCATGTATCAAACGTTTGGTTTGGGATGTTAAGTTTATGTTTATATATATATATATATATATATATATATATATATATATATATATATATACATATATATGCATATATACATAAACATAGATATATGTGTGTGTGTGTGTGTGTATATATATATATATATATGTATATATATATATATATATATATTATATATATATAGGCATATATGTATATGTATATGTGTATATACATTTATATATGTGTGTGTGTGTATGTATATATATATATATATATATATATATATATATATATATATATATATATATATTATATCTATATATATAATATATATATATATATATATATATATATATTCATACGTATACATACACACACACACACACACACACACACACACACACACACACACACATATATATATATATATATATATATATTAGCCATTATGAAGGGGACATTGACGAAGATACTAGCCATCGTATAAAAGTGGGCTGGAAATCTGGAAGTATGCTTTAGGTGTGCTGCGCGATAAGAGAATGTCTGTATGACTAAAAGGCAAAGTTTATCGTATGGTAGTTAGATTTGCTGTATTATATGCATCAGAGTGTTGGCCTATAAAGAAGACTCAGGTTCAAAGATTAATGGTAGCAGAGATGAGGATGATTAGATGGATGTGTGGTTATACGAGAATGGATAGAATTAGTAATGAAATGATCAAAGACATAGTTAAAGTGGTCTCCATCGATGATAAGTTGAGAGAAATAAGACTCAGATAGTTTGGCCATGTGAAAAGGAGTGTGGACGCCCCAGTAAGGAGATGTGCGAGGATTAACATCCCAAGAGGTAAAAGAGGGAAGAGACGACCAAAGAAGAGTTTGGACGAGGTAATTAGAGAGGACTTGAAAGTTGTAGGGTTAACGGAGGATACGGCTTAGGATAGAAGACTATGACGGGATAGGATTAAGATCTTAGTTCGCAGAGAGTTAGTTTCGTAATTTGTCACTCGGTTGCAACAGAGTGAGTTTGATTGTGATTTTTTTCGTATGTCACGTTTGCATACAGGTAGTTCATGCGGCTGAAAAAAGACATTATTTGCCTACCTCTATTTGTTAAGGTACAGTATCTTCCTCTGTATTGTTGCACTTATGGTTATATAGTTACTGCCACATGATTTTTCCATATTTTTTCGTATTTCTTAATTCATTCCCTATGACTTATCTTTAGCTTTTCTCCATAGAATGTTTTCACAAAATCCTTCTTCTATAAAATGTTTTTACAACATCTGATTTTTGTGGGTCTCTTGGAATCAACCTCTCTACGGGCAAGATTGCCGGTAGAGGTAAGATCGCCTACATCTGGATCTCCTCAGATCCCGTGAAAGAGGGACTCATACTGTGAGTTGTTGTTATATGTGTGTATATATATATATATATATATATATATATGTGTGTGTGTGTGTGTGTGTGTGTGTGTGTGTGTGTGGATATATATATATATATATATATATATATATATATATATATATATATATATATATATATATATATATATATATATATATATTATATATATATATATATATGTACATATACATATACACATATATATGTGTGTGTGAATTTGGTTTATTAGTCTTGGACTTCTGGAGCGTACGATTTGGTTTGCTTGTGATATTGCCACTTTGCAAAAGCATGTAATTTGCTTGTGCCATGTCGGGCTATTCCCCAATAAAAATAAAAATAGAAAAAATCTCAGAAGCACCAAGTATCGTAATCCGCATTTTAATCATAATTCATGCGCTGAAACGTTGAAGAGGGGTGAAGGTATTTTCCAAAAGCAAAGCACGGAACGCTAATTTGTGCATTGAAACATTAACAATGTTAGCATTTTAAAAAATATTCTTCTGAACCCCATAAGCTAACATGAAATGCTGGTTCACTGAATAATTAAAATTAATGTAAATAGCGTTTTGAGTAGGTCAAAACACTAAACGTTACTTAAAACAAGATACCACACAAGGTCCAAGTAATATCCTTATTCATAATTATTATTACATATATTATAAGCATACTATTTTTTGAAATATCAGGACTACTATAATTACGCACATAATGTTAAAAAGACAACACTCTCCCATGTAATATTATACAAATACAATATTAGAAATATTATCTAAACATAATATTAAAAAGGAAAGTTTAAGTGATATTTTTGTTTATGATTATTACATATATTATAAAAATAATATTCTTTTTTGAGATATTAAAATCAATCTAATATTAAATGAACATAAAATTAGAGAGACGAATAATACCTCTTACCTTATTAGATAGCCCACATAGGCTAGAAGTCAAATCCCATTATCCCATTGGATATGCATGCTCTCTTGATTACCGGAGTTGGCAGTTGGGTGAAATTGCAAACAAGCAAGATCAATGTGATCCCTTATCCACTAAGGATGGAACTCTGGCGGACCGCCTTGAATGAAGAATCCTTGGATAAGAATAAAATATTAGTTACTTTGTCACCAAAAGAATCAACCTTAATCTAGAGTATTACGAAACACGAAACTTCGGACTCAGATCATTAAAAAGTTGTAAATACAATGCACACAAATGCACAATAATAGTACCAATAATTAGGCCCAATAAAGCATCAATTACAAATATAATGCAATAAAGAAAAGGATGCAAAAAATTACTACTACCATATATTGCCATTGTCATGAACAAATCAATATGAAGCAATAGTGATAGTTGCTACAGCTGGATGCCTAGGGGTGGTTTTTTTATCTATGACATGAAAACGGGTTAACCAAGTCATCTTTTCATGCTTCATTCATACCTAATTAATATGAGCACAGTGAAGAAAACTGACACGATCACCACTGACGTACATACAGATGTTACCATTAATTTCTTTTGGCAATCTATAACACGTGATAATTAAATATTGCTAATTACCAAGAACAATTAAGTTATAAGATTTTCAGTTATTCGATTTCCTTTTTCTCATTTTTTAATTGGTGAATGCACATATTGCTAGTTCCCTTCTTGTTTATAATAGGAAAGTAGAGCAAAGAAATATCTAGGTCAATTATTCTCGTCATTTAAATGATACTAATCATGATGTTAACTTGAGATACTAAAATTGTATTATTTAAAAGAAAAATAAAACTATTAATTACTTTAAAATTTATTAAGAATGACAAGTGTCAAAAGATTATGAAATTTTATTTTGGTTTAATACACGCATACACACATACATATATATGTGTGTGTGTGTGTGTATGTGTGTGATTCAACTATGACTGTTTGTAACACCAATCTTAAAATTGTTATTTACTATTCTTTTTCCTTATTGAATAGGCCGCAAAATAGATAAAACAAACAAAGGATCAATAAAATATCACTTCATTTTCGAAGTTGTGAATCACATTAGGTCTGGAGGTAAAGCCGTGGGCTCAAATGTTGTGGTAGCACATAGAAACCCTAAGTGTAGGTAATTTTAGGATTATCTGAATGCGGAAACTCGACTGCTAGGATCTTAAGCTCGCTTGACTGCTACCCACGAACTGGTGGCTACTAGAGTCACCGAATAGCCACGCTCCAACACCCGAATCTCTGGGGATGGTTAGGTTGTGTGAGGGATTAAGATAGAGAGAGTTTGATCTAGGGAATTGTTCTGCTCTACCTTGCTATGTTTCTGACCCACACACACACCCATTTTATAATCACATAATCTTGTAACTGAATCAGGATTAAATGGGCAGATTAATACACAATTAATCCTCTCTGTAACCCCCACATCAATGGGTTGATTATGGGCATTAAACCTATGTGACCGTTACCGGTCAACAGCTCCCCCTCGGTCACACAGATCTCGAATCTCATATCTCTCTACCAACATATTCCCTAACGCTTCATACTGGGAATGGAGCGTGTGACCAAAATCGAACACATCAGTGTTACATCAAGTCACCATCTAACTGACATAACATCTTCAAGAAAACCAATACCTCGAATCATTCAAGAACATCACCAATGGCATACACTGTCCCTCTATGCCTGATATATCAATTGATTATATACTGAATATAATCGCCCGAGCTTGATATGGTGATGAGAATGATTCTTCCTTAGACAATTAAAATAATCCATCTAAGTATAAGTGCTTTCCTAATGTGCCCCGCTGGACTGTATACATCTTGGCCCTTGGATAACACATTAAGGTAGCAACATTATACTTAGACTTCATATTATAACTCTAGGTCCAAGAGTATTGCCAATGAGGGTCACACGACAATAAGGTTAGGGAACTCACTTGTTACCCATCAAATAGGTCGACAACTAGCACACACAGTATGAGGGCGTGTCATGGCATAGCCCCAACCAAGTTGGGCATGTCACTCTTCTATGCCATGCGAATCGTAAGTCTGGCTCTTACTTAAAAAATCAACCTGAGCTACTAGATTAACATACACAATGTTAATCATAACACTCAAGATTCGGCTATAAGGCTTTAATATGAAAACTCATTTCATATTCGACTCCCTCGAGTCTCATCTTAGTCTCACTAAGGCGACTATATTCTTCCATTCATACGCTTTAGTATGAGTAATCAATATTGCACACCTAGTGCCAATATGATTCAGTCTTATCCTGCCCGCTACTCAAGCGTCAGGGCGATTGCCTGTGTGACAAGGCTAATTTGAAACCTGGTGGCATTACAATGTTCCTTACAATGTACTCAAACATTTATGAATATCTGAAAAGAAACATCATTCTTTATTTCATAAATATTCAATACAAGAGTATACATGTCCATCATACACTTAGATGCATCCAAAAACTAAATCCTATGCAGACCTAAGCTCATCACATGAGCTTTAAAAGCGTCTCTAGGAATAGGCTTAGTTAGATATATACTTAATGGCAACTTCCTTTTCTTTTATGGCATTTCGGACAAAATAATAACGCCTCTTAATATGCTTGGTCTTTCTGTGGAACTTGGGATCTTTAGCAAACTGGATAGCAACAGTATTATCACATAACAATTCTAGAGGATCACCAACTCCAGGAGTAAGATTGAGATCCTGGAGAAAATTTCTCAGCCATATTGCCTCTTGAGTAGCAAGGCAACAAACAACATACTTTGCTTCCATGGTTGAAAGTGCTATGTAGTCTTGTTTCTTACTGCACCATGATATAGCTTCCTCGCCAAGGGTGAACACATATCCTGAGGTAGATCTGGACTCGTCCAGGTCACCACTCCAATCAGCATCCATATACCCTCTCAGCTTAAGATCCCCTCCTTGGTAGCAAAGCACAAGATCACTTGTACCACGTAGGTACCGAAAGATTCTCTTGACGGCTTGCCAATGAGTAGGCCCTGGGTTGCTTTGGTAACGACTTACCAAGCCAACCGCAAAGCAAATGTCTGGCCGTGTACACAACATGGCATACATTAAGCTGCCCACTACACTTGCATAAGGAACGTTACTCATTCTCTCCTTTTCTTTGTCTGTCTTAGGGCATTGATCGAGACTTAAGATTAGGCCCTTTTCAACTGGAGTATCCACGGGTTTAGAATAATGCATTCAAAATCGTTCCAAGATTTTATTAATGTATGCTTCTTGACTCAAACCAAGAAGCTTTTTAGAACGGTTTCGAGTTATTTCAACGCTTAGGACATACCTAGCCTCACCCATGTCCTTCATCTCGAAGACGGAGGACTACCACTGCTTAGTAGTGTGGATCATCTCCATGTTGTTTCCAGCCAATAGTATGTCGTCAACATACAAAATGAGAAACATAATCCCTTTTACAGTTTTCTTGACATACACACAGTGATCTTCAGAGACCATGTTTAAGTCAAAAGAAACAATGGCTTCATGGAATCTGAAATATCATGCTCTGGAAGATTGTTTGAGACCATAGATGGATCTTTTAAGACGACAGACTTTATCCTAGACGACAGACTTTATCCTCTTGACCTTTTGATACAAAACTAATAGGTTGATCTATGTAGATCTCTTCTTCAAGATTTCCATTGAGGAATGCAGTCTTTACGTCCATCTGGAATAACTCTAAATCCAGATGAGCAACCAAGGCTAGAAGCAGGCGAATAGAGGCAATTCATACCACAGGAGAAAAGGTCTCTTCATAGTCTACCCCCTCAATTTGGGTAAACCCCTTCGCCACTAAACGGGCCTTAAACTTATCGATCGTTCCATCAGCCCAACGTTTTATTTTGAAAACCCACTCGTTTCCAATCGATTTACGCCAGGGTGGAAGATTAACAAGTTCTCAAACCTTGTTTCTCGCCATTGAGTCCATTTCATCCCTCATAGCTTCCATCCACTCTTTGTGGTTTGGTGAATCAATGGCCTCTTCGAAAGAGGTAGGCTCCTCTATCTCTAAGGGAGTGCACAAGAAGATCTTCTCCTCGATTTGAAAATATCGTCGAGAGATTCTTCCACGTTCACTCCTCCGGAGTTGATGACCAGTGCTGGTTTGTCCCACGGATGAATTCCTCCCCCTATCTCTAAGAGGTATAGAATCCTCAACGGGTGGAGAATCACTCCTATCATGCTGAACAACGGGACTAACCTCATGTTCATTAATAGGAGAATGAGGACGAACCTCATTGTCAAGTTGAATATGAGGACGAACCTTAGTATCAGGTTGATCCTCTTGATTAACCAACAACGGTACATCGTGCCTACTATCCTCAGTGGTGCGGTGAGTACTAAAATCCTCCCCCTCACTGAGAGATAGTTGGTGATCTAGCGGTAACTCATACAACACTAGGTCATTTTTGATTTCACCAATACTTGGGAACTCATCATCAAGAAAATCCACATTACGTGAATCGACTTCCGTCATGCCACCATTAGGGTGTTCACCATACATAACGTATCCCTTAGACTGGTCAGGATATCGTATGAATACCATTTTAGTGGCTTTGGGACCAAGTTTCCTATGTCTGTGAGTTGAGTTGTGTACATAACCAGCCGAACCCCATGGGCGTAGATGGTCCAAGAAGGGCTTTCTGCCATGCCATAACTCATATGGAGTAGCGGGTACGCTCTTACTTGACATACGGTTAAGGATGTAAGCTACCGTAAGCAGCGCATCCCCCCAAAAAATAATTGGCAGATGGGCGTGTGCCATCATTGACCTGACCATGTCAAGCAATGTTCGATTCCTATGCTCT
Organism: Carnegiea gigantea; assembly: GCA_029747015.1. Taxonomy (NCBI): domain Eukaryota; kingdom Viridiplantae; phylum Streptophyta; class Magnoliopsida; order Caryophyllales; family Cactaceae; genus Carnegiea; species Carnegiea gigantea. The sequence goes on along the minus strand of JAKOGI010000108.1, from coordinate 463,011 downwards.
ATCACACCATTTTGTTGTGGAGTGCCAAGAATCATGAGTTGTCTGCGTATACCTTTTTCCTCACAAAATTCTTTGAACATATGTGAGAGGTATTCACGACCACGATCAGTTTGAAGAGTCTTAACTCTTCGATCTAACTGGGTCTCAACCTCAGCTACAAAGCGTTTGAACACATCAAGTACTTCATAGCGATGTGACAATAGGTACACATACCCATATCTTGAATAATCATCTATGAAAGTGAGGAAATAGAAAGCCCCATGACGTGCTTTCACATTCATGGGTCCACAAATGTCAGAGTGAATCAGCTCTAGAGGGCTTGATGCCCTTGAAGCCTTACCAAATGGCTTCGCGGTCGCCTTACCAGTTAAACATAACTCACATCTAGGCAACTTAACCTTAGTGAGTTGGTCTAAAAGACCACCTTTAGCTAGCCGACTCATCCTGTCTTGACCAATATGACCAAGCCTAGCATGCCACTTAATTGATTCTAAATCGGGATCAAAATAAGAGACAAAAACTGAATGAGAATTATTATAAGATTCATCTAAATCAAGTACAAGAAAATCATTCCTTAGTGTAGCGTGGCCAAACACATTGTCACCATACAAAATGTTCAAACCATCTGAACAAGAACTAAAATCAAAACCGGATTTCATTAAAGAAACTAAGGACAAAAGACAAGTCCGCACCCCAGGTGCGTAGAGAGCATCAAACAGGAGCAACTTATTTCCTCCTTTCAATGTGAGTCGGTACGTTCCAACACCTAGAACGTCTTCTTCACTGCCGTTTCCCAGAACGACAGATTGCGAACCCACCGGATAGCAGTGAAAGTCCACGGAGCCAGCTCTGTCCCGAACTATATGTTTGCTTGCTCCCGTATCTACAATCCAATTAGGAAAGGATTTAGCAACTAATGCATGAAAACATACATATAATCAGGAGAGTAAGTGGAGAAAGGTACCTTCTTTGGCTCAGGACAATCCCGACCGTAGTGACCTTTCTTGCCACAATTATAGCACTTCACACGCGCTATTTTTGTCTCTCCATTAGCTTGGGCCTTTTGTTTCTTAGCCACTCCATCCTTTGGCCTACCTTTCTGAGGGGGGCGGGAACCTCTCTTAAACTGCCTACCTCTAGTGTTCTTGTTGCTTTTGGGCCTATTGCCCTTGGCAACAAGAGCCACGTTGGGAGTCCTGAACATTTTCAGGCGCTCCTCCTCCATTTTGAGGTGGCTTTGTATCTGACCAAAGGTTTTCAAATGGTTAGAATGAGTCAAGACCGTCTTGACCTGTTCCCAATGTGGAGGTTCATCAGGGAGAGCCTGAATCACATTCAGGACTTGCTCCCGCTTATAAATATCTTTACCAGCAGCTTTGAGTTCACGAATTATGCCACTCATAATTCATAAATGCTCAATTACTGTACGACTGGGATCCATTTTGTACTGCATCCATTTCAATTGTAACGTATGCAACCTTGTTTCGGATGTCTGTCCAAAACGGATTTTGAGCGGGTCCTACATGTCCTTAGCTGTGGGATAAACTTCAAATTCGCCAATCAGATCGTCATGCATGCAATACAACATTGTAAAGCGTGCTCTACAATCTTTGTTGGCCCAGTCTTGGTAGGCCTATAAGCTTTCTTGATACTGCACAGTAGTAGTATCAATAGTCTTACCATCTGTATCTTTGTCAGATGGTGGAAACTTGGCTACCGTCAAGTGTTCCCGCAGGTCTTTTCCTTTCAAAAGATACTGAATCTTTCGTTTCCACATGTCATAGTTAGAACCATCTAACTTTTGACTAGTGGACAATTTAGTGATTATTGCGTTGTTAGCTGCCATATCTACAAGTTTTAAAAGATGAACATTAGGCACATTACTCTAAGTAATTAAATTATTAAAAATTTCATCATTCATGTCATATGATCGAAAATTTCGCCAAGCTCATAATCATCTCATACAATCATGAATTAGAAATTTAAATAATTTAATTACGAAATATCCATAAGAACTCAATCATATGGACCTTATAAAACCGTCAAACAAATTAACGTTTATTCAAATATCACATAGATATTTTATTGCATTGTATGTAAAATTAATTTACATAACTATTATTTCTACGACTCATATTTATGTATATAAAACTAACTCATATAATTTTAATGGTAATATATTTAACATAATAACATATAAAACAAATTTATATGCTTTGGGCATGTTATCACTAACACCTCAACATTAAACATATTAATGTTCTAATATCATATTTATACATTTTGCCCAACATAATGAATCAAGATGCTGAATTGATATTTTTAAAAAAAACCGACCCAAACTTTTTAGCCCAAAATATAAAAAGAAAAGGGCTGTTATGACCTAAGACCCCCAAAAACTTTTCCATAAACCTTGGCCCCTTTTCTTTGTCTTCAATATTCCAGAACACTCTCTCTCTACTTCTCCCAAAAACCCTCGGCCTCCTTTCTCTCTCTTCGATGCTCTAGAGGTCTCTCTCTATTCTTCAACCCTCGACCTCCTTGGCACACATCCGAGACCACCACAGTCTCCATTCTTGAACCCCGATGGTTCCCCGGCGGCCATAGCCGCCAACGTCCCTGTGGACGACCACCGCTATGGCTGCACCCAGATGATGTAACACCCCCCTTTAACCGCCCCCTTTAAACTTAATCCACGGTGCAACCATCAACCAAATCGGCCTAAAAACTGCACTAGCATGCAGATCGGCCGCCGAACTTTTGACTGGCGCCACCCACTCGCTGAACGCGCCACCACCGTGACGGCGCGTGACATACACGCACGGCCGTGATGGGTTTGTTTGACTTGGTTTTGGCCGGGATTTGCAGATCGGGGGTCGGTTAAGGGTTTTGGAGGAAGAAAAGAGCCGAAAGGTGTTTTCGTTAGCGGCGCGTGACTCACACGCGCCACCCCTCCCCGGCGGTGCTTATGGGTTCAAGTAAGTTTCGCTCCCCTTTTTTTAATTTTAATGTGTTTTTCTGGGCATGAAGAGACCCGAGAGGTTCTGGGTTTGGGTTGAACAGATCCAGGGTCGGTTGAACGAACCAATGGTCTCGGCAACACATATTGCAAATCAAGCAATCTTTTCATTAAATCTGAAAACATGACTTTGGCATAATTATGATATTTACGATTTTCATGAGCATGTCAAAAAAACAAACACACAGTTTTGCATATATCTGGGCCTGAAAAATTAGAACATAATGTATCGAGTTCTTGCATTACCGTAATATGTCTCTTTCAATTCACAAAATTTTTTTTTTATTATTGCCGAGACATATTAATACTGACAACGTAGGACTTTGTGAGATTCATATGAACAACTAAAATTTTATGCTCATTTGTATTCACACAGAATGCATAATCTGGAATTATTTCAATCGAGGCATAAATAACAAATTAGCAATTGGCAAGAACACAGAGTGTTGCACATGTGAATATAATTCAGAGTTGTGCTCAATCATAATAATTATTTTCGGGGCTAGCAACAAGCAAGTGTGGCTCTGATACCACTGTAGGTAAATTTAGGATTACCTGAATGCGGAAGCTTAACTGCCAGGATCTTAAGCTCGCTTGACTGCTACCCATGAACTGGTGGCTACTAGAGTCACCGAACAGCCATGCTCCAAAACCCGAACCTCTGGGGATGGTTAGGTTGTGTGAGGGATTAAGACAGAGGGAGTTTGATCTAGGGAATTGTTCTGCTCTAGCTTGCTGTGTTTCTGACCCACCCACACACCCATTTTATAATCACATAATCCTGTAACTGAATCAGGATTAAATGGGTAGATTAATACACAACTAATCCCCTCTGTAACCCCCACATCAATGGGGTGATTATGGGCATTAAACCTGTATGACCGTTTTTTTCAAGTTTAACTAAGTTTCGAAAGTACATGTTTAAAATAATCAACTGTATTTGCACATCTTCTGATGGTCCAACAAGAGCTCCTAAAAATATAATTATACGCATTGATTGAGTATGAAAATGGAAATACCAAACTAGCTCATTATCTTGTTTAATTGATTGATCTAAATGACCCTAATGGTCACTGACAAATTTGATTTATAAAATGACAAGAAATGATTAGTGATTCTGCTTTGGCAAGAACCATTGGTTTTTAAAATATTCATTATCAAATGTGGGCATTGTGGAAATACTACTTTTGTTACATAGTTAATTCAACAAGTATATAAAACTAGAAGGAGATACTTTAGAAGACAGTTTTTATTGTATCTTTAATATTGGAGTTGCAGAATTTTTATCCCCCCCCAAAAAAAAAAAGAGGCATCTACACGATTTATTTGGAAAAT